>OX328128.1:52879062-52919344 GCA_946811695.1 Gonocerus acuteangulatus
AAATCCCAGCAGAATGGGATCGGTTCGCACTTCGGACCAGTTCGGACGAAAACAGACGAACGATACGGGTCCAGTGGACGCGGTCCATGATTGAACCACGTGTTTGGATTGTTCGTGCGTTTTCGTCCGAATTCGGACGAATTCATTTCGCAGCTTTTCGGTTCCAGTGGACTAGAGGCCTAAGGGTATTTTCTTCCAACCGTTTCAAAAAATCGAAAACATTCCAGCAGCTCTGCTGTAACTTTTTTTTCTGTTACTGAGTGAACTTTTTTTTACAACATATTTTGATTCAAATACATCAAAAGCCCAACAAAATACACTTTCATCCCACAAAAATGGATATATTTTACACGATTATTTATTACATCTAACTCCGCAAATAAATGTTAGGCTTTATATAGTATAATGGAGGCCCGGTGACCGTGAGCGTTAAGGCGTGAGCACTTAACACTCCGAGCCAAAGGTCGTGCGTGGGGTGGTGGCTTTTCTTTAGCTAGCAAGAGCAAAAGAAATCCTAGCTAGAAAATGTTGGTAACCTATAGATAACCCGTCCCCGATTCGTAGTTAATAATAATGGACGTCAAAATTTAAATATTTATTTATTTATTTTACGAGCTTCGCAACGACGGCAACTTGCTCTTTTTTTTTTTTTTTTTTTAAGATACTGTAAAAAATACAAATTTATATGTTCACAATTATCAGTAACTTATACAACAAAAGTTTGAAAAGAGCATACGACAAAAGTTAGGAGGTTTGTGTTAAGAATTATGTGCTAAACATTATTGAGAGCCTTGCTTTTTGAAATATAGTTAATATATTTACATAACTTATCATTAAAACTAACCTTATTAGGTCATGATGGGGTCTACATGTTGTGGTTTTCCATTAATGACCAAGTAAAATTGAGTAATAATTACATAATAGAAAATAAAAATAATAATAATAATTACACAATAGAAAAGAAAAAAAAAATTCTTTTGTTTCTTCAGATTCTGTGATACAAGTTTATGTGTTTTAAATATTGGAGTATAGAGTGTTTGTATGGACTACCCTCTGTAAGAAGTTCTTGTATGTCGTGTGGAATGTTCAGTTTGTCACGTCTTTTACATTCAGTGAGTATATGTTTTAATGGTCAATGTTATGTTACAAACTCTGCATATCGGTTTGTCTTTTTTCTCCATTAGGTAATCATGTGTGAGCAACGAGTGTCCAATGCGAAGTCAGTACTACTTGGTCTCTTCTTGTTAAGGTGTATTGTTCGTTACTCCATGCTTTTACTGTGTTCTTAAATTATGATAATTTGTTGTTTGTTTGTAGCCAGTGTTGCAACCAGTCGTTTAATGTATGTGTGCGTAATGAGTGAACCAAATCATCTAACGTAATGTTTTCAATGTCTACGATCTGTTTATTAGTTGTGTCTTTTGCATGTTTGTCTACTGTTGTACTTAGTCCGATATCCTCGTGTCCGGGTAGCCATAATAGTGTAAGTGTGTAATTCCTGAGTCTGTGTAATTGTTCGTATATCTGTTTAATTATTGGGTGGTTAGTATAAATGTTATCGAGGGAGCGTAAAGAACTGAGTGAGTCTGTACATAGGAGGATGTTTGTGTTTTCAGTGTTATGTAGTTTTGTAAGGGCTAAGTGTATGGCGTGTAATTCGGCTGTGTAGATACTTGTGTTGTCATGTAATTTGATTGAATGTGTTTGGTTTTCGTTAATGGCTGCTGCTGCAGTTCCAGATGGTGTTTTCGATCAGTCTGTGTAGATGTGGATATGGTTACGTTTGTCTGCCAAAAGTGAGGTAAATATGGTTTTGTAAATTTTGTTGGATAGTGGATGATTTTTTTAAATTGTGCTAGTGTTAAGTCAATTTTGTAGTTTTTTACGCTCCAAGGAGGGAATGTTAACGGTGTGTTTGTGTATGTGGGTGTGTGTAGTGCGCCTCTATCAGTGTGATGTTGCATGTTTCTTATGAGTAGTGGCTTCTGTTTTGGATTTTTTTCTATGTATTTGTTTATCAGAGAACTGTCCATAAAGTATTTTGTACAGGCTGTATTTAAGGTTTTTGATTTTAACAGAAATTTTATACACAAGTACTTCCGTCTATACTCCAGTGGAGGTTCTCCAACTTCTACACAAATGCTATCAGCGGGACTTGATCTAAAGGCCCCAGTCGCTATTCTCAGTCCTGTATGATGTATTGTGTTGAGTAGCTTTAAAGTGCTTGGGCTGGCAGATGAATATACTATACAGCCGTAATCCAGCAGAGATCTGGTATAGGCTCGGTAGAATGTTAGCATTAATGATCTGTCAGCTCCCCACTTAGAATCCTCAGCAAATTCAAGCTTTTCTTGCATTTGTTAAGGAGTTCTTTTAGATGGGGAACCCATGTTAGTCGTCGGTCAAGCGAGAGTCCCAGAAATGTTAAGGTGTCTGTCATGTTATTTAAACGTAGTAAGACAGTTTCTCTTAGTCTCTTTCTGGAGAAAATGATATAGGACGATTTGTCCGGAGAAAATTTGAAACCAGTTTTAGAGCACCAGTTTTCGATGTTGGTAATTGTGTTTTGTATGTAAGTTTGTGCAGTGTTCAGTTTCTTGTATGGGATGTATAGGAGAAGGTCATCTTCACCCTGAATGTTCGCTGAGTTAAATACCTGTCCAAGAACATGATGATATTTCCCTGAACACCCCACTCGTTTAACTGGGAGAATATAAGTCTTCTCCATACTGTATCATCTGCCTTTTCTAGGTCAAGGGATACAGCTAAGACAGACTTTTTTTCAAGAAAAGAATTAAGGATTACGGCTTCCATTGTGGCCAAGTGGTGCATAGTGGAATAATATTTCTGTGGGAAGGTCCGGTGTGCCCCAGTGTCATGAAACTAGTTACATTCTGTAATGGAAAACTGCATAAAGATGATAAATAAAGCAAAATTTAAATAAATAAATTATATACTATAAAAAGAGAGAATATGAAGAATATATAAATAAAGAAGAAAATGAAAACATATTTGGTCCATTTGTGAATTAGAACAGAGAAAATAAATCCATTCCCGTGCCATATTTACTAATGAAATCAGTCAAGATACGCCTTTTAATATTGTTATTTTAATCAGCTAATGGAAAGCATTTGGGTGGGATATCGGTTTTTCATTAATCAGTGGTTTTCTCTGGCCCTTTTAATCTCAAACATCCGAATAGGCCAGCCGTAATTTTGGGAATCTTTTCGTCAAAACTGGGTCCAGGAGCAATTTAATCTCTGCTGACATTTATCAATACGAAAGCCATTTAATTAAATTACTATTTTAATCAAATTAAAATATTATTCGAATATCTATCGGATCGAGGGTTCGAAAATAGAAGGGCTACAGCTGTTGATATGATAGAATAATCATTTATTAAATATTCAATAGAGAATTATTTGTGCGATTCATCCTCGCTATTAGTAGAAACCCCGCTAATAAAGTCGTCCTCATACGCAATCCGGAATTGATTACGAGGGACAATAACGACTTTAAATATTATTATTATTATAACAACAACTGTAATATTTTTTGCTTTGACTGTAGTTTGGTAAAAACAAACGATACATGATTTCAAAATATTTGTTCAGAATCTTAGCTTAGACCCTACAGAAATTAAAGCTCAATTTTGAGGAAAACGCGTTTAAATGCTAAAATAATTTTTTAAATATAAAATTGGTAGAAACATGAGTAGTGAACCCTCAAAATTATTTTTTTTTATCCAATTTCACAATATTGAGTAATATTAGTTAAGAATTATCATAAATGAATGTATTAAATTATCACAGAATATTAATATCATGTCATGCCTTCTAACAATTATGGGTGTATAAGATAGCGAGAAGAATCCAGGCTATTTTTTCTCTCGCATTACAATTACTGTTCATTAAATGTATAATATCTAAGTTCATATATAATAAATAATTTCGAAGTTATGTGGTCTAGAGGAACACTATATTGTAACTGAATTACAATTGTAATATTTATATTTATTGAATAAAGAAATTTAAAAAAAAAACAAAAAAAACAAAAAACAAAACAATTATGGATAATTCAACGGCCATACGTTATGCTAAATAATACCAACCTTGCTGAAGTCATAAATTACCTGAATCACTTTTAGATATATTTGGTATGACCGTTATCATTCTAAGAAATTCTTTTAGACGGTCATAATAAATTAGAAGGAGCTTTTCTTTGGTTAGTGGCATTCCTTGAAACATTTTTTTACTACAAACGTCTAAAAGTTCCAACAAAAAAATTAGTTAATTATTCCCAAAGGGTCCAGAAATTCTTCATTTGATAGCACCACAGCGCTAAAACACTGTAAATATTAAGTAAGCAGAGAAAGGCACTAAATCTCGAGGTTACTAACTATCGAGGCCTTAGCCCACTACTTATGTCGGGATGAGGTAAAAGTTGTCCGAGCAGAGGAAACTTGTTAAAGGCCCGAGAAATAATTAACAAGGCCGAGTAGAGGGCGCACCTGTGTCTCAGTTTTATATCCTCTATATATTTGTATACTCGATGGAAGGAGGTTTCTCCAGTGGCTAGAATTCTATTTCATTCTCACTCTTATTTCACACTCTGCTCCAATATCCTGGGGATTGTAACTTGAGCCCAATCTATGTAGGAGGCAATGCAGTGGCACAATCTCTTTCAAAGTTCTTATAAAAAAAAAAATATTTTTTTTCGTTTTTTCAACCAATGAAATTCGAATGAAATGAAATGAGACGAACAATCATGTTTGCATCTTGTTCCTGGCAAGAAATGTGGAATTGAGGAGAAAATCCCCACTATGCCATTTGCTTTTGCGAGGAACTTCTTTAGATGTGTGGAAATAATGGCTCACAAGATTCATGCAAGGGATGTTATAATTAATCCTGCGACCCTTTTGTTGTACAGCGATTAATATTTACACTACCCCGCCAATAATTGAACAGGTATAGGAACAATTGCACAGACTCAGCAATCACACACTTACACTATTATAGCTACCCAGGCATCAGGATATCGGACTAAACACATCAGTAAACAATCGCGCAAAAGAGGAGGCTAATAAACAGAACATAGAAATTGTAAAAAATAATAGCACCGGACATGTTTCATACTTTACGCACACATATATTAAATAACTGGCTAAAAACAAACAATAGATTACTACAAATTAAGAAAATAGGAAAAGCTTTCATTTGCAGACTTTGTAACATAACTTTGACAATGAAATATACTTACTGACTGTAAAAGACGTGACAAACTAAACATTCCACACGTCGCACCATGATGAGAGGGAAAAAACCTAAAACCGAAGGTGTTCAATCGCGTTTGAACTCACATTTTTTTAAACCTGGTTAGTTGTAGTATACTGCTCTAATATTGCTTTACAATTTTATTAGTAGTTCTGCTCATTACAAAAGTAAATGGGAAGAAGTATTCATGTTTTTATTTTAGTTATATAGGTTATTTAAAGCAAATTCTGAGGAAAGTGCTTCGTTATGCAGCTCCTGGGAGACACACCTTTTTCGTTTCACTTCGATGGACTGAACAGGAATATATTCCTAACCGTGTATGGGCACCGTTAAACAGTTTATAAGTGACGAACTTCTCTGCAGTAGAATTGGATTTTATCACAATATATTTCTGCGCACCTTGCCCTTAAATTATAGAAACACTTGAGATGATTTTTAAATATGGTTATTGGCTTCTTGTAGAGAGTAGGATGTAGATATTGAACACCATGGAAAGGTCGGTGGTTTATACCGGTTAAATATTTCTGTAGGTTGGTCTCGAGAAGGAATTCTATTTCGTTTATCTCTCGCTTTACTTTCCCATATTGGGGGGTGGTGGTTACCCCAAGACTCCGCGCTGGAATAGCTACTCTCTCATATCCCCATGGAATGTGGGACAGAACCACCTCCAGGGGATTCGAGTCGACTAGGGCTTTCTTATAGGCAGACGCTTTACTGTAGGTCTCCGACCCCATGCCAAGCTCCAGGGTGGAAATCATCACCAGCACTGTCGAAGTTAATCACAGATGACAAAAATAACAGTTGTTCAAACCTATATTTGTATGCATAGGTGGATATATATAACAAGATAAAAAGCCTGACTCATCGCATTGCGTTTTCGTAGCGCTTCTGTATTCTTCTCCCTTGTGTCATTTGGAAAGCTAGGAGTAGTCGAAGTAGATTCATCCGGATAGAGTCATTGGGTACTCGTTATGAGCCCAAAAAAACGAAGTCGAAAATTTACTATTATTTATTTACTGTATTTAAAAAAGCCCGGAATGATGAAGCGATTTGCCCGTTTTATTGTTATATATTATTAGAGGCACACTGACCTCTCTGAACAATTCTGATTTTTTATAAACATATTCTGACGTATAATATACAAAAAAAAAAAAAAAAATTGTGTGGTCAGTACTTTGTTTCGGCCGCCTGATTTTCCCATTGCTGCTTCGACTGCTGTGGTCATTTGCACCAAGGTATCCATTAATATATCATTTAAAGGCTGGCTTGGCCTAGGGACGGTCAGGGAGGTTGATTCCAAACCATGAAAGAAGACACCAGAACATAAAAGTCTTTAGTGCTTGCTTGGGATTTGAACGACCCCAAAATATACAAAGAATGTGAAATATTTGTGTATGAACGCAAACAAGCTTGCATTTTATAATTATATTATACGCAGTCACAAAATATTGTATAACTAAGGAAACATTAATTACAGAGAACATTTTGAAGCCTGTACATTGCAGTGACAATGAATATAATATTCATTTCTATATTTTATTATAATTATTTTTGGTTTTTAAACTTTGAATAATTGTGTCTGTAAGTCTCTCTTGTTAGTAATAGGAGAAAGTGGTGTTAGGGAACAGTTCCTGATTATAAATTGAGTGTTATATTTAAATTCAAACTAATGAGACTGATGATATCCGTCGCCTCCGATGCACGAATATATACTAATTGAGAAAATAAACGTCAATATGACACAATCGTCCCATTGCTTTTTGACAGCTGACCTTTCCTATCTATTTAACAACTGGATTGAGTGACAGCTAAACGAATGTATAATGCATACCATGTATTGTTAATTCTTCCGCTTAATTCATTAACCATTAGCTATTTTAACAGAAAGTAGAGGCTTGGTAACAATAGATTAAAGAAACACACTTAAACAAGAAAATACGTTTTTTATTTAGACAACAACATGAGTATTAGTATGTGTTCCCCATCCCTGCAGGAAATCGACCGTATTTTTACATCCTTATTATTTGACAACTTCACTATGAAAATAGTAATCCTTCGACCTTATCAATAAGAATCCGACTTGCAGAAACTGGTTCATCTTATCCGAGTTTCAGTAACGCCCTTATCACTTGGAAAGCTCATGGTGGGTTCGATTCCCACCGGCAGCAGGGATTTTTCTCAGGTCCGTTGAGGGAGTGGAAGGTAGAACTGTGGAAGTTTGATCCATGGGGTCACCCTTCCGAAGTATTCCCTCTCCTCGTTTCAAAAGTCTTACAAGTTCAAGCTATTGCACTCCAGATCGATGAAACTTTCTCTTCATTGTTTGTCTTAATTGAACCCAAATCAAATGAATTGTTTATTATCTACTATATATGTATTTGTCAAATACCACTCACTCACTGACCTATCATTCCCCAGCCCAAACCGCTCAACAGAAAATTTTGAAATATTGCATGGACACTCCCTATAGAACGTAGACGCTCGCTAAGAAAGGATTTTTTGATATTCGAATTTTTAAGTATTTTTAGAGGGGTTTAAAGTTTGAGTTGGTTAGAACATGCAAGCCTAGGCAGCATGCGTTGCTAGGACGATAAAGAACTGCTGTTAACATACATTATCTATTTCATAGTATTATTTTTAATTGAGGTTAATTTCAACTATGATGGCAGTCCTTGAATTACTAGAAATAAACTGTCCCTCATAGAGTTTACGCCCTGGTGATGGCCCATCCGAGGTAATAATATCCCGAACCACTTACAAATACGTTTACAGTGTAAACACTCGCTAAGAAAGGTTTTTTTGATATTCAAATGTTTCAGAACTTTTAGGGGGGTTTGAATTAATAAGAGGTTACTCATCGGCTCAAAAATGGTTCGATTTTGATTACAGGCTAGGTCAAAAAAATCTACCAGCTGTCTGTCTGTGTGTTTGTCCCTTACACAAATCCACACCGTTCGTCCGATTTCGACTAAACTCGGTACACATGCAGATCTTAATTTGGGGAGTGTCGTAGGCTAAGTCGAAAACGTCTACCAGCTGTCTGTCTGTATGTTTGTCCCTTATACAAATCCACACCGTTGGTCCGATTTTGACTAAACTCGGTACACATGTAGATCTTAATCTGAGGAGTGTCGTAGGCTAAGTAAAAAACGTCTACCAGCTGTCTGTCTGTGTGTTTGTCCCTTATACAAATCCACACCGTTGGTCCGATTTTGACTAAACTCGGTAAATATGTAGATCTTAATCTGAGGAGTGTCGTAGGCTAAATCGAAAACGTCTACCAGCTGGCTGTCTGTATGTTTGTCCCTTATACAAATCCACACCGTTCGTCCGATTTTGACTAAACTCGGTACACAGGTAGATCCTTATCTAGAGAGTGCCGTAGGCCAGATCAAAAACATCTACCAGCTGTCTGTCTGTATGTTTATTCCCTATAAAAATCTACACCGTTCGTCCGATTTTGACTAAACTCGGTACATAGGTAGATCCTAATCTGGAGAGTGCCGTAGGCTAGGTCAAAAACCTCTACCAGCTGTCTGTCTATATGTTTGTTCCCTATAAAAGTCCACACCGTTCGACGACGATTTTAATGTTGGAACACAGGTATATCTTGATTGCCATAGGCTAGGTCAAAACGGCTACCATCTGTCTGTATGTTTGTTCTTTATACAAACCCACACCGATTCACAGATTTTGATCAACTGGGCACACAGGTTGGTCTTGATCAGGGGATTGCCATAGGCCAGGTCAACCAGCTGCTGTCTGTATGTATGGCATATATGTATGTCTTGATACGGGGGGGGTGTTACAGGTTAGGTCAAAGTCGTCTAGGACTCACAGTTGGGAGGCCACGGGTTCATTCAGTTACAGATCCGTGTTATTAGATTTTAATAATACTTATTTGGTTTCTAATTTATTTAGGCTTTTCTATATGCAGAAAGTAGGTGTAGCATGGCACGCCGGGTAACAGCTAGTAATTCATAATAATAAACACTAAAGCCAACGCCCATAGCCACGTTGAATACACCGGTTCCCATAGATCACCGAAGTTAAGCAACGTCGGGCGTGTTCAGAACCTTAATGGGTGACCGACCACGTGCTGTTGGTATTAGAAAAGGGTGGCAACCTGTAGATATCCCGGCACTAATGGCCAAGTTGTAGATGCGCCGTAAAAAAAAAAAATAAAAAAATAAAAAATAAACACTAAACTGTAGCCATACGAAGTCTAACTCCTATAACTTTATCCACTAAAACCTCCTATAACACAAATATATATATTAATAGATAGGTAGATACAATGCGTACCTAGGGGCGAGGTTAGCTAAGTGATAGAGAATTCGACTAATAGGAGTACCTGAGCTCAATACTCGAGCGCGCCAAAGATTTTATCTTCAGGTTTCTTAGTTCTGGGTTGGATTCGCAGACTGTCCCTAGGCCCTGCTACCTGTCAATTAATTTATTAATGGGCACTGTAAACGGTCATTAGCCACGTTGAATACACCGGTTCCCGTCGATCCCCGAAGGTAAGCAACGTCGGGCGTGGCCATTACCTGAATGGTGACAGACTACGTGGCGTTGGCATTACAAAAGTATGGCAACCTGTAGATAGCCTGGCATTAAAATCGCACGGCGATACGGCGCGCCGTTAAAAACGGAAAAAATAATGGGTACTTGCAAAGGGACAAATCAGGCGGACAGATCATAGTGCTGACCACACTATCTCCCTAGTGTCTGATCAAGAATCAGATACGTCTACGATATCTGCCCCTCTTGGCATGTTATAGGAACATGGAGCGATGGTCGAACTAAGCGAAAAGAAAATGGTCCTGACTGAGATGAGGCAAAAGACCGACTGGGTTCTAAACCAAAATTTGTATTTTTTCGAAACGAAAGAAAATGGTATATGGTACATAGTATCCTTTTGACAAACGATTGAAGCAGATCGCTAGAGGGAGGGTTATGTCCGGACAAAAATTGTTAATAGGATAACGTTCGAAATTTAGGTTATATCGCAACGAAACGGCGTGCATTGAGATCGCCTAAAGATCGAAAAAATGCGTTCGGGGGTATGTAAGAATAATAAGTGTTATAAAAGATCACAATATCCATCATCTGACTGTAATTTATTTATTAACTGTAAGTCAACAATATATAATTATTAAAAAATTCTTAATTATGAATAAATACTTTAATAAAGGAAAAGAGTATATCTTGAGAAAAAAAAGTCAATATTACTTGTAGTTTGTGAGGCTAGACTGGGAGGCAGACTTCTAACCACCCCTCTGGAGCCAAGGGTTGGTTATTCTCTCTTGGCACACCGACTCGCTTTTAGGGAGATACCCCACAACTCCTGGCTCACATCTCCTCGCTGCAGTAAGGTCCTTTGAAAGGCTTGTCAGGAATGGGGCTAGGCCCACATAAACAACTATCAGAAATAAAATATGTACTACTTAGTGTATGATTTCTTCTTGCATATATATATATATATATATATATATATATATATATATATATATATATAGATATATATATAGATATATATATACATACATATACTAGCTGAATGCCCGTGCTTCCTCAAGGCAGATAAGTAGTTTTTTGATTGTATTAAATAATGTATCATCAAAATTAACGCCACTATATGATGTTTTGCAGTTTATTATACCGTGGTTCCCGTCATACTATATGTTATTCATCAATTGATAAATAATCAAAGTATAATCTTTCTTGATACTGGGGCACTCCGGACCAGTGACAACAAACAGATAACCTGTTATCTAGAGGTTACCAATAACAGGAGTTATACTAGCACAGATTAAAATTCGTTGTCAATAGTAAATTCACGTTAAAATTTGTGTTTCTCAGATGTCATTTGGAAACACCCATTATATTTGCGAGCATTACCAAGAAGTGTTGTGACTGGGGCTGCTGATGGGTGAGGAGGCTGTGCAAGGGTTTGGGATAGTACCTATTACCTCGAATGGACCAGCACTAGGAAATCTCCATGGGGGACAGGTTTAAATGAACCTCAATTAATATGGTTATTTTGTCCTTCATAGCGTAACCTCTATGAAGGGCAGTTTATTTCTAGTAATTCAAGGACTGCCATCATAATTGAAATTAACCGCAATTCAGAATAATACTATGAAATAGATACAATAGGGTAACAGCTGTTCTGTTGTCGTCCTAGCAACGCATGCTGTCTAGGCGAGCATGCTCCCTTAAAAATTCAAATCCCTCTTTGAATACATTAAAAATTTGAACATTAAAAAAAAACCTTTTCATTAGCTAGTGTTTATATCCTAAAGGCAGTGTGCATGCAAAATTTCAAATTTTTCTATCTAGTGGTGTGGGCTGGGCGATGATAGTCAGTGAATGAGTTTTACTTGACTAATATGTATACAGGAGATACGTGTACGCACACACCAATATATAGATAGGCCGTGTAGACACTCCATATTTTTGTGCTTGAAATGAGCCAATATGTCCCGCAAAATCTATACAAACAATAATATTGAGATATTCAATTAATCCCCCCCCCAAAAAAAAAATGGTTTTCTGTTTTATTTGATTTTAACCTTTATAGAAAATGTAGTTATAGCCAGGGTTCGTATTTGGTATCTTATTAAAACTACATTTTTTATAATAAAATGCGTTTGTTTTTTGTTTTTTCGCTGAAGTTTTGGCTTGAAATTTTCATTTTAGGAGCGTTCATCAGATCTATAAACAAGGATGAACATTTTTAGCACTAATTTTTTTTTGGAATGAAATGAACAGAGAAACATTATATATAGATGAGGATGATCGATACAGATGGTAAATGTCTAAAACTCAGATTTGGTAATTAAGTGTTTTAACTGAAGCTTAAATAATAACTAGAGTTTAGTTAGCGCTTTAATATTAAGCCGATTCGTCAAATAAAATGAAACACATTTTCTTATCATAAATGTAGTTTTATAAAGACACCAAGGCCGGTCCCGGACTTTTATCTACCTTCGCAATTTCAACGATCTCCTCTCAATTAACTGTTTTATGTTTAATTGTCAGCTTTCTGCGGAATCGGAAGTACTGATCTCCTTTATTGCGGAGCTCCAATCATAAAAAAAAAAATATCTTAACAAATCACCTAATTGAGTAAGGAGTCAGAATAATATTTATTTTATTTATTTAATTATGGAGTTCCGCAACTTAGGCAAGAAACTCTTTAAAAGCAGTCAACTGAAAAATATGTCTTAGTACCTACCAATAAAACATGAACAAAAATACAAAAAATAAATAAATGAGAAAGAAACTAAGGAAATAAATGATAACTGTAACAAAGGAAAGAAAAATATAGAATAAAAAACATAAATATATATATATATATATATATATATATATATATATATATATATATATATTTATACACCGAGAGAAGTATTCATTTCTCCAGGCCTTCGTTGTATTTTTAATTTCCCTCAACTTGGCATCAGTTTTTAGCCACTCACTTTCCTACTCGTACAGTATGTTAGTTTGTAATGTTTTGTATAATTCCGATGAAGTCACAGTATTCAAGTCCAGCGTAGGACTTTTCGTCACTTGTTTCGCTTGTAGGTCTACAGCTGTACTGAGTTTAATGTCCTCATGTCCTGGTAGCCATATAAATGTAAAGCGTTTGCTATTGTTCTGTAATATGTATATTTGTGAGAATATGTTGTTTAAAATGGGATGTGTACTGCAAATGTTTCGCATGGAGAGCAAAGAACTTAAAGAGTCAGTACAAATAGTAGTGTTGTCGTTTCCTCTGCCTTGAATGTTTGTCAGTACTAACTGTATTCCGTATAGTTCGGCCGTATATATGGTCATTTCGTCTGGTAGTCTTAGTAAGTAAGTGTTGTTGTCAACAATGGCAGCTGCTCCTGTTCCGAATTTCGTCTTGGATCCGTCAGTGTAAGCGTACAATATGTCAGTATCTTGTCTCAATATCAAATTAGTCAAATGTTTGTAGAATGTGGAAGAAGATGGTTCACTCTTTTTGTGTCAGGTCAATCTTAAAGTTCTTTACTCTCCAAGGCGGAATGTCTGCGTATGTGTTTGTGAGAACTGTTAGGTTGGGAAATCTTCTATCTAATAAAACTCTTATTATTAAAGGTTTCCGTTTAAAATTGGTTATTTTTTATCTATTAAAATTTACGTTATTTATAAAATCTGACACATGGGGTTCCAAGCCCTTTCGCCTTAATAATAAATTTAGAGCAAAGCATTGGACGCCTGATATGCAATGGTGGCTCGCCAGCTAATTCACACAGGCTTTCTGAAGGGCTGGTCCTAAATGCTCCTGTGGCAAGCCTGAGTCCAGTGTTATGTATAGTGTTTCATTCCAAATTGTCATCCCACCCAAATCCTAGAGGTCAATCCCTTTCCACTCAGATCCACCCTAAAGACCTTCCCAGGAGGCTTAAGAGACTTTGGCCCCGTGACCAGCTACGATGACAGCAGTCAAAAACAGCACAGATTGTTTTAATATATTAGGAAGTGCCGATAATGTTTGGCTCCTTCCATATACTATTCATTGACATGTATACTTAGACCAGCACAATTAATTATTGTACTAATAATTGTACAGATTTTAAATAAACATGAAAAGAAAAAAAAAAAAAAAATGTATAGTGTTGAGTAGTTTAAGAGCAGTTGGACTGGCAGATGAATATGCTACACAACCATAAACCAGAAGAGACCTGGTATAGGAACGATAGAATGTAAGCATGGTACATTTGTCAGCACCCCATTTTGTATTACTAAGGATTCTAAGCAAATTCAAGGATTTCTACATTTGTTAGGAAGTCCTTTAAGGCGGGGTAACCACGTCAGTTTTCTGTCTAGTGTCATTCCCAAAAATGTCAGTAAGGCAGTTCTGTCAATGGCTGCCTGGTGTAATGTTAACTGGGCTATTTGAGTTTCTCTTTTCCTGCTAAATATTATATATCTAGTTTTATCTTTCGAGAATTTGAAGCCAGTAACATCGCACCATTTTTCCAAATTATTTAACGTGTTCTGTATTTGTTGTTGTCCGTTGTTGAGTTGTTTGTATGAGGTGTAGATCAGGAGGTCATCAGCATACTGACAATAGGACACTCCCTGAGGAATACAGCCTATGACGGAATTTACAGCAATATTAAATAGAGTTGTACTCAGTACACCTCCTTGAGGCACTCCATTCTCCTGTAAAAATACATCTGAAAGAGCAGTACCTAATCTCACTCTGAATGTTCTGTGGGAAAGATAGCTGTGCAAATACTTCAAGACTTCACCTTGCACTCCCCATTCAAGTTGCGATAGTATGAGTCTCCTCCATACCCTATCATAGGCCTTTTAGAGGTCTAAAGATACAGCAAGAATTGATTTCTTGTTCACAAAAGCGTCTAAGATATCATTTTCCACTTTAGCTATATGGTGGGTTGTGGAATGTTGAGGCCGGAAGCCACATTGCACGTGATAGGATGCTATTAATTTGTTATGTTCTAGAAACCAGATAATTCGTTTATTGACAATTTTTTCTAGAAGCTTGCTGCAACAATTTGTCATACTGATAGGTCTAAAACTTGAAGGTAGTTTGCTGTCTTTCCCCTTCTTTAATACAGGAACTACTACAGACTCTTTCCAGAAGTGAGGATAGGCACCGGTTTGGTAGATGTCATTGAATATATCCAGAAGAGTGACGAGGCCTATGTCGGGTAGATTTTTGTACATGTCATAAGTTAGTCGGTTAGGTCCAGGTGATGTAAGATTAACTGTCGACAGATCGTGGGTTAGTTCGTTTAAAGTATAAAGGGTGATCATGTATTGTAAAAATTCGTGTGTGTAGTTGCCAGTGCTTGATATTCTTGTAAAATGTTCCCCTATTATGTTACTAATTTGTTGTTGATCTGTAACTGTGTTGTTTAAGTAGTCAATGCCAGTAATAGGGGGTCTGTAATTTTTATGCTGAATTTGTTTTATTTTAGTCCATATCTCTTGTTTGGGAGTGTTTCTGTTTAAGTTTGATAAAAAATCTACCCAACATTTCTTTTTGCTGTTTTTAATAGTCCATTGAGCCTTCGCCTTTGCTTTCTTATAATTTAGAAGGTTGACGTCTGATGGATTTCTACGGAATAAATTGAGAGCCTTTCTTCGATCTCTAATTGCTGTCTTGCAATCATCATTCCACCAAGGAACAGGTGTTTTTCTGCATTTGTCCTTCGTCATTGGTATGCTGAGATTCGCAGCTTCAATAATTATGGAGTTCAGGTCATGCATTGTTCTTGGTTGTGAAGTCATTAGTTTGTCGGTAATGTGGCTTCGGAAAGAGTCCCAGCCAGCTTTTTTAGTGTTGTACCTTCTACTTCCGTTAAACAATTGTCTAAAAGTATTCTGTTTAAGGAAAATGGGAAAGTGATCACTACCGTGAGGGTCGGGACACACTTCCAAAGAGAACCGTGTGTATATGTCAGGTGTACATAGTGTAACGTCTATGTTCGCAAGCGTCCCTGTTCGTGGGCAGAGGTGAGTCGGTAAGTCGTTGTTGAGGCACAGTAAATCATTCTGTTCAAATATGTTTTGTAGCTGGACACCTTTACTATTACTGACCGAGGAATGCCATTAAGGTCCCCTAAGAACAATAAAGGCGTCGGTAATTGTGTCAGTAAGTCATTGAGTTCGTGAACGTCTATGGGCTCACTTGGTGGAAGATAAACACAACACACAGTTAGACGAAAAGGAACATGTACTGAGCGGAACAGGTTCGCTGTGGATGCTATCCTCTACAAATATCGCAACTCCGCCACAAGCTCTACCACCCAAGGAGTAGTCTCTCCTATAGAGGGAATAACCATGTATGCTGACATCCTTACCTTGTTGAAGGTGTGTTTCTTGAAGTGAAATGATTTGTGGTTTGGACTGGCTCAGAAGTAATTTCAGGTCAGCAATGTGTCTGGAAATTCAGTTAATATTCCATTGCAGGACGGACATGAAATTAGTTTTGCTCTAAAAATATAAAAAGCACTGAATTTGAGCCTGAATTTAAAAAAAGTCCGTCTCGCAGGACTGCATATTCTTAGCGCGGTTCCGTTCATATCCCTAGTCTAATTTGGAAAGATTAAAATAGAAGCAGTTATTATTTTGGTTCCACCAGTCTTTTTTTTTAAATTAATTATTATAATGGCGTGTCAACCCTTAAGGTTACTAACGCCATTCCTGTGAGTAGTAAAGTCTTGAAAGGTGACATACATGATTTACAATCTTACCTGGAAGGGTCCGCTACACTAGAAACAGACCCGCTAGTGACAAGGTCTTGGAATCTTGGAAATCTATATTTCTAACAATAAATTGTTTTTGTTATTTTACTTAACCAGTTTTATTGTCAAATACATTATCCAACTATAAGCAATTAAAAAATAACAAGAAATAAAACACACAAAAAGAACCATTGAAATAAACGAAATCAATTAATTTAAAGCTTTAAGCACTTTTTTCTCCGATTGACATCGCCTAATTAAAACTTTCTTCAGAACCTTTTTTGTAGAGCATTTAGTAAGCTTCCGAATGGTAATCTTCCGCTTCACAAGATTGTCAACGGTTTTCGAGATACTAACGAAATTATACAAAGTTACCAAAACTTTTTTTGTCTGTTAATAAAATATTTTATTCTAACCCTTCCTTTACTCTAAACGTAACAAAAATTTCAACATATTAGTGTTGATGAAACTCGAACATGCAGAAAATGTTTCAACTGTATCCCATAATTCTAAGTACCAAAATCAAAGACATAGAACCCTCCCTAGGAAGGACGCTAGGCAGTTGAAAAGCTATATATCTTGGAAATCCATATTTCTAACATTAAATTGTTTTTCTTATTTTTCTTAACCTGTTTTATTTTCAAATACATTATCCAACAATAAGCAATTAAAAAATAATAACAAGGAATAAAAAACAGACAAAAAGAACAGTTCGAATAAGCGAAATCAATTACTTTAAAGTTTTAAGCACTTATTTCTCCGATTGACATCGTCTAATCAAAACTTTCATCAGAACCTTTTTTGTAGAGCATTTCGTAACCTTTCTAATGGTATTCTTCCGTTTACCAAGATTCTCAACCTTTTTCGAGATATTAAGGAAGGTATACAAAGTTACCAACACTTTTTATGTCTGTTAATAAAATGTTCTATTCTAACCCTTCATTAACTCCAAACGTAACACAAATTTCAACATATTAGTTTTAATGAAAGTAGAAAATGCAGAAAATGTTTCAACTGAATCCCATGATTCTAAGTACCCAAACCAAAAACGGTATTCAAAAAATATTTTTCCAATTTTCTCGAAAACGGTTAAAGCTATCGCCTTGAAAATGGTTTCATTCGTTTTCCTAGCCCAGGAGTCATATAAAACGAGTACTTAGAAGCTTATGAACTCAAAAACGTAAGCGTTACGATTTTTTTTGCGCGAATTTCGCCCCAAACGCCATCTTCCAGTAGGCGGATTTTGCTGGTTAACGAACTTGACTTTTCAAATTGGACGAAGGATTTTTGTACCGAATTTCATCAAAATCGGACCATTCGTCTTCTATTTAGAGAGCGAACAGACAAATATATATATATATATATATATATATATATATATATATATATATATATATAAATATATACATATATATATATTAGCGCGGTTCCTCCCTCCCCCGCTTATAGGGTTGATACAATGAAACAATCCGGAAGTGCCGACTAGAAAATTTCGCGTTTCAGAACCCCTAGAGACCGAAAATAACGGTAGTTCAAATTTGTATATATATATATATATGTATATATTTATTTATATATATATATATATATATATATATATATATATATATATATATATATATATATATATATATATATATATATTTGTCTGTTCGCTCTCTAGCTAGAAGACGAATGGTCCGATTTTGATGAAATTTGGTTCAAAAATCCTTCGTCCAATTTGAAAGGTCAAGTTCGTTAACCAGCAAAATCCGCCTACTGGAAGATGGCGTTTGGGGCGAAATTCGCGCAAAAAAATCGTAACGCTTACGTTTTTGAGTTCATAAGCTTCTAAGTACTCGTTTTATATGATTCCTGGGCTAGGAAAACGAATGAAACCATTTTCAAGGCAATAGCTTTAACCGTTTTCGAGAAAATTGGAAAAATATTTTTTGAATACCGTTTTTGGTTTGGGTACTTAGAATCATGGGATTCAGTTGAAACATTTTCTGCATGTTCTACTTTCATCAAAACTAATATGTTGAAATTTTGGTTACGTTTGGAGTTAAGGAAGGGTTAGAATAAAATATTTTATTAACAGACTTAAAAAGTTTTGGTAACTTTGTATATTTTCCTTAATATCTCGAAAAAGGTTGAGAATCTTGGTAAACGAAAGAATACCATTAGAAAGCTTACTAAATGCTCTACAAAAAAGGTTCTGATGAAAGTTTTGATTAGGCGATGTCAATCGGAGAAATAAGTGCTTAAAACATTAAAGTAATTGATTTTGCTTATTCGAACTGTTCTTTTTGTCTGTTTTTATTCCTTGTTATTTTTTAATTGCTTATAGTTGGATAATGTATTTTACAATAAAACAGATTAGGCAAAATAAGAAAAACAATTCATTGTTAGAAATATAGCTTGCCAAGAGAAAAAGATTCGTTGACATCTTTTGAATATTTTCAATTGCCTTTATGCTGTTGGTTTTTTCATTTTATTTTTTAATTGATTTTATCTGTAGAATTATTACTATAGTAAAAGAACACAGGAATGTGTGAAAATATTTGATATTTTCCAATTCATTGAAACGTATGAAATGAAGTATCGGTAGAAGAGGATTCTAGGGTCTTGCGGACCTGACCCCAGGTATAGCCATAGAACCCTTTGTACAAAGGCCGAGGAAAATATTATCTGTTTCTATTCTATGCTTTTCAAATGAGAATAGGGATATGAACAGGAACCAGGGTCTCCCGTGGTCTAATGGCTAGCGCCTTGGATTCATAATCCAAGGCTCCGGCAGGAATTTTATCATCCCACGGCTCGCTGGTGAAATTCCTCGCTACACCCTGGATGTCGGCGCTAATGACCTAGATGTAGATGTGCCGTAAAAAAAAAAAAAAAAAAAAAAAAAAAAAAAAAAAAAAAAAAAAAAAAAAACTGGAACCGCGCTAAGATGACGCAGTTCCTGCGAGTCGGACTTTTATACAAATTTGAACCACCGTTATTTTCGGTCTCTAGGGGTTCTGAAACGCGAAATTTTCTAGTCGGCACTTCCGGATTGTTTCATTGTATCAACCCTATAAGCGGGGTTCCTCCCTATGGGGGAGGGAGGAACCGCGCTAACTAGTATTACAAAATTTATGTTGGTAAAATTAATGTGTAATCTGATTCCAATATATAAATTATAGGATAAATACCACACAGATTTATGATACCAAAATATACGTATTTCGTAATTAAAATACGAGATAAAATTGTAAATTCTTTCAAAAAATGTATGATATTTGAGCGTATTATAAAAGAGGTTAGAAATTCTGTTAAGAGCTTTGCGACGTTTAAATTTAAAATTGATGGGAAAATTAGAAGATGGAAGTTGATGTAGTAGTTTAAAAGGAATTAAAGTAGCATCAATAGTGGAAATTACATAACATGAAGAATGAAACACCATTTTAAATGAGATAAAATGAAACGTTAACAAAAAGAAACATAAGAATAACATAATAATAAAATAGTGGAAGTCTAGTTTTACTGTTTCTTTGAATTACTTATGTCCTTTTGTCCGTCAGTCGGTGTTTTCTTTTTATACCGTCGTCTTCGAGGTGGTGTTTCACTTCTTGTCAGTTCAGGTTCATCCTGACTTTCAGGCTGAATCCTTGGATTGGTTGTTTCATCTGAGCCGGCGCTGGATCGGTGACTACAGGAGGCACCTTCGGCACTGGGATATTTTCTTTGCGATTTACAGCTTCAGCATCACTAGAGTTCTTGACTAGCAGCTTCTCCAGGATTGGCAACCTCCTGCTCATCGACTGTACTAAAGTAGTCAGGTTATCTAGTCCTTCCATATTTAAGGGAGAATTCATAGTCTTTTAACGCGGTTCCTCCCTCCCCCATAGGGAGGAACCCCGCTTATAAGGTTGATACAATGAAACAATCCAGAAGTGCCGACTAGAAAATTTCGCGTTTCAGAACCCCTAGTGACCGAAAATAACGGTGGTTCAAATTTGTGTGTATATATATATATATATATATATATATATATATATATATATATATATATATATATATATATATATGTCTGTTCGCTCATTTCTGGCTTCCCTAATGGTCCGATTGTGATGAAATTTGGTACAAAAATCCGTCTTCCAATTTGAAAGGTCAAGTTCGTTAACCAGCAGAATCCGCCCACTGGAAGATGGCGTTTGGGGCGAAATTCGCGCAACAAAAATCGTAACGCTTACGTTTTTGAGTTCATAAGCTTGTAAGTACTCGTTTTATAGGCTTCGTGGGCTAGGAAAACGAATGAAACTATTTTCAAGGCGATAGCTTTAACCGTTTTCGAGAAAATTGGAAAAATAGTTTTTTGAATACCGTTTTTGGTTTGGGTACTTAGAATCACGGGATTCAGTTGAAACATTTTCTGCATGTTCTACTTTCATTAAAACTAATATGTTGAAATTATTGTTACGTTTGGAGTTAAGGAAGGGTTAGAATAAAATATTTTATTAACAGACATAACAAATTTTGGTAACTTTGTATACTTTACTTAATATTTCGAAAAAGGTTGAGAATCTTGCGAAACGTAAGGTTACCATTAGAAAGCTTACTAAATGTTCTACAAAAATGGTTCTAATGAAAGTTTTGATTAGGCGATGTCAATCGGAGAAATAAGTGCTTAAACCTTTAAAGTAATTGATTTCGCTTATTCGACCTGTTCTGTTTGTCTTTGATTTTGGTACTTAGAATTATGGGATTCAGTTGAAACATTTTCTGCATGTTCGAATTTCATCAACTCTAATATGTTGAAATTTTGGTTATGTTTGGAGTAAAGAAAGGGTTAGAATAAAATATTTTATTAACAGACAAGAAAAGTTTTGGTAACTTTGTATACTTTCGTTAGTATCTCGAAAACCGTTGACAATCTTGGGAAGCAGAAGGTTACCATTCGAAAGCTTACTAAATGCTCTACAAAAAAGATTCTAAAGAAAGTTTTAATTAGGCGATGCCAATCGGAGAAATAAGTGCTTAAAACTATAAAGTAATTGATTTCGTTTATTCGAACAGTTCTTTTTGTCTTTATTATTCCTTGTTATTTTTAAATTGCTTATAGTCGGATAATGTATTTGACAATAAAACAGATTAAGTAAAATAAGAAGGTCAATTTATTGTTAAAAATGTAGCGTTCAAAGAAAGAGATCCCAAGGCTTTCCAAATGCCTCTGAGCGGAGGCCTTTCTGCCCGACTTATGGGATAGCTGACCCATACAGGTAAGATTGTAAATCAAGACCTTTCAAGACTGGTTTGTTTGAGATTTCATTTGGATATGCGTTTCGCTATTGATCTAAACAAAGTAATAACTGTTTCTATTCTATGTCTTCATAAACACTAGAGATAAGAACGGAATCGCGCTAAGATGACGCAGTTCCAGCGAATCGGACTTTTTGGCGTATGTCTCTGTTCTTGAGCTCTTTACCCTCCGTTTTGCCTCAGGGTAGTTAAGGTTTTGGTGTAGCATAGTCTTCTTCACCTCAAACTCTTCAGCATATATGGGAAAGAGTTTAGCGGTTGTTCGATGTTCTCCTCCACAAAGACAACACTGAACTTTAGTGCATCCATTTTCATGTTGAGGCTCAGAGCATTTTCTGCAAACTTGCTCCTTCTCGCAGAAAGCCTTATGATGTCCTAGTAAGCCGCACCTATAGCAGATGAGTGGTGGAGGTAAATATATACGAACAGTTACAGAGATATATCCTATAAGCAGCCTTTCTGGAAGTTGGGGCGTCAAAGGTCGCCAATGAAAGGCCGCCATGAAGAGTGCTGACCACTCCATCTTGTTGTTAGTCATTTTTAACTAAACTTACAATATATTGATGTTCACAGTTAGGGCTATCAGCAATTCTTTGGAGAATACGAATCTTATGCTTTTCTTCGTAAATTGCCTCAGAATAATAGAAAGTAAAAATAAAATATATTGATTATATTCTTTTAGAGAAATTTACTTACTTAGTACCTGTGGGTTGGGTTGGTATTTTTAGGTAGAAAACTGCTTGGTCGTTACCCCCCCCCCTAGACTATAAATCGTGTATAGTGTAATGTTAGGATGAACAGGGTTTATAGTAAGGTGTGCTTAAGACGGTGTTGTGTTTCAACTATTGCCTTTGAGACGTTGTTGCTTCTGAAAAAATTATGATTTTATAGATATAAGAACCAGATATAGACTTCCGTAAAAAAAGAAAGAAAAATACACATAACGATGTATATATTTATTATTTTTTTATTTTTTGGTCATTTACTTAACTTGACTTGTAGTAATTCTTACTAGTCCAATAAATCTATTGTTAAAATCATTTTCTGTCTTTCATTATGGGTGAATTAGTACGAAATGTGTTTTTAAAGCTTTTCGTTGGTAGAATATAAACCAAACAGAATCTCCTTCCAGGTTTAGACTTTATCAAGATTAACCAATGCTGGAAATCACGCAGTGTTTAAATAAGGTATTTTTTACTCTAAATTTAAGGGTGTGATAGGAGTCGGTTTGAATTCGGGGGAGACCCCTCGGGAGAATTTATTGGGTATTAAATTCAAGGGGGTGTATCGTGAGATCTTGGTATCTTCTTCTTCTGGAGATTTACCGACTTCAGCTCGACACGCTAGCTTTCTACTCTTGAGCTTTTTAGTTTTATCCCGCTAATGTTTATAAACTCAGTGCTTTTAACCCTTTCGGCGTTGAATGTTGTAAATTGCAGCTAACTGTGTGAAGAAGGATTTGATTGTCATTTTGTTGGCATATTATGGATAGGCTTTACAAGGAACTAACGTAGAGCAGTAGAAGAACTTGACGGAGCAACGGATAAAGCAGCACAGGTGGCAATAAAAACTTGGGACTCCAAAATGTTGCACCCTTAAACTATTTAACCGTTCCCGTCACCTCCTCCCTACTCATACACGTCAGCTTCTTGTATCATCTCTTGTGTTCCCCCACTTCGACTACGGTTGCCTGGTGTATGGAGGGCTCACTGGGGAGCTTGAGGATCGTCTTAAGCGATTAATGAACAGTTTTCTCAGATTTATCCTCGATACCCCCAGGGATGCCCATATTTCACACCGGTATTCCGAGTTGAAGTGGCTATTTCCATCAATTCGACGACAATACTTCTTAGGTTCCTTCCTTTACCAAACCATTTCTTCCAAATCTCCTTCCTTGTAATTTTCCTTCCTTGTTTGAAATATATACAACCTCCTTCAGTTTAAATCTTCTGTCCATTCCCGTGGTGCTCGCTCCCGTCCCTCCGATCTCTATCCTCCCACTCATAAAACGGCTTTCTTTGACCTTTCCTTCATCTCCCGAGCCTCCTCCTTCTGGAACTCCATCCCTCCTTCGATTCGACACTCTCCTTCCTTACCTGTATTTAAATCCCGCCTCTTTGCCTTTTTTTAATATTTATTTGTTTATTTTAAACTATTTAATTTTATTCCCATCCCCCTCTGAACATTGTATCATTATTGCCCAAATCCAATTATAATTTATGTACATATTTCATTTTATTATTTAAGGCTCACTTATAATATTTGTACTCGTTTTTTTTTTTATACTTTTGTTTTTCTTTATTTATATTCATATTTTTAGGTTAAATTTTTTTATTGTTTATTTTGTATTTATTTTTATTCTTATGGGACGAAGCCCCAGAATAAAGTATTTTTTTTTTTCATTCATTCATTCATTCACATCTACGAATAATTCGACATGAACATAAGGTTGATTGTAGGGTCAGAAACGTCTTGGAGAGAATGTAGAATGAGCATCCTCACAAAAACAAGCTCAAAAGATTTAAAACCACAACGAAGTTATGGAGGAGTGCGGAAATAGTAAATCGAAGGGAGGAAGTGGTAACATCAGGACTTCGAATAGGCCATAGTCGTTTAACACATATCCAACTCATTAATGAAAAATCTCCACCTCAATGTGAACCTTGATTGCAAATTATTACAAAATGCTATAGAATAGAGGAATGTTCGAAATTTGAAACAAGTAAAGCTACGTCGGCTTTGGCCAGTACCTGAATGGGTGACCGACGTGCTGTTGACATTATAAATGGGTGGCAACCTGCAGATAGCCCGGCGTTATAGCCAATTTGTTGATACTGTAAATACAAAAAAAAAAAAAAAAAAAAAAAAAAAGTTTAGGCTACTAAATATTCCTCGGAATATAGCAGAGGCTCTTAACAACTGTCAGCAAACTATAGACTAAGTGATCCCACTCCAAAAAATCGTTAGTATATACGAAGAGGAAAATATGAAAAATAAGAAAGAAGACCTAATAAATAAAATAAGCTATCTATGTAAGCGGAAATGGATTTTACATGTAGATTGTGTTGGTTTGTGAATTTAATTAACAATATACAAAAAACAACAAACACAAACATGGAACAGACATAAATATATTCTCGGGAGCAATAACATTGCAGTAACTCGGTCGAATAAATTTACACCCTACCCGACCCTAGAACTAACAAGAAGGTGTGGTGACGTTCGCTGATTCTCTCATTTCACATTGTTTCCTTATTTTTGTATATACATTTTACCGTTTATTTATAAATAACACAGACCTTTTTGGCGAATTATCTAAAGGTTACCACCCGTTTCTATCCAAAAGCTGAAGCCTATTCAGGCTAAAAACAGATATTTATCTAAATACTTATGCAAAAAAAGGTTATATATTACAAATTGAAATCGTCGATCCACTTGCAATAACGATATTATACAGGGTGCGGCAGGGGAATAGGGTGTTTTTGAAAAAATCAAAAACTTCATTAATATTGCAACAAAAAAAAATATTTTATTAATATCAGGACATTCGTTAGGATATACCATTTGAGAATATTGGGTTCGGAAAAACGCATTTCTGAACCCGTTCCCGGCTTGCATACCGCCTGAATCAGTCCGTTTCAAAAACACCCTATTCCTAGGGATGGGCGATAGACGATAGTTCAGCACTATCGATAGGCCGATTCTATCGGTTACTAAATATCGATACTATCGATAGTTATTCGATAGTGTCTTCCCCTATTCCTTACATACCTGTCCAATGAAGAATTTAATGTTATTGACAAGGGGAGTATACAGCGATGGGGTCACCGATTTGGACCAATTTTTTTCTGGTGATTCTACATCGAAAAATAATCGACACCTGTCCGAGCGTTCCGTCCAATGCGCCTTAGGAGCCGAGAAATAAATTAAAATATGTTGAAAGTGTTTTATTTTTTATATCCAGTTTAGAAAATGATATCGAATTTCAAAACGTCACATTACTTTTTCGCTTACAAATATTTAGCCTCTTCCAGACTGGGAAAAATCATTATTTTTTGTTTTCAATTATATTCACTATATTAGGGTTTCTTGGGGTGCTGATTTAAAATCTGCTATTATTTTTGGTGTAAAAGAATGTATAATACTAGTTTACCTGAAAACTTAAGCATATTTTTGAATGTATTTGATGAAATATAAATTATTGTTTAACGATTATATTTTTCTTTTAATCTACTCTATAAAAAAAATGAATTGGTGAAAGAATCATGTCGATATCATTTTCTAAACTTGATATAAAAAATAAAGCCTATTTTATTTTATTTTTTGGCTCCTAAGGCGCATTGGACGGAACGCTCGGACACGTGTCGATTATTTTTCGAAGTAGAATCACCAGAAAAAAATTGGTCCAAATCGGTGAGCCCATCGCTGTATACTCCCCTTGTGAGTTAAATTATCAATTGCCTGCAGGATTAGGTATATTTATAAGATTACAAAAATGTTTATAACGAAAAACGAATTTATCTAAATTTATAAAAAGCATATACAAAGATAAAAATATCAAGAGGGACAAAAAGTGCAATTATTTCAAACTGTTATAGTTGTGCTCCTTGAGGCACATTACCAGAAATGAAAAACAACATTTCCGCTTTTCTTTGGCTCAGTCTGGTACGTTGCTAGGAAATTACTTTTTCAGCGTCTGAAAATACACGTTCTGAGGCTGCAGACGAGCCTGGAACACAAAGTTATTTTCTGGCTACATTATGTAGTTGGTTGTTTACACCAGACGGTTCCTTTTCAGTATTTAATTCACCAGGCGTGTCAGTATTAACATTAATTCTAAAAATAAGTAATAACTTTATCGATAGTTCATGACTATCGATAGCTCCTATCGATAATCATGAACTATCGATATATCGATAGTATCTGTCGACTATCGCACATCCCTACCTATTCCTCTGCAACACGCTGTACATTTTAAATATCGTCTAAATTTTAATGACGACTCGTCACACTTAACAAGGGTAGAAAGAGTACAGTCTCAGCCGTCATCCGTATTTAGGGGTAAACAAGCTCATGACGCATTACAGCCGAACTATGTAACGTCGGCCAATTTTCCTACACTTGAAGATGTTATTATTTATCGAGGAAGTGGGAAGTGCTGATTCCCGTTGTGTTTACTCAAGGTAGCAGACTGGAAAAATAGGCAGTACAGAAAGAAGGCGATGTAGACAGTAAAAGAGAAAGAAGTGAGAGAGGAAAAAGGAGGGCGAGAGGACATGATAGGGAGGGGGTGAACGTCTTGAGAGAGAGAAAGGGAGGGGATAGAGATAGAGATAGAGTGATGAGAGAGAGAGAGGGAGAGAGATGAGAGCGAGTGCTGCACGAGGAGCCAAACAGGAGGAGATGAGCCCAGCGATAGGAAGGGACCCCTGGGAATGAGACGGATGTGCAGCAGGGTCATAAAGAGGTCCCAGGTCTTAGCATCCCTCACTCGAGCCTTACTCAGACCCTCCAACTACTGCCAGCTGAATTCAGGAATAAATACTCTCTAGACAGACGGCGGGGTGTAACTAGAAAACGGTGTTTACAAGATTTAGGTGGCTTAATGAACCGCTACAATATTCATAGATCTCACAAAGTGCAAGCAATGTTCAGTAGTAAATTGCCATAGCGTGACCTGCATTCACAAGTATAGTATTTGGCAATTTACTACTGAACAGTTTAAGCAGAAAACTAGCACCGGTCGGCCCTAATAGCCAAGAAGAGGTTGTCTACCGTAAAACTCGTGGCGCACCAGTTTAATACGTTTGAAAAATTCACTCAGTACCTGTTACACTACTTCCCACCAAACTCCATGAAGGAATGTAATTTTAGCGATTTATTAACAAGACTAAACCTTATAGGAAAATAGATGATCGTTGTCATGTAAATAAAAAAAGTCCGTCACGCAGGAGCTGCATAACTAAGCACTTTCCTCATAATTTGGGTACTGTAGACTGCTTTCAGAATAATTTGCTAAAAATATCCTATATAAATAAAATAGAAACATGAATATTTCTCTTTTAATTTTGTAATGAGTAACTGATCAATTATTAACTTTTTAATTAATTTGCTTCCAGAGTTATGTTTACACATGGTACCTACTACACTACTTAATAAATACAAAAAACTTCATATTTTCTTCTTTTCATCTGACGCAGGAACAGGATACAGTCCCACTAGTGGTAGAAAGCGCTCCTTGCGGCGGCCTTGCGAACCTACGTCTGGCGGGCTATTCTATTGAAATATATTACAAAGTAAACCCCCCTTTCCGATTGACCGATTTAGCTAATTTTTACAACACTTCTTTCTCATGAATTACCCACGACGTATACCGCGTTTCGTTACATTACAGCAGAAATTACGACCGGTATGAGGATATTAGTAATTTGGGTCCGGAGTAACCCCCCCCCCCCCCCTCCTAATGAACCGTTTTAGTTGATTTTTACAACACAGTTTTACCTGTAGATTATCACTACGAATACCGAGTTTCGTCGAAATATAACAAAAATCACGGCTGGTAGTGGCGAATTGGTATTGTGGGTCGAAGTAAACCCCCCCTCCTAATGAACCGATTTCGTTTATTTTTACATCTCACTTTTCTCTATATATTACCATTACGAATACCAAGTTCGTTGAAATATAACAAATATTACGGCTGGCATGGTCAAATTAGTGTTTGGGTTCGGGGTAAACCCCCCCTTCCAGTGGACCGATTTTGGTGGTTAACGAACAATCGTTTGCTAATTGAATGCTATATACCAAGTAGCATGACGAAAAAACAAAAACTCTGGCCCCTATCGTGTTAACAGACATATATATGTATATATATATATATATATATATATATATATATATATATATATATATATAAATTTTAACAGGGGTCATTTTCGGTGTCTACTAGGTAGGATCGATAAAGATTTGAAGAAATTTTTCAAAAATTCCGTCATAAGTGCAACCTCAAAGCTACTTTCCTTCGGAGGAAAGTGCTAAAAAATGTCAGCGAACAGAAAATGCGTATACTGCTCTACGTTTTGGATAAAACATAATTCCTTTTAGACGGGTTAAGCTAGTCACACACGACACAGGCGGAAGCTCGAGCGAGAGGTACCCGTGTCCATTGTGAAAAAGAGTAGATGAAATGCATGAGCAGCACCCAGGTCAGGCGGAGGTGTCAATGGGGATAGGTCTTCCGGATGGGTACTTTATTACTTCTTTATGGAAAATAACTCACATTCTTTGATTCTTATTATCGGCAAACATCTATCAGTGGCCACAGTAGACCGTCAGGTGTAAAGCTAGGCTGTGTTTTCTATCTCCTCCCTAAGGCTACACATTTTTCTCGATCCGATCAGATTTCGTTTGATCGACAATAGCCGACAGTGGCCGACGTGAGTGCCTGCATTGGTCCCGACCCGATCCGATTTAGTCACAGTTTGTCAGTAATGACCTCGTAGTGAAGTGAAAATTAGTGATTAATTTAAATAATACCACCTAATAAGCATAGAAACCTTCGATTAGGTTGAATGTTGGAGGTATTCATATTTTAAAATTATTTATAAGAAAGGTAGTTAGGAGGTTATAAGCATTGGAAGGTTATAAACATTGGATGAAAAAAAAAATATGAATTTACAACGTTTTTCTAAATTTTATTAGCTTTCATTTAATAAAAAAAAAATGCATTGAAATCAGTTTAATTGTAGAAGCTGTAGACCTTTTTGAAACACAATAGGTGGTTTGGCGCCATTTTAATTCGTCGGTCGAAATCGGTTTAAAAACAAACAAGTTTCAACGGCCGAGAATCGGTAGTCATCTCAGATCGGGTCGGGACCAATGTTTTTCTTTCGCTATCGGAGGCTATCGGGTCGGGTCCAATGTAGGTTCCCCTTAACCGGGGTCTACATCCGCTCTCTAGTTGTCCACTATTTTGTCGCTTCAAATTACTCAAGCATTCATAACATTGGTTCTCTTTAAAACTTTTCTTTTACTTAAAGCCTAAGTTTTAAGTCGAAGATAGTTAGAAGTATGCACAGACAACATTTCAAAGTCGGCGACGCATATCATGAAACGGGTTGATACCATGCATTTTACAGACAAGCATCTATTTTATTTATGTGGATTAATTAATAATATTATTTATGTAATGTAATTATTATTATTTATGTAGAATAATTAATTGTTCCAAAATCAAAATGTTTGTTTTAAACGAATAAATAACCAATTACAATTTAAATTTAATTCTTGAAACAGTTTATTCAGACTGGAAAGGCATATTTATCTGAATATATATACATTTATATATGATAGATTAACCAACCATCAAGTTAGCCTCATCAATTTTCCAGAGTACAATTACTCATTTACTGAATTTTATTTGCCTGTATAAAAATAAATAATGTTTATTATTTTGAGATGAATCATAGACGATTGTTTTCCTATTTAGTAAATTTAAGATCATTTTATTTCTTTAAGCACTTTACTGTTTGTATTTCCAGTCTTTAATGGATGTTGAATTCAAGAACACCTTTTAATATTTCTCAAAGCGGAAAAAGCAAGATCTTATGCGGTGTAATTTTCACATCAAAGAGACCGGCTTTCGTCAAACAAAGACCAACCGTGATAACAGGGTGCCCTCAGCTTTGACAGGTTAACAAAGTCAAATGTCGTCTATCAGCCGAGATTAATTTGTATTTATTACAATTTCAAAGCGGATATTACAAATTAATTAAATTTATTTTAATTAATTAATTGCAATTAAACTTTTGTGTTGAATATCCGAGCTTCAAGCTTCGGAGAAATTACGCTATCGTTTGTATTTCCACATAACGCTTATAACCTGGCATTAATTGGAAAACTTAAAATATAAAACCTTAACATGTTCGTCACAAACAATATTAAAATTATCCTTACAAAAATTAACAAAATCTACCCTGTATCTAGAAATGTATAAAGTAGGCTAAATGACCGGTAGGTAGGAGCTGCATCACTGAGAACTTTCCTCAGAATTTGGGTAGTTTAGACTGTATGCCTGAATAATTTGCTTTAAATAACCTATGTATTTTTTTTCCTTCATATGTATATATTTTATTTTCAGAAATATTACAATCTACAATTCAATTGCATTATTTAATTTGATACAGGTTACTTAATCACGCCTCAGGTGTCTTCAGTTGTCAGTCGAATACCTTCCTAGTTTAACTTATATAAATAAAATAAAAACATGTTTTCATTTGAAATGAGCAACTGTTTCAAGTATTAATTTTGTAATTAGTTTCCTTCCAGAGTTTTGTGTATGTGTAGTACCAAAACTTCACATTTTCGTCTATTGATCTTGTTGAATAATAAAAGCCTACTATAATAACGGTATACAGTGCCTCTACTGGTAGAATTCAGAAGTCTATAACCCATATAAAGTCATAACCAAACAGAGGCGCTCCTAGTGGTAGCTTTCCCAACCTACGCTTTGCCGGATGAATTCCATTCAAACATAGTTCTAACTAACCCCCCCCCCCTTCCCATCGACCGATTTAGTTAATTTTTACAAGACTTTTTTCTAATGAGATGCCCACGACACAATGTACACCGCGTTCTGATGCAATACAGCATAAATTACGACCGGTAATTTAATTTAATTTAACCCACTTAGTAATTTGGGTCCGGAGGAAATCTCCCAAGTATAAAAATTTGATGACATTTTTCAAAAATTCCGCCATGAGGTCAACCGCAATAGCAACTTTCCTTTGGAAGAAGTTGCTAAAAAAGATATTTGTTTTTATTTAAATTTTAACGTCCATTTATTATTAACTAGGAATTTTAGGACGGGTTATCTATAGGCTACCACCCTTTTCTAGCCAGGATAGGGCTGATGCCTTTTCTTTTTTCTAAAGAAAAGCCACCACCACTAGTTGGCTCAGAATGTTAAGTGCTCACGCCTTAACCCTCACGGCCATCGGGTCTCCAAAAGATATTTGTACACTATATATATTTTAGTTTTATAAGCTTCCTGTCGCCGGTGGGAATCGAACCCACCATCTCCCGCTTATTAATCCAGCGCGCTAGCCACTAGACCACGGGAGACCCCTTATAAACTTTATTTTTTCAAACTTCATTCAGTTTTTTGCTGTACAACTCACATTAAAGAAACAAAATTGACGTTGCCGTGAGCATTCGTTGCCTAAGGTCGTGGATTCGATTTCCTCTAGGGATGGTGGCTATTCTTTGGAAAAATAAAATTCATCAGCCCTATCCTGGCCAGAAAAGACCAGGACGACTTATAGATAACTCGTCCTAAATATTCTGTGTCAAAGGACGTTAGGATATAAATAAATAAAATAATGGTAAACATAACTTTTCCGTTGAATTTGCAATATTTCATTCATTGTTGAAGTATTAAAATATAAATTATAGTAATATGTTTTATTGCTCGTGTTTGTCGAGTTTTCCATTTCAGTTACTCTGTGCTACTTGTATTTTAGTTTGTCTTCTCATCGCTGAGTATGGCAAGTCGTACTTCTGTGTCTGTAAACATTCAGTCAGAACGTGCTTTACAACCGGTGGGGGGAAGGGGTGTAACGCACTGTAAATATGTCATTCCTGTCTTATCATGGCATTTATGTCAGTCGTGAATAGCCAATTCTTAAGCGGCATGATACAACATCTTCTCTTGAATTATTCCCTTTGCTTGAAGGGCATTCAATAACTGTTTGTTCTATCTTTCGACCTCTATTAGGGGTGTTATTAGACGTGGCCATGCTAGAGGAAGGTACTCCTCCTCAAGTTGAGGCCGAAGTTGTGTTTTAATGCATATTCCCTTGAAGAGGTGCCAAAATGGTGCGAAACATGTAGGGAAGTTAAATAAAAAGTACGAAAGCATGTGGTGTAGTGTTATTAACCTTCCGCCTTTTTCGATAATTCTATAAATAAGATATTTAAGTTTTGGTTACGTTTGGAGTTACGGAACTGTATAACAAAAAAATATTTTAATAAAGAACATGAGCAGTTTTAGGATTTTCTTACATTATCTTAAATACCTTGAAAACGGTTGAAAAATCGAGGTTAGTGGAAAAAACCTGTCTTTACTTTAAAAAATTTACTTAATATACGAAATCGGTTCTCTTGTAGATTTGGATTAGGCGATGTCAGTCGCAGAACGAAGATCTTAAAACTTCAAAAGTGTAGGTTTCGTTCTTCTGAACTTTTTTTTTTGTCTGTGTTTGCTTACGTTTTTTGATTGTTTGTTTTTGTATACAGTGCCTGAAACAGTAAATTTAGTAAAACAAGGATGAAAATTTGTAATAATATTTCCTTAGAGTGGACTTAGAGGTGGAAGGAATAACCTCTGCCCTCAGTTGCCTATGGCATTTTGACGACTATTACATTTTCCACGAAAGATAAAAAACAACAAAAAACAACATATTAACCGGCCCTATTCTAACACGCAATTCCAGCTAATAGAAATAAAGTTTTGGAAATGATCAAAAACAAATTCGAACTGAGAATCGAAAATAAGCACGATGAAGTTTATAAAAATGTGGTATAAAGAAAAATAAAAAAACAAGAAAAATGCTCTATCCTCTAAACCTTGGCCAATAATCTTGGGAGCAGAAGCAAAAGGTCCCTTCAGGTCGGTAGCTAATACAATTTCAGCACGGACACCTTAAAAATTCCGGTCATGAATGAGTTTTAAGCGAATGCTGGCTAGGTTTGTAAGGCACCGAATCAGCGGAGGGTCCGGCCCAAGACGATTCGGAGACTACGGATACAAATTCGATTTTATCCCCTCCCCCCTACCCCTAGGACTCATCGAAATTCCCCCCACTTCTCTTCCTCTTCTAGACCACAGGCCACGTTTCTCTCGGCAGTATAGTATACAGTAATACATTCCTATGCGTTTTTTTCTTCTTTAATCAACCTATAAATTCCCACATATGTCTAAATGATATAGAAAGAAGTACGACTCGCAGGAACTGAGTCATCGTAGCGCGTTTCCGTTCATATTTAGTGAAAAATTAAGTAACCTAATCCAATGAAATCCTGTAGAAAAGTTTGATTTCACACGCCACGAACTTACATTAGCGGAAACTGCTCAGTCGGCCTTTTCGATTCCCAAACAGAAATAACTACGACAAACAACCAGAAATGATTTCCTATTTTACCTGGCAATTATCCTTTTTAATTTCTTTATATGTATATTTTTTCATAGGAGCCTTCACATTGATACCATACTGATGTACTTAATGACAACAAAGCCATACAATAAAATATAGTAATATCACACATAACTTATAATTTTAACTAAGTCAATGTTTCTTATCTCAGGGTAATATACTTTCCATTTAGTCTAATCCAAAAATATCATTGTGATTACTAATTATTTTATTATATTTTTATTTTATTTATTTTTTTAATGTAGATTTTATTATTTCTTTTCTTATTCATTTTACATGCCTTTTCTGTTAATTTTCTATATTTGTTACTGATACTGGGTTTATAATTTATAAATTTATTTCTTATTATTTTTTATGAATTTTATGGGCAGATCACCATCGCTGAAGTTCTTCAAACCAATAAATAAATCAGAAATATGTATATTTCATTTACATATTTATCGTAAGATGTGCGAAGTCTTAAATGAAAAACAATATTGTTGAAAATCCTCCGTGTCACCTAGAAGGCCAGAATAACATTACTTCCTGTAGTAACTGTAACCACTTTGCCGGGATGTGTGACCTTAACACGTTGGGACCCAGCGTCGTGGGATATGCGTCACAGAGATGTATTCTGCGGGCCCAGCGTCGTAGCATATGCGTCAGCAAATAGCTTGGTTTTCTTTCGATCCCGCTACTCCGGGCCTTGTTCTATACGCTTCGTATTTGATTTGGGACCTCATAACGTAATCCCGGTTAGGTTTGCGGTTCTAGTATCGTATGATACGAAATCCGCCCGAAAACTTCAGCGGGCACGCTATCGTGGCGTATTTGACATTTTACTAAATTGTAATTAATCCACTAAGAGTACATAATTTGAAAAGTTCCTTCACTTATTATTTTTTTTTTATATATGTTTGCCGAAATAACTATACAAAAAGAAGACTTGGGCCCTGGTCGAAATTCTTTTCGAAGCCATCGGTCCAGAAAGTGTTAAGTGTCTTCCATCGCAAGGGGATTAATTAGAGTTTGTGAAGGGAGTTGATTCATAAAATAAAGTTTCACTAATAATATTACACATAAATAGGGTAATACCAGTATTTACTTCTATTTTTTTTCGGTGCACATTCCAAAGAAGACATACAAGAATTTTGAGAAAACATGTGACGTATATTTATATTTCAGGTCCTAACTTCTGGGGTAGAATAAACCCCGAATGGAGCCTCTGCCATAAAGGAAGAAGACAGTCCCCGGTGAACCTGGAACCCGCCAAGCTCCTCTTTGATCCGAACCTCAGGGTACTCGACATGGACAAGCTGAGGGTAAGCAGTCTTAGTAATATCATAGTGATTAGAGCATCGCCATATGATAACATAGTTGTAGTTGTATTATTTTGATAATTGGCATGTTTAATTATAGAGAGTTATTTACTGAAAGAGGTTTATTTAGTTGACCTCCTACTAATATGTATATTTATTTTTTTCTATTTACATCCTATTATCATTAATATATGTGTGAAAATTATGATTTAAAATTGATAAACATCAAAGTCTTTAATCGTTTTTACTGACTGCCCTATCTGCCTATGTGTAGTTCGTACCTTCTTTATCGTCAATGAAAATTGTATAAGAAAATTATGTTTTTAATTGTTACAGCCCAATTGTTGATATGCCGTTAAAAAAAAAAAAAAAAAAAAAAAAAAAAAAAAAAAAAAAAAAAAAAAAAAAAAAAAAAAATCATAATTTTAACCTGAAATAATTTTTTTTTTTTTTAACAGCTGATGTAATTATTAAAAGAATATTAATAAATAAGTAATAGTTCCTCTGTAACACCATTCGAAAATACAAGGTTCTTATGAGTATCAAATGTTATATCGATAGTTTAGTCGTCTGGAGTGGTTGATTCTGGTACAAACCTACTCGTATTGGAATGCCTTTTATTACTTTCCTCAAATTACGACTTTATTTTGACTTTTATGAAATTGATTTTGAATGTTAAAAACAAATAGTACTTTTTAAAAAAATTCACTATTTGAGATTAAATTAGAATTTAGTATTTCTAAGGGTATAATGCCGTTAAGCTAAGAAGAGGCTATGAAGTAAACAGTGTAGTTTTGCTGGATTTGTTCCAAAACCGACTGCAGAACCGGTCAGCTACCCCCTCTTGAAGAAAGTGACTAAAGAGGCTTGGGTCTGCATTCCTGGCCGACTTCCAACATAGAACCCTCTTCATAAACATTTTAGGAAAATAATCTGCCACTCTAAATTAATAATAAAAAAAAATAATAATCTAGTAATGAATTCCTCAGTTAAATAAATATTAAATCAAACTTTAACTCACTAAAGTTCTTCAGCTAGATCAAATATGCTATTAAATGTTAAGGAATTTGGCCGACTGTGCTTTCAGGGATCTTGTAAATACTTTTAACTTAAAAATCTGGAACCTACCCGGATTCTTGGAGGAAATTTATTGTAATACCTATTTTAAAACAAGGAAGAGATGCAACCTCCCCATTTAGTTTTCGCCCGTTTTCTTTGACCAGCTGTGTCTGTAAACTACTTGAAAAAAATTCTTTACAGAACGTTACAGTGGTCCTTGGGTCGGCATAAATGTTTGTCACCTTTTCAATGTTCTCAATGTTTTTTGAATGTTTGGAGGCGATTAATTCTGACCAAATTAACGGAACGAGGAATACAGGGAAATATTCCGGGGTTTATAAATAATTACCTGTACAATAGATCCTTCCGGGCCAGGATTAGCTGGGAATTATCTGAGGGGTTTTCACATGAAAATGGTGTTCCACAAGGGGAGTTCTCAGTACCTCTTTCTTCAATATTGCAATGAACTCTTTCTGCAAGTTCATACCTGAAGACGCGAGTTATTTCTTATTTGCAGACGATTTATTATTTTATTATGCATTCTGCAATTATGAAGTGGCCTGCAATAAAATGCAACACACATTAGAGAGATTAGAGCAGTGGGAGAGCATTAAAGGTTTCAGACTTTCTAATGAATAGTCTAGATGTGTATTACTCATAAAACTTCTTTACCACGAATCATTCCTCAGGGCTTGATATAACTACTGTTCTAGTCAAACTACTTGAAAAACGATCACCCAAAAGCGATCGAAATTCTAAACATCCCCAGAACTTCAATAGATACGATGATTTTAGACGGAGTAAATTACATACACCTGTCATCCCGCGAAAGATGGGCTGCACAGAATCTAACAGGGGGAAGAATTGATTAGTCAGATATCTGGTCAGGCCGACTTCTACCCCTACCAAGTAAAAATAGGAATCCTGATTATCAGAAGAAACCCTGAGCAAGCCTGCAGAATGTAAGTCGAATCATTGTGTTTTACCACATCAATACGGTTATATATAGATTACCTTAAACCATTAAATTGTTGGGACTCCTCTTTCGCTTTAAAATACGTTCTTCTTGCTTGGCTAACCCCTGCCCAAATATTCTGGAGTCTCTTCCCCTTGAATTCATCATGGATTTCTCTAAACCAGAATGCTCATCAATCATCATCGTTCGCAATATATCGAGCCCATTCTCCACATGAGGACTCTATCATCTAGAGTCATTATAATTCAGAACCAAGCCGTAAGATGGCAGCACAATGGTTGTAAGAAAAGCCCAGACCCTGAGGGTGTGCGCGGCAAGTAATGAGTATGGTACACGCTTCACCTCCATCCTTTAATTTATTACAGCTATTTTTCACCGGGAGCTCCTTGCACGCCATAACTCAATTCTCTCGCTCCTTCCCTTTCTCCATTCCCTTCTTCTTACTATCCTTTTCTTTCCTGGGATTTATTTGTATTAAAACAGTATTATACCTGCGGGGTTTCTCGGGACTTTAATCAGCTGTTGGAGGATATATAGTACAATATGTTCCCGAGTATAGATAAATATATATAGGACATTCACTACAATGCCTTTATATCTCCCAGTCCATACAAGTACGAATCCCCCTTCATCCCGTTTCTTCGATGAGATATTCCGTCCTCAATAAGAACGGCTTATTGGATCGCGGGACGGTAATTGAATTGGAAATGTGTGAAAGGAGTATATTAAATTTTTCTTTACGTTATTCTTGTTTCTTTTCAGTAAATAAATATTTTTACTAACTCTTTATGAGTTTTTTTGTGCTTAAGCTTTAATCAATAACAAACACATATAGGTATTGCTTAAATCACTTGTTTACCTTCATTTCTTCGTACCAGTATTTCTTTTTTATTGAATTTCTACACTTTTAGCAAAGAGTAGCACATTTTATTTTCTGGATTTATAATATTACAAGTAATATAAAAGTAAATTGCAATTAATTCAAAATTCTGTGATGTATTTAATGTGACAGAAGGACACATTTCACAAACTACACCACTTCCTTCATTATTTCTTTATTTTGCGCTAAATGTTTCTCGTCTTTTTTTTTTTTTTTTTTTTTTTTTTTTTACGGCTCTTCAGGAGCACTTAAAATAATAACACATTACAGCCTTACCCGCCTTGCACACGACTTGCATTGTGCAAAATGGGGCCACTAACTTATAATAACTGGAAATTCTGGGCCTTCCCATGGTCGGGTGGCTTGCTTATCTGATTTCTACCTAAAGAGATATTGGTTCCAGCTTCGCATGCAGAAGGTAGAGTGTTATCATCTATTGGCTCCTGATAATATTCCCTACTCCACCAGGTGCTAGATATTTAAGCGCCTTATGTACAAAATAATAATAATAATCATTAAATTCTATACTGATTTTTCCGTAGCGTGGGAAACTGAGATCAGGATAGCAGTAATTAATACGCCAACTCGTTCTCAACGATACTTTATGTTTCAAGCTCGGAGCTCTTTCCTGAGCTAATGTTCCATCATCAGTGCACTACAGTTGGCTTGCACTAAAAAAATTCAGTCCTGGCAACCCTTGTTAGTGTAATCTCAGATCTGAAGATGAACTCTAAAAGTGTTTGCGCTGAAAACTTTATTTTGTGAAATATTTCTTACCACCATTCTAATATGAAGAGAAAAATATAAATTCATTTCTGGATTTTATAATGTAGTGTTTTTATAAATATTACTGAAAATATCTACCATCTTAATTTTCGCGGTCAATGATCTGATTTTTTGTGGGCCAATGCAGCAATACATCTAGAAACATAATAACATTCAACAGAAACACTTGTTTCCACACTTAGCATTCAATAACTATATATAAAGAAACGTTTTATTAATGGTAGAAAACTAAAGTAATCCTTTTATTTTCAGAAATCATTAATATTATAAGATAAAGCATAAAGAGATTTCTTTGATTGCAGGTGAGCGGAACTTTGAGCAATACCGGTCACAGCGTCTTGTTCAAAGTGCACAACTCTACCAAGTTCCACGTGAACTTCACAGGAGGTCCTCTCTCCTACAGGTACCTCTTCGACCATATGGTCGTTCACTATGGTCTTACAGACGATGTCGGCTCCGAGCATACCATCAATGGTCAAAGCTTTCCGGCCGAAGTAAGTAATATTTCTTATTATTTTCTTTTTCCGGCAAATTTGCTTCCAAAATTTTACTATTAATGCTCTGATCGTTGAAATAGTAAACAAACACTATATCAGCCTCACATGCTCGCGCTTTCAATTCTTAGGCTGGCTCTCATTCGAATAGCGAGCTACTAAAAATTCGTTGGCTCGACTGACGGAAAATGAACTTCATTCAATGAAACATACTATAGGAGCATGGCCACCAAGTTCACGCTTTAATCGAAGAGATAACGTTGATTTGAACCTTTAAGGATTAGTTAAACACATACCTAATTAATGACGAAACAACAACAGTAATAATACGTAACTTCCACGATAGACCATATGGCATGAGAAGACTTCACCTAAACAGGGGGTATATTTAAAATAATTTTGGGGGGGGGCTCGGAGAACCCGATTTAGGGGGTATGGAATACTAACAACCTAGAACTTGGAATAGTTAGCCAATTAAAACGTTATTAGACCCCAAAAAAATACCAAGTGAACTTATTTAATACTAGCTGAATATCCGTGCTTCGTCACGGCAGATAAGTAGTTATTTAATTGCGTTAAATAATGATTCATTAAAATTACGTTACTACACAATTCTGTGCAGTTTATTATAGCACGGTTCCCGTCATACTATATTTTTTTCAATGGGCGTTAAAATTTAAAAGTTTATGTTTCCAAGGGGCGAGGTTAGCTCAGTGGTAGAGCACTGGACTAATAAGCTAGAGGCCTTAGTTCAAATCCCGAGCAAGCACTA
>OX328128.1:53519544-53854544 GCA_946811695.1 Gonocerus acuteangulatus
AAACAAAAGTTGATCAACTTGACTGCTAAAAACTAATTAGACTTAATTCACATTTTCTGTAATTGATAATTATGTTTCTTTAATTTTCGGGAGCAACAACGTATATCAGTCATACAGCAATCACAAAAATTGAAAATGAAAAATAAGTTTTTTCACATTCGATACTGTGCTTTTGTATCGACGATATGTTGAAATATACTCGTAACATAAAGCTTTACCTTTCGAAGGAAAAAAAACCCCTTTTTTATATGGCCACTCTACAAGACGTGGTTTTGAGTTTTCCTCATATACATTTTAAAGAGAACCCGTCTGTTTTTCTTAGGCGAATACCATATATTTCCTGATTTTTCATATACTAAAAATGTAACACTCACTATTCGAGATTTAAGTGCAAAAATAAATAATGATTTAGAGTCGTCTAAAGTTTTCACGTTATGGATTATTATGTACCGTTTGCTCTACCAATTAAACTCTCCATCCTTCCGGATAAGAAAATCTCCCCCTTTCAGCGAAAGTGAAAGATTCTTGAAATTCCGATTAAGCCGGCGAATTAGCGCTGACACTCTCATTAGCAAGGAAATCGTCTCCAGAATCCTGTATATCCAGGAACTACTGTAAATGTTGCCGTTGTAACATTCCTTTCCTGAGTGGTTTCACGAAATAATTAACATCTCAATACTAGAATTTCTCGAATAATTCGGTTCCTGCTTAGTCCATTTAATTATCACAGTAACGCCCTGGTGAAGCAGACTTTCCTGCACGATTTCTTCCGCGAATTCTGCCCTAGACAGCTCAAGTATGGGGAAGCTAAAGATTGATTTATTTATGTGTCTTTAATTACTTTCTCATTATAAATTCTCTTGTGTTATTTTTTATAAGATATAAATTATAATTATAATTCGGATTCGGCTGAGAACAACAATTAATTTTCGTAAAATTCTGTATTTAGAATGTAACAAAACAATATAAAAATGCAAATGAAGGAAGGCAATATATATGGCATGTTGCTTTTTTAATAATTAAACACACAAAAATGATTTTTTACTTTTTTGTATATATTTGGCGTAGGACAAAAAATAGCACTTTTTCTTTTGTACCACTATATTCTTGGATTTCCCTAAATGTTTCCTTGCCTTCATTCCACCTTCTCAGGTGCCATTAAATCCTATTTTTTTTTTTTTTTTAACCAATAAAAGTACTTATCATTATTATTTTATACAAAGAGTAGCTTTACTATTCCTAAAAAAAGGAGCTCTAAAATCCTATATATTTACTTTATTCATTCATTCATAATTTAAAAAATATTTAAAAGAAATCGGTGTTATTCTTAAAACGGTGTTAAAATTAAAAACATTATACGATTATTATTTTTTTCCAGTTCCATAAAGTCCATATCTTATGATGACGGGAAATAAATTATTCCTACTCGCATTATAAGAATTCTTCTTAATTAATCTTCTCTAAATGTGATCATAATATATCAACCTTAATTTATATAAATTTAGAAGATGTGGTAACATTTATATGTCAATCTATGAGTTTTGAGTTCCTTTGCCCAAACAAACAGTTATCGGTTAAATTGTATATTAAAAAAAAAAAAAAAAAAAAAAAAAAAAAAAAAAAAAAAAAAAAAAAAAAGCCTTAGTTTTTACTATTCTGAAATGTATATATTTACCCTGTCTATATTTATTAGAACAATGTTCATATACGAATGCATAATATTTTTTTTTTTAAACGGCGCATTAACAATTCGGCTATTAACGCCGGACCACCCTTTTATAAGGCCAACAGCACTTGGTCGGTCACCCATTGAGGTACTGGCCACGCCCGACGTGGCTTAACTTCGGTGATCAGCGGGAACCTGTGCATTCATCGTGGCTATGGCCGTTGGCACATATGATTATTATAAGAATTACGGCCGAAATAATTATTAGTTCTATATTGGCAGTCTCAAAGTTCAACCATATCTCTTCCAATAAAATATATTTAATTGCTCACTATTTATTGCACGGAAAGAAGTTCAGTGCTGATTAATGTAGTCAGTTTTAGGAATTTATGTTTTGTCTGGATTCCTCTTCAAGGGGCTGACCTTTTGCGAAAATGGAAATACGTTTCTGAAGAAGCATAGGATTAGGTCGAAATAAATAGATCTCGACTAAGTTCGTGCTTCTAGCTTGGGGGCATTTCGAAACGGAGCGATGAACTTTGCGTTGAACATTTCACGCGAACACGATCTCGCGGCGAGGGAACACGTCATCATAAAACGTCAAGAAAAAATTGCACTTCACTTTCCGCCTCTACGTCTTATTCCGTCATGTCGTGAGCTATTTGCGTCGGTTAAGGGCAGATGATATCGATGTATTTTTAAATCGACCTACTAATCTTGTAGGGACTCACGTCGAGAGGAATTTGTGCCAGATTGAGAATAGGCCACGTGCGCGTAACGCATGGATAGTTTATAATGAAGGCCGAAAATCCAACGTGCCGAAGATCTGACAGAATTACGTAAGTAGGTATTAGCCCGGGTTTGGCTTTTAGTGCCAAAAATAGGACTTCCGTGAAACTTCACAGTCTGCTTCAGTTCATCCTAAATGTCAATAAAAACTTGGAAAATATCTCACAAAGATCCAAAACTAAATTATTTTGAAAGTAGGAACCGTTGAACTCACGTAGCATTAAAATGGCCTTAATTGGCCGAAAATCGTATTTAAATGTCTTACATTGCCTTATTTTTCATATTAGAACGTTCTCTGCGTAATGTCCTACGCACAATGACTGTAAAATAGCCAAGGGATTATCTTTTGGGTGAATATTCCAGAATATGGGAGTAGAAAACATAATTTTAGGGGCCATATCGCAAGATGTATGTTTAAGAATAACCATCCTGAAAACAAGAATCGAATCCAAGACATATATAAAGCAGTTGCACCGTTGGATCCTGGGTTCCATTCAGAAACTTATGAATACGAGTATATTCCCGGTTCAAGCATCGATGAAGTAGGCTGACCTAATTATCTTTTCTTTTTTTTTTAAATGTTGTCGTATACTAGCGTTGTAGCTCATACAAGATGTATCATAATAATAAAACGTGCAAAGTAGGAACTTTTAAAGCACCTTTCGACATTCTGTTTTACGTTTAAATACTTTTTTAGGCTGAAATGATGTATTTAGTGAAGATTCACGACAATCGGAGTTTGGGCACTCATATCTCAGAATTACCGGGAAGTTTGCTCCACCGATGCTGATGCACCCAATATATATATCTAATATATAAATATATATAATAATATAAAGTACTGCCAATTGGTTTAGAGCCAGTGACAACTAAGGGAGTGGACTTGCCAAACAACTTGAGGTCGGTGCACGTCCTTGCCTTAGCGGGATCTAGATCTGCCTTTGGTGAGAGTTTGGCAAGCCTCCAGGTGTCGCAACGAGACCAGGCCATTGGGTAATTCCTGACCAATCAGAGAGCTAACCACGCCCTGTCCAAGGACGCTCCTTCTCTTTCCCTTACAGTCTCCCTTTCACAACCACCCACTGACTTACCTTCCACGACTTCCTCCTCTATGCGACTTTCGTACTGTTGCGATTGTACAATGAAATTTCATTCAGTTTGCTCATTAGAACAGGCCGCCCGTCACGAGTTATTCCATTTATGCACAGAGGGCGTTGCGAGAATAGACTCAATGGAAGTGGGTTACATTCCTTGTTCTTGAATTCGAAATGGGTTCAAGTGTAAGGGTAGTCTTTGGAGTCACTTGAAGTATTCTTCAACTACTATGTGGCAGCATGACCGCATTAGAAAAGAAACATCTGGTTTATTAAAAGTGACATTTTCGTTCAGATTGTGGCCCTTTTATTACACATTTTATTGTTAAATTTGGCAGAAGGACAGTCATTTATAAATCCCAATTATATGTATAAAACCTAACTCAATATCGGGCTCCATCAGGATTATAATATTCTGTTTAGGTGCTTTTACCAATTAGTTTACTGCAAGCTAACTCAATATCAGGCGCTCCATCAGGATTATAATATTCCGTTTAGGTGCTTTTACCAATTAGTTTACTGCAAGCTAACTCAATATCAGACGCTCCATCAGGATTATAATAGTCCGCTTAGGTGCTTTTACCAATTAGTTTACTGCAAGCTAACTCAATATCAGGCGCTCCATCAGGATTATAATACTCCGTTTAGGTGCTTTTACCAATTAGTTTACTGCAAGCTAACTCAATATCAGGCGCTCCTTCAGGATTATAATATTCCGTTTAGGTGCTTTTACCAATTAGTTTACTGCAAGCTAACTCAATATCAGGCGCTCCATCAGGATTATAATATTCCGTTTAGGTGCTTTTACCAATTAGTTTACTGCAAGCTAACTCAATATCAGACGCTCCATCAGGATTATAATAGTCCGCTTAGGTGCTTTTACCAATTAGTTTACTGCAAGCTAACTCAATATCAGGCGCTCCATCAGGATTATAATACTCCGTTTAGGTGCTTTTACCAATTAGTTTACTGCAAGCTAACTCAATATCAGGCGCTCCTTCAGGATTATAATATTCCGTTTAGGTGCTTTTACCAATTAGTTTACTGCAAGCTAACTCAATATCAGGCGCTCCATCAGGATTATAATAGTCCTCTTAGGTGCTTTTACCAATTAGTTTACTGCAAGCTAACTCAATATCAGGCGCTCCATCAGGATTATAATATTCCGTTTAGGTGCTTTTACCAATTAGTTTACTGCAAGCTAACTCAATATAAGGCGCTCCATCAGGATTATAATATTCTGTTTAGGTGCTTTTACCAATTAGTTTACTGCAAGCTTAATCCTAATGGAGCCTATGCTTAATGAAGATGGCGTCATTATAAATAAAGCCACTATTTAGTGCACACTGCCCGTCATTTTAAAATTTTAAGAATAGTCAACTCATAAAACTTTGATTTGAGCCCAATCCTCGTCCTTTCTGTGTCTTTTAGAACAGTAACATCGTTTGGCTTCAGGTAAGTATAAAGATATATGGTCTGTTCAAAGTGTTGGCTACATTAGTTACAATGTTGGCAAGGTACAAAATAAGTGCGTAATAGTCTACTTAGATAACGCACCTGCAAGAAGAGCTTCTCAACCTGGCGAATTAATTTTTCTGCGTTTGAGGAATAAACAGCGGTTTAATAGGTTTATATAGTAGTAGGTGTTCAACCACTGGCGACAAGCATCTTAACTTGTGCATCATGAATATTCAGTGAGGCATATTTCGTTATTCTACAACACATAAGAGACTGAAACAATGTGAAAAAACGAAAGCATGGCTGTCAACCAAACGGAAGAAAGTAGGAAGGTATACTTGTCCATTCACAATTTACATATACGTCTTGAGAAAACCCAACATTACTTAGCAACAAAACTTTAACTGGTAAAATACTGATAGTTTCAAACGTTGGTCACCAACTAGGCGGAATCATGTCCTTGGTTTAGATTGAAATCATTCTTTAAACATAAGATTAGGAGCGGGATTTTCACTCTTGCAGAAAAAGGATTCTACCGAAAAAAACGCCCTTCGGCAAAAGAGCAATTAGCCACAAGACCTTGTGAAGTTTTCCCAGGTGTATTTCTCCACATCTAGATAAGTCTTAGAGGAACGATAGCCATTGCGACACTACCTATTCCTAGAGATACCGTTGCCGAAACGGGCCGGCGGTGTATTTACAAGTCAGATGGACCTGACCTACTTGCTATGGTCCTCTTGGCTTTACATCAAATCGGTGACCTCTGCATTCTTCCACGGGTGGGGTTTCGTTGCAATGTCCTCCATACGATGAATCAGTCCGAAAATTAGGAATCTCGCCACACCCAATTATGAAATTACAGTTCAAGGTGTTCAAAAAATGTGTTTAGTATTCCCCTTGTTAGTCATGGTGAATCTTTAATGTGGTACATCATCTTTTAGATGAAGATGTTTTCTTGATGCATCCACTTAAGTATTTTGAAAATCTTCACACTTAATGATACGTACCGTAAAATGGGCTCTCATTAGTACAGAATGGTGAAATTGGTATAAACCTATACTACTAGGGTATTTTTTTAATTTTATTTACTCATATATAGGTGTATATAGATGCTCATTCACTCTCTTTGGGCAAAGTTCGACCCTTTCTTAGCAGTTAAATGAAAATATCCTAGGAGTATGGGTTTGTACCAATTTCAGCACACTGTACTAATATGACCCAATTTAGCGGTATCATATTTTTAATTAATTCTTTTGTGTTGTCCCAGCTGAAATCAACAAGTATGGCGAAATATGTGCGAATAGTGTTTTACGGTAATATCCTTCCGGCTACTTGATATCGAAGCATTCTAGTAAAAACCGCTGAAAGGTTTTGAGAAAATCGGAATCAACAAAAATGTTTTAGGAGCTGAAAAACGACAAGGGTCTTGTAGATTTTCCATTATACTCACATATATACAAACTATGATATATGTGAACAATTTCCTTTTAATGGCATATGACCTTCTATTTACACAAGGAAAAAAAACTGGTTGGAAAAGAGAGTGTATTAAAAAATGATTTTATGAACAGACATGCGTTATTTTTGGAATATGTGTATACTTTGTCAGACATTTGAAAAAAGGTCAAAAAATATTGGTTAGTTGAAAGCCTCATACTTTTCCAACAAAATGGGGTCAGGCTATCTCTGACGGAAGTCCCGAGTGTCTGTTTTGATACATTGAAAGAGAAATATTATAAAGTTTCTCGGAGTCTGGCATTTTTTCTCTCAGACGTGTGTGTGTCATGATCTGACGGAAAATGATAACAGGAGTTGACTAGTTCGAGTCGAAGGTCGAATAGAATCGGTTATGTCATCTGTTGCCCTGTGACAAAAATCTCGATTTTCTAGTAAATTTGTGGACTTTTGCAGTAAATTCTGGACTATACTTCTTAGCTCTTGTAATTTCATGAAAAATAAAAAAAATTAAAGATATGGTTTTTAACTATCCAGTAAAAAAAGTAAGTTCGTTGTGTGAGAAACGCAAAATATTTTAATTTAAGCTTTTCAAATTACTACAGTGACATAAATGTGATGATAATGCACTGAATGCTCGGATAACATAACACGCAATTCTTTTGAGTTGGAATTTTTCGTTTTTCGATATGTTACTTAATCTGTTACAATGAAATTTTGATTTCATTTCATTTTTTATTCTCTCAATTCTGTAATTGTTTTTTCCGTTATTTTGTTAGATGAGTCATTGGCATAATTAGAAAAAAAATGTTTCAACAGAGTAGTGTGAATTATAAATATAATTAATAAATAATTTACGGATGGATATTTTCAAGGACAAAAGTGATTGTCCAATAATGAGTAAGGCTGCATTTACTTCCGGTACTTTTACAGATTCAAGGTTCTACGCCCACAACATTTGAATCCTTACACTTAATTATTGTGTAATATTATTATAACTTATGATTATAACTAAGAGCGATAGTTCGTCCTTGTAACGCTCCAACCAGCTGAACCGACGAAAAATTTAATTAGTTTTAGAATTTAAATACGATCTATAATATCTACCGACTCCCGATCACCAAAAAGGAACGTTGGGCGAGGTCAGTTGTAGAATGGGTGACCGGAGGATGGAATTATTGAAGGGTTGCAACCTATATTGCCCGACGCCAATGGCCCAAAACTTTATCGGCTTTTAAACAAAATTAAAAATAAAAAAAAACAAAAATAATTGATATAATGTATTTATAGAAATAACTTCATCTAATAGATAGGTTATTAAAAATTATGATTTAGTATCACCTGCCTAAACTCCCGAAAGGGGGTTATTACAATTTCAGTCTGGAGCGGATTATAAACTGTCCACAATTCTAAAAAGTCCGACTTTCAGGAACTGCATCATCTTAGTGCGGTTCCGTTCTTAATCCTAATGTCATTTGGAAAGGTTGAAATAGAAACAGTTATAATTTTGGTTAGACCCTGTCTTGAAATAATTTTTGACCTCATATAGGTCCGCCCAGACCCTCACCTCTACCTGACAGAAAAACCACCCCGAAAGAGAAGAAGAAGCACCCTTCATCCACTCCTAGAGATACTAATCTTACTGTTCAATTATTCGAAAAATATCAAAATGTTTACTCTTCTACTATAGTACAAATTCTACAAATAATTCCAATTAAAAAAAACAACCAATTAAAAAGTGAGCTAAACAACTACAAAACCCCGTTTAAAAGAACAAAACAAACACATTTGAAGTTTTAAGCACTTATTTCTCCGATTGACATCGCCTAAGCATTTGAATGTCTACCTTCCGCTTACCAATATTCCCAACCGTTTTCGATTTATGAAGGAAAATACGGCGCTAATGGCCTAGATGTCGAAGTGCCGTAAAAAATAAATAAAATGAAATTAAGGAAAATATACGAAGTTCCCAAAATTTTTCATGTCTAAAAATAATATATTTTATTCTGATCCTTCCTTATCTCCGAATGTAACCAAAATTAAAACATCTTTGTTTACATGAATTTCAAACATGCAGAAAATATTTTAAATGAATCCCATGATTCTAAGTACCCAAAGCAAAAACTTGATTTAACAAATATTATTCCACTTTTCTCAAAAACGGTTAATGCTATCGCCTTAAAAACGGTTTCATTCGTTTTTATAGGCGAATAAACCTATAAAACGAGTACTTGCAAGCATATGAAGTAAGCATAACAATTTTTTTCTGAAACGTAAAATATTCTAGTCGGCACTTTCGGATTGTTTCTTGAGGTCAACCTTATAAGCGGGGGTCCTCCCTATGAAGGGAGGGAGGAACCGCGCTAATATCTCATTTTTCCGGATTAATGTACTCATTCTTTCTTTTCATATCCTAATGCTCTAAGCCGAATTTCGTCAGTGAGAAAAACAACAGAAATTGTAAACGAAATCGGCATTAGATGGCAAACCTGTCTTTCTTCTATTTTATAAAATTTGTTTTTAATCCCTCGTTGGTAGGCTCCATGAGGGTTAATTGTTGATTGTTCGTACCTAAATACATACTTTCCTTTGGAATTCGCTTAAGAAACATACGAGTAAGGATGAGTACTTTCGGTGTCCAATGGAGGAAGTACGACGGTTATATCATAGTTGAATTGGAAACCTAGGAAAGAAAATAAAAGAATGATATAAGTATAATTTTTATTTGTATTTTTTTCTATTCAAGTTTTTTAACCACATTTTGGGTGATTTAATGGTTTTTTTCACTAATTTATCTCGCTACTAGTTGGCTGTATAATAGTTGTATTACTTGTTTCGTAATCTAAAAAAAATAAAATAAATCATTTTATGATTGCGGGTTAAAATGTTAAAAAACAATTACCTACTTGCTAAATGATAAATTAAGTAAATGTATTAATCGAGAAGTTAATTATATTGACTGGTTAATTCGAATTTTATTAATAATTGATTCCAAATATTTTTTAATTGCTTCTAGAATGTGAGTGATTGTTACAGTTTTCCAAACCGAAATGAGTTAGGTGGGTTGCCTAACTTTCGCCATGTTGCTTCGAAAGAGAAAACGCTCGTAATTATTCCTGTGGGAACAATGTTATTTTAATCTTTCAGATTTACGTTTCGGTAATTAGCCTAGGCAGTAGGCCGCGAAACGAACCTTCCTTCTGGAAGGAGTGAAGGAATTTGGGCGTTTCCTAAACTACTATTCTAAATTAGGACAGTAGATCTAATAGAACTTCTAATAGAATGAAGTATTGTTAGTCATTAGAAGGAAAGTGATTATATTCTGTCTATCGATTTGATATTTACAAACACTAATTAAAGGCCAGGCAAAAATGATGAAATAAACAATTAAGAAATCATTTATACGAGCATAACAGTTAATGCTTATTATTAAGCCCCATATTGTCTACTTTCATGAAAAATTATTGAAACATGTAAGAAGAATTTCACTAACATGTCTATGATATCACGAGACAATTTTAAGGAAGATGGGGTGTAAAATAGACTAACGAAAAGCGACAAAAGAATCTGAGGGAATAATATATCGTTTTACAGACAAAAAGAGTAAACATTTAGCATTCAATATATCATGCAGAAATAGCTCTTTCTTACAACAGTCATATTTTGAGAGAAACTATGGGTAGTTAATTGCAATGACTTATATATCTTTACTAGGCTATTCTGTTTTTAAATATATATTGCCTCTTTTATTTTATTTTATTTTATTTATTTACTAGCTGAATACCCGTGCTTCACCACGGCCGATAAGTATTTTTTATATTGAGTTAAATAAGATATGATCAAAATTAACACTACTACGTCATTTTGTACATTTTATTATACCACGTCATACGATATGTTATTCATCAATTGATAAGTAATTAATGCATAATGTTTCTTGACATTGGGGCGCTCCGGACCAGTGTCAAGAAAGAGCTTATTATTGTACGGACTTTAAAGTTCCCCAGGAAACACCACGTGGAGGTAACCGTGCTTGTTTCCTTTGGAGAGAAAAAAAATACAACAACCGCTTAAAAAGTTAGGTAAACAGAGACAAATACACGTTCCAAAGCATAAAACTAACAAATTTGAAGTTTTAAGCACTTATCTCTTCGATTGAAATCGCCCCACCGCCCGGGACAACTGTACCCGGCTGTCCCTCCCATGTGGCGGCCCTGCCCACCGAACATTAGAACAGAATCTTATTGTAGAGAATTTAGAGTTCCCAACCATTTTCGAGATATTTTAAAAAATATACTGAGATCCACAAATTTCGTTCCAAAAACCATGTTCCAGTAAACGGAATCAACTGGTTAATGAACTTGACCTTTTAAATGAGAAGAAAGATTTTTGTACCAAATGTTTTGTGTCAAAATCGGACTGTTTATGAGCCGATGAGGAACTTCTTAATAATTCAAACTCCCCTAAAAGTATGTACTTAAACATTTGAATATCAAAAAAACCTTTCTTAGCGAGTGTTTACATTCTAAACGTATTGTCCGTGCCAAATTTCAAATTTTTGTGTAAAGTGGTTTGGGATATCATTACCTCGGATGGACCATCACCAGGGCGTAAACTCTATGAGGGACAAAATCACATTTTATTTCTAGTAATTCAAGGACTGCCATCATAGTTGAAATTAACCTCAATTAAAAATAAAACTATGAAATAGATAATATAAGGTAACAGCTGTTCTTTATCGTCCTAGCAACGCAGGCTGCCTAGGCTTGCCTTCTCTAACCAACTCAAACTTTAAACCCCCCTAAAAATGCTTAAAAATACGAATATCAAAAAATCCTTTTTTAGCGAGCGCCTACGTTATATAGGGAGTGTCCATGCAAAATTTCAAAATTTTCTGTCGAGCGGTTTGGGCTGGGCGATTACGAGCATTATAGGCGATTTGCCCAATACAATGGTATACTTCCAATTACGCAATGGAAATTATACCCGTACGTACAGTTCTACAATTAATTTTACATCCTATTATACAGTTTATAAAGAAAAAAAAAGATTGTTAAGTTTCCAAATTTCTCGTAATAAATGACATTTGTACAATATTGTATTTACTTTTCTCAAGTACAAAATATACAGTATGTTTTATATTTTGTTGCCCTTACCCGTTGATCTTTTGGTAGTAATATTTTGTACAGATGTTTTCTAACTTCAGTCAGTAAGTCATGTGGAAGGTCCAAGTATTCCCTTTTCTTGCAGTCAGTCGGTAAGTGTTCGATTGATAGTTGTATGTTACGAATTCTTCACTCAGCCTGTTCTTGTAATTTAAATTTAATTGCCCCCCCTTAATGTTAAAACGACATTACGTGGTAGAGGGAAATGCAGGTCCTTTTACGATTTCGCTAAGCAAAAAGAGCGAAAAAAAGAAAAGGTAAACCAATTTTATTGAGAAGAAATAGTTTTGAAGGAAGATATTCGGCCGTGTAATTAATAAAACTGGAGTTTTTAAGATAAAAACATGTGTTATATTTGCCGATGTTTCGCCTTTAAGATTCGAGCCTTCATCCGGGCAATGGAAATAGGGAGAACTGATCAACACGGAAGCTCAATATTTTCTAAGAAGTTTCCCTTCCATGCCATAATGTGGGCAAAGCCAATTCATTTTTTATTTTAAAAATGTAGTGTTTTAACCCCGACAATGTCTGCCTTCGTAAAAATGAATTGGAATTGCTGAATACGAATCACCTTTACGTTAGTTTTAAGAAAATTAACATTTTTCTCCAAGAAGCTCATTTATTTTTCAACAGTCCGTTCGGATTCTTTAAAAAAAAATGTATGAAAAAGTAAAACATGTCTAAATAATGGAACGATAAAAAAAAAAAAAAAAAAAAAAAAAAAAAAATGATATGAGTTCTCGAATTTAGGTTACAATCCTTGAATCTTTTCTTTCAGGACTGTGTAAAATAGTAAATACGTATTAATTGTCCATGGCTTTGGTTGCCAAATAATTGAATACTCCTTAGGCACATCGGATTTTCTTTTCACGGGTAATATGTTAAACATGTTTATAAATAAATTGGCACTGATTCCTGACAAAATGGTTTATAAGTCCTGTAAATATTTCATTAACTGCTTAGACTAATGTTTCTTAAATGAAAGAAAAATAAAATCAGTTCACGTAGAGAAACATGTAGTATTTTAGTACTTAAAAGAAATAATAAATTGAAGTTATTTTAAATATCAAGAACCTTAATATATAGGATAAAATAAGTATTATTGTCTAGTAATGTCATTTACTATCAGTCTATATCAAGTAATAATGATTTCCGCGACACATAAAACCAATTAACCGAAATTATTGCTATAATGTTTTGTTTTTTTAAATTTGTTTTTTCATTTCAATTAGAAAGCTAACACTGTTTAATGACCTATCATTACACAATCTTCATAGCTTATAGATTTCCTCAATGTTTATATAACTTTATTTGTTCTTTTTTTTATCGATAAACATTGTCAATTTACGCTCGTGGCGTAACCTAGCGTCATAAGTACTTGATGACAGGTAGGAATCATCAAACGTTATTTGGTATTATGATAGCAGTGCATTAAGAATGCTGACTGGAAACGCATTTCATGACTGTTGATATCAACAGATTGTCGTCTCTTGATTGTTATTTCGCCTTATCGGGAATTTAAGACACAATGAGGAAATCCGTAATGACCATACAGGTTAGAAGAATGAAAAAAGTCCAAAATGTCTACAGGAATTTTATTTTTGGCAGAACGTTTTCAGGGACTAACCCACATTTTTAATGCCCCCTGATACAAAATCTCAATTAGAAACTAGAACAATGCAAAACATTTAAAATAAAATTATATATATATAAAATATATATATATATATATATATATTCTTTTTGCCATTCTTTTTAATGATTCTAAATTTGGATTTTTAGATCTTTTAATTTGTTTGCACCCTACGTGTTTATAGAGCAAATCGCCCTGTTGCGGGCTCTGACATCAAATAAATAAATAAATAAAAAATAAAATAAAATTAAAAAAAAAATAAGAAACATAAATACCTAACATCCCATATTAATATAATATAAAATCGCGTTTTCCTTAATTTAACCAAAAATGTATTCTATAAAAGGCACATTACTGTCAAACAATAAATTATAAATATGTAAAAAATATATATATATATATAAAAAAAACAAAAAAAAAAACAGTCCCGTAACAGGCCACGAGAGCCCTGAGAGGCAGATACTATAGAGTTATCTGATTCATGACCATACGTCACACTAGGGAGATAGTGTGGTCAGTACTATGCTCCGGCCGCCTGATTTTCTCCTTGGCTGCTTCGATTGCTAGAGTCATTAGCACCAAGGTACCCATTATTAAATTAATTAAAGGCTGGGTTGGCCTAGGGACGGTCAGGGAGGCTGAACTCAACCCATGAACAAAGACACTAGAAGAAAAAATCTTTAGTGCTTGCTCGGGATTTGAACTCAGGTCCTCCAACTTATTAGTCCAGTGCTCTACCACTGAGCTAACCTCGCCCCCATTATATATATATATATATATATATATATATATATATATATATATATATTAATGGGGAGGAATTTGGCTAAGAAAACGTCAGATGCTCGGAAAAGTTTGAACATTTCGGGATGCTCTTCGGCAGCCGTCTTCGGCAAAAATGCCTAAGAACGAAGGAAGACCTCCATAATATCATGGTGCCTCAACACTATTGTCACCTAATCGTGGTCACCTCCATCACCTAGGCATTTTTGCCGAAATAGGCTGCCGATGAGCATGCCGAAATGTTCAAAATATAGACATTTTTTCTAACATGTTACGTTTTATTTTAACCGAATACCAACCATTCCTTGATATCTTGAAATATATGTTTAAAAGCATTAGTTTTTAATAAATCTAAAAAGTGACTTTTCTATGAAGCAATGTGGGAAGAAAAGAAAAATATGAACAAGGTACCGTTAGATTTGCATTTATTCTTCTTTAGTTTGAAGCTCATCTACAAACTCTGTGAAATGAATCGAACGGTTTAACTGCTCCTAGAGGTGCGCAGAAATGGACGGAGTTTTCGAGTCATAGGTCTATTAAAAGGGCCTATGAATAATACAGTAGTTTGAATAGAATTCCGAATAGTTCAGCTGAATAAATTCCAGTTTGCCTTAATCTTTGAGACTGGTGGTGAAACAAAATCCGAACTTTAAAACGATTATAAATTACGAAATCAAATCCCCTCGCCATCTTCTATTTATACTAACCCGCTAATGCTTCATCGTTAAATTCCATCTTTTTCAGATATAAAACTATCTAAAGAATCTGGTTGGTTTCATATTATGCTTTTCTTAAAGTTATTGCAGATTGGTTTGGTTTCTTTTAATTTTTAGGTCAAACAACTTGAAGGTTACAATTCCTTGATTTTGTGTGTCGCGTATGTTTGGTTGACTGTCTTAAAATATTAGTGTTGTTTTTGCATTTTGTATGAATGTTTTTATCTTCTAATTTTTTATTCATTAAGTTTTTCTTAATTTATGTATATACTACAATCCTGTAATTTTTATCCAATTATGAATATATCATTTTTCTATACATTATTTATTTTTTAAATTTTTGCTTGTTTATTTTTTTTATACATGTATTTTTCCTTTGTATATTTTTACATAGTTCGTTTTCTTTTTTTAATAAATACTATTATTTTATCTGTTATTTTCATACTGTGACCCAATGCAATGCTTATATTTGTGGGGATGATCAATTCGTCTAATTCCTTACTGTAGTGGTGTCATCCTACGAATTTTTTTTTTTTTTTTTTTTTTTTAATCTAAGTATGTATTATTTTCACTGTAATTGCATTATGTGAAATATTAAACATGTCTTTTACTATCATGATTAACCAATGTACTTTATTATTTCTACAGAAGTATTTAATAAACGTTGGTTTAATAAAAAAAAAGAAGAAGAAAAAAAAAGAAGTGGTGGCATTGGACTATAATATTGTAGAGACCATTAAACATTTTTTATATTTTTATTATTCCTTTTTGACCATTTTCGGTGTTAGGCTTTTAGGAATATTTTTTAAATTCTTCAGAAATGGTTTCCTTTCGAATATCTGAAGTTAATCCTTAAAGTTAATTACATATTTTACCTAAAAAAATAAGTTTAACAATTTGCTTAAAATAACCTATATAAATAAGAACTTATTTTTTCCTCCCATTCTCAAAGAAAAAATGCTGGCTTATTCCAGTCGTGATATTTTTCACTGTATAAAGAAAAAAAAATGAATAATTTTGATATTTTATATTTTTTAATGAACAGCTGATTCATTTATTTATTTTGTTGCTATGTATATATATATATATATATATATATATATATATATATATATATATATATATATTCCCTTTCTTTGGTTATTTTCGTGGGGAAAAAAAAATTGCCACCAAATATACATTTTTAAAATATATTTATTAAATTATTCTATAATTTTATGTTTGAAACAATTTTATATTCTGATAAACAAAAAAAATCTTATTATAGAAGTACGATCGAATATAATATTTAAATTTTAACGTCCATTTATTATTAACTACGAATTTCAGGACGGGTTGTCTATAGGTTACCACCCTTTCTAGCCAGGATAGAGGTGATGCCTTTTCTTTTTTCGAAAGAAAAGTCACCACCCCTAGTGGAAATCGAACCCACGACCTTTGGCACGGAGTGTTAAGAGCTATATAATAAATAAATTAGTTAAAAATTAAAAGGTTTACTACTTCACCACCCCTCTAAAGAATTTAGATCAAATTTGTAATATTGTAAAAATACTTGAACTTATTTTCTCCACTCCTTCTGAGACTGTTTGAGTTCAAAATATGCTAGAATATGTTAGAACATATCGTGAGAAATAACCGAGAACTATAATAGGATTACTTAAAGCGCAATGCGATCCTGGAAATGAAATGGAGTTTCGCATACTCTGATGTCGAAACCATCGGTGAACTTTAAAATGAGGATTAAGGCTTACGAAAGTATAGTCTTCGCCATCATTTATGAATGATAATGGTCCAACGTTAGCTCATCGTTTCTGGAGGAGGAAAAAAAAAATATCTTTGGAAATATCGGTAGCGCTATCATCGATTTGTTACGGATCTATGGGAGAAGATGAAGATTATGGATAGCGTAAAGTGTTACACTATTAAAGTTAGTGTGTACATCTTCGCTAGGAAGCACAACAGCTGAGCGTAATTCACTGTGAAATCCTGTAATATGCTTTATACAGATGATCGCTATTTATCTGTGGTCAATGGATTTTCATTTCACTGGATAACATTATACATATAATTTCATGTATATCCTGTTGAGATAGACGGAAATGCTTAATTTCGCTTGAGCGAAATTTTGAGAGGAATATTCACGACGGTTCCACTATTTGCTATTCTTATTTCAATGAGCAACACGATACGTAAAATTCTGTAAAAAATGATTATATATATGTATATGAGTTTTAGACTAGGACAGGTTTTGACAGTTCAAACAATATTTGTTCATAAATGCCTTCATATTCAAACTCAAACTCATATATAAAAGGTTATATGTATATAGATTCACACAGAAACAAACGCTCATAAACATATATGCATACATAAAAAGTAAGGCATTATTTCAGTTTTTATCATGACGGAACTAGATATGAACCTATCATCTAAATCTAAAGTTAAATATTAAGCGTACCTATAAACAGAACTTAGTTCCGTTTTAAACATATATTAGAACTAACCTTTCAGCTAAACCTAACTAGATACCGAAATCTAGGAGTAATATATACATATTTACATAGATATATGTCCAATGATCAGAAACATGCAAAGATTATAATATAATCGCACTAAAAATACATTCACACAATAAACCAACCATTTGTTATTGGAATGCTATAAGCCATGTGTCGAGGTGAAAAAAACAGAAACTGTAGTCGCTATCGTGTTGAAAAACACTTACACGCGCCTTTTTGGAAGATTGATGAAGATTTGAAGAAATCTTTCAAAAATTGGCTCATGAGTGCGACAGCAATTGCCACATTTCTTCGGAAAGTAATAAAAATAAACACATCTTCGGATATATATATATCAAAAAGGAGGCCCGGTGGCCGGGAGCGTTAAGGCTTGAGCAATTAACAATCCGTGCTAAAGGGTCGTGCGTTCGATTCCCACTAGGGGTGGCGGCGTTTCTTAAGAAAAAAGAAAAGGCATCAGCCCAATCCTGGTACGAAAAGGGTGGTAACCAATAGATAACCCTTCCTAAAATTCGTAGTCAATAATAAATGGAAGTTAAAATTTAATAAATAAATATATCAAAAAGATAATATAACTTCAGTAGTATATAAAATGTATATTATTTTATGAGGGGGCGAGGTTAGCTCAGTGGTAGAGCACACGATTAATGAACTGGAGGACCAGGTTCAAAACCCGAGCGCGCACTAAAGACTTTTTCTTCTAGTGCCGTCGTTCGAGGGTTGGATTTGGGGTCCCAGATCGTCCCTAGGCCACCCCAGCCTTTAATTAATTTATCAATGGGTACCTTGGTGCTAATGACTGTAGCAGTCGAAGCAGCAAGGGGAAATAAGGCGGCCGGAGTATAGTATTGACCACACTGTCTCCCTAGTGTGCCATATGGTCAAGAATCAGATACCTCTACAGTATCTGCCCCTCTGGGCCCTTGTGGCCTGTTACGGGACTGATTTTTTTTTATTTATATTATTTTATGAGATACATAATGATTTTTTTTTGTTTACAGGTGCGTTTCTTAATTCCTTAAGCTTTCTTCTTTCTGAGTAAGTACTTTATGACATAGCATTATTAGCCTTCTATGGTCACTATGGGTCTGGTATATTTTTAAGTAATTGTTTCTAACGAGTATTTGTTTCGATATAACTTTTTTTTTTGTGTGTATATATATATATATATATATATATATATATATATATATATATATATATATATATATATATATATATGAAGTCTATGAGTTTGTGTGTGAGTATTAGCGTCTTATCACCTTTTCACCTTTCTGTTGCAAAATTCAGTTTCTACATATTTTCTTTTATTCTATGAGATTGGAAAGGCATTCAAGGTTTTCATAACTATGACACACATATCTATTGGCGCAAATAGTGTAAATATTAAAACAGAATATTATTTAAAAATAAACAAAATTCTTGCCAATCAAATACTATGATATTTAGGAAGCCATGATAATTTTAATATAATTATTAATAGATCGCTTAACTTTTACCTAATTGGATAAATTATGAGTGAGTGTTTTCACTTCCTTAACGTTATGGAATGTTATTATCCTATTATGTGCTTATATTATTTATCACATCCGAGGGGAGGAAGTGTCGTATCAGATATGACAAGTCCGACCCGTTAAAATCCCTTCAAAGCGGTATGATAGAATTATATAAGAGCCCAGTTGTCTGCCCCTTCACAGCCATATGACCCCAGGGATAATGTAGTTACAAGTTCATTGTATAATAATATTACAGTGAAAGGAATCCGCTCATTTTATATTCATAGTGATAGGTAGGGGGGATGAGGTGAACAAAATTATTTTTAGAAGAAATTGTTTAGAAATAAAAACTATTTCGATATAAGAATGTAGCATTTCTAGTCTATTCTTTGACAGAAACCAGAAGAGGAGAGAGTAGACTGTTCAGACTTTGTTTAATATATATGAATCGCATTTCTAACTACATTCCTCTGCTAACAGATGTAGATATTAACCTGAGACGGGTTAGTTCCGAAGCATATATGTCGCACCTACAGATATGTCGCGGTTACGCCACTTTAAGCGAAAGGCCTAATAACAATTCACAATAAAAAAAAAAAAAAAAAAAAAAAAAAACACACCAAAGCGTTTGATGCCGAAATGTATACATGTCAGCAAAATATATTATAATAGTCAGATAAATAAACATTTAGATGGGAAATCTTGATGGTAATATCTTTAAACTGTAAAAATATCTATATTTAAATAGATATATAGAAAATTTACCAAGTTAAGATTTTATATTTATATTGTTTTATATACTCAAATGTTTTCTTCTGAGATTGTACTCATCATCAAATTTTAAAGAACTAGGCAACGAAACTGACCCCCAATACAACATATATATATATATATATATATATATATATATATATATATATATATATATATATATATAAAGTAGTGCACTCTTGATTCACATTAACTACTTTATTTGGTTTGTTTCGCCCGACATGTTTCGTGCTTTTTCGCACCTCTTCAGGGGCTTTCCTATGCAACAATATTTTTTTTTGTAAATCCTAAACTTAAAATTCTCTACACTAATATACATCTATCATTTCCCTAAATAAATTTACATTTTAACTTATAATATTTTAAATGTTAATCCTACCTTATAAGGAAGTCCTCTCGTCATGTTGTAATGAATATGGCTGTTTGTATCGATTCTTTAGCTATTTTAATGGTATCGATTATTAGTAAATTTGTTTGTGAGGTTTAATTTATAATACTATGGAAAATTTGGTGCACATTCATTAGATCTGTTTTTTTATTTATGGCAGTGTTGGAATTTTTAATTATATAGATATTTTCTTTGATTTTTCTTTTTAATGTGTTCCTCTCTTTATTTAAAATGTGAACGTCCCTAAAGTTAAAGTTATGTTTTAAACTTAGTGCGTGTTCTGTCAATGTTGTCCTGTTCTCGTTTGTGTCTATGCTTTTTGCGTGTTGCACGATTCTCTTTTGCAATAGCTGTGCCTTATAGCTGTGTATTATAAATTATACATCACAAACAAATTTACCAATAATCGATACCATTAAAATAGCTAAAGAATCGATACAAACAGCCATATTCATTACCCCTGATGACTTTTCAGTACTACGCCTGACTCAAGCTAGACAACATGAGGTGAGAACTTCCTGATAAGGTAGGATTAACATTTAAAATATTATAAGTTAAAATGTAAATTTATTTAGGGAAATGATTGATGTATAATAGTGTAGACAATTTTATGTTTAGGATTTACAAAAAAGAAATATTGTTTCATAGGAAAGCTCCTGAAGAGGTGCGAAAAGGCACGAAACAAACCAAATAAAGTAGTTAATGCGAACCAAGAGTGTACCACTTTATCGACCCCCTGCCAGAAAAAGAAACATATATAAAGAAACCCTGCCAGAAAGAAGAATATATATATATATATATATATATATATATATATATATATATATATATATTTAATTAATCTTATTCAATAGCTGTTGATGTAATGTTTGTTGCTTTCGCCCCAAAATGTAGTGATGTTGTTCTTTGCCGCCCCAAAATGTAGTGATGTTGTTCTTTGCCGCCCCAAAATGTAGTGATGTTGTTCTTTGCCGCCCCAAAATGTAGTGATGTTGTTCTTTGCCGCCCCAAAATGTAGTGATGTTGTTCTTTGCCGCCCCAAAATGTAGTGATGTTGTTCTTTGCCGCCCCAAAATGTAGTGATGTTGTTCTTTGCCGCCCCAAAATGAGGCGTACTACATTCAATGACCAAACTATATTATAATTTTAAGAGTTTTAATAAGTTTTAATCGGGAAAATCAATCCCCTTAGAAATTGAATCTTTTTTTTATTCAGAAACCCGTTGATTGCACTTTTTTAATTTCAAAGATTAACCCCAACCATTTTTTTTTGCTATGCAATAAAGAACTTTGAAGTTTTCCGAAATCAAAACCATTACTAATTTTAAAATTAGGATTTTTTTTTTTTTTTTTTTTTTTTTTTAGTTTTTTCAAAATTTTAAAATCTTGCATTTGACGGGTTTTGTTAAATAAACGATTCGATTAGTTTCCTGAAATCATCCAGAACATTTTTTTTTTCTTATTTTGTTTTTAATATTGAAACTATTCTGAGTTCTCGTGATTGAAGCTTTACACGTATTAGAATTTTACGTTGATAAATGATCATGGTGGTTCTTGATTCTCAGACTAGCGGTTGGGCTTGTTTTAAAATCTCCTGTAGCTATTCGTATACCAGCTTTGAAATATTTGAAGTTGCTACGCTGAGCTTTAATGATGAGTATACAATACTTTAATAGATCTGGTATATTTTCTGTATAAGTTGATATTAGACTTCTGTCATCACCCAACTTTGGAAGATGTGGGAATTTTTATATCTATCAACGAGAATTCTAGAACAGAACTCACTCATCAATGTGTCCCTTGAATCGGAAACTTGCGGTACAACCATTTTCAATAGTTCAAAAATAAAATATCAAATCACGACTTATCGCTGAAACTGAATGTTATAAGAGAGTAAACTAACCTATGAACTAAGTTAAAGTTCATGGAAAAATGAGTACTTAACGAAGTGTAGGTGGTGGTTCTGCTCGTTATTGCACCAGATCTGCTGAACTCCATGACCCAGATAGGGATAACAAGCTAGTTTATCTACAAGTTACTTGATATCCTAGAAAGATGTGGGCCAATGATATAGCAAAGGGAGGGGTACCAATCTCAATTTTGAATCTTGGCAAAACTTTACCTTAATTGGTATCAATAATGAACTCAAAAGTAAACCTGAGCCGATAACGGATGCGATAAGGAACGTTCATTTTGTGAAGATAATTGCGTAGATTGGTTTAAATGTGAATATTATCTTATTGATAAACTCATTTCATCAGCAACGTTTATGCTTAGTTTGGGTCGCATTCAGCAAACATAAATAATTTTTTTTATAAAAACGTCCGACTCGCAGGAACTACGTCATCTTAGCGCGGTTCCATCCTTATCCCTATTGCTATTAGCGAAGGAATAGAAGCATATAGAGCGAATAGAAGTTGTCGGTAGCTTTTGATCATTCGTTAAAAATTAAGTTAAATCGTAAAGAAAGTTTAGGAGGCGCCACAATAGGAAACTGTCAGCATCCTAAGCGGAAATGACTCGCCCGCCATCTCAACGTTCGCTCTAGGAAACCACTATTGCCAATTCGTTTCTCATTTTCTTACCTTCTTTTACTAAAATAATAATTTTACTCAAAAATCAACCAATTTAAACGTGAGTTAAACAAACACAAAACCCCGTTCAACAGAACAAAACAAACATATTTAAAGTTTTTCTCCGATTGACATGGCCCCATCCAAAATTGCATCAGAACGTTTTTTTTTTGTTGTTATTTTTTAGAAAATTTAGTAAGCATTCGAATGGTCACCTTCCACTTACTACGATTTCCTAACCGTATTCCAGAGGATTTTAAAATTTGGAATTTAAATAAATCCTCCTGTGACGAGTTGTATCCTTAATTTTCTAAGTTTCGACTGTCAATAAAACGTGGTTGTTGTCCTTTTGATAAAATACTATACTTTTTAATATCAAACTTATTAAAGTTGGAGCTACATTAACGTAAATTATTACATGTTAAATATATGAAATAATTTTTTCAGCTATTACATATAGGAGTTTTTATTCCTTTATTCGAATGGGTCAATGAATAAGCCTTGACATCAATTATTGTTTCTCTGCAAAAATTATATATGCACAGATAAAGCTAACAGGTAGTATATTGCGTAATGCATCCTTACGGCCTATGATGCAACGTAAACAGCCTGTGCACTACCGCTACTTGGCTCTTCGGCAGAATGTTGCTTATTGTACTCCACCTGAATAGAATTCGTCACAATACGGACTACTCATCGATAACCACCTGTTATCGAGACTTGTAGAGTAAGTGCACTATTTAGGAAGTTCTAAATTGCATAATATTTAGATATTGAGGTGGTGTAATACTTCATTTGATGACAGAAAAGAAGTTATTTCAGGAAACATTGGAGTTTTGTATGATCGATCGGAGTGACATTGCGTAGGAAATGGTGTCCATCAATTATCTTGATTTCTTACTAAAATCATTATGAATGGTGGCAACTAGCCAAATTCCGCATTAGGCTTTACTCTTCAATTCAATTTATGAATGAATGATTCAATCTGGCTCCTAGGGATGGGCGATAGTCGATAATTACTGTCGAATATCGATAGTTCATGACTATCAATAGTAGCTATCGATAGTCATGAACAATCCATAGATTTTTTACTGTGGTATTAAATACTGACACGAGCGGTGGCTCGTACTGATACTGGTATGAAATTCCTTGATAGTCAGTGTGTCCTGTCGGTTGTTTCCCTATGAAACTAGAACCATTCCTGCTTTGGCGTCCCTGTTGGACTCTCGGTGGAGGAAGATATTTTTAAACAATTTCAATGCTCAAAATACACACATGTGGCTACAAAATGCTTTAGCTTCCTTTAAAAACGCTGCTAGTAGTTTGCAGAGTTGACACTTCTGATTCCACTTTATGGACTGCTTCTACATCTACACTAGAATTTCAAAAATTTCCTACGACTTTCAAAAGTTTCCTCCTAAAGTCGAGGACATGTGATTATAACTATTCAAAATTACTTTCAGCAACATGCACTTCCGAAAAAAGCTTATCCGCTGCAATTCTGGAAATAACTGTCCGGGAATACAACCAACTATAGTCCAAAACCACCTACAGTCAGAAGTCACTTCTAAGCAGCGTACAATACTGGGCCAACTATACAGTAGTCGTCCTTCTCTATTTCTCTCTTATCATCCATACAAATCACTCTAATCCATTTTATATATTTATCTCTCCCCCCTCTCACTCCCTCTCTGTCTCTCTCACACTATCATTCCACCGAATCTATTTGGCTATTTCACACAATCTCTCGCTCACTCATCCATTTTCCTCCTCCCCATCTCCTCTCATTTTTACTCCTTGCATATCATTTTCTTTGCTTTCATCAAGTTCATTTGCTATGTTCTATTCTCCTATGCCCAGTCTTTTACAACATTGTCTCTTCTTCTTTAAATTTATCTCTCAATATCTCTAACGCTATCTTTAGTTCTCTCTTCATTCTTTTTTTTCTCATCGGTCTTACGGTCTATTTCATTTTCCCTTCCTATTCCAGAGCAACAATATTCACTAGCGAATTAACGAGTATTCGGTTTACTTGTATTCGTCCAGATGTAATCGTATGGTAATGATTAACGTGATTTTATGAACTAGAAACGTATGCAATAAATGTGAAAATGCGCGCAAGGAACAACCTATAACTGGGTTAGAAAGTCAGGCTTGTCGCTTTTTGGATTATGCAATGCAAACCAGTCTTGGGGCGAGTCGTACAGTTTCTCCACCCTCGTTCATTGAATCCGACAAAAACATTATTTAATTATATCTCTGTATTATTTTTTATATTATGCAAATTAATTTACTACTGATTCTTGTAATACGCGATGACTATGAGCATTATACACTGACCCTGAGGAACGTGTTAGAGACCCTGCACAGAGGGGCCAAACGACATTTAGTGTTTCAGAAAAGACTACAGCCTCTAAATATTAACTGATTTCAATGCAATTTTATTGAAATTGTCTAGTCAGACGTTTGTTTTTGTTGCCATTGTTTATTATATTACGTGTAAAGAAGTTAAATTCACGACGTTTTACTATTAAGTATAAAATAACATCTCATGTCAGCCAGGTTTTTATATAAAATATGTTTTTGTTTTGTAGTGGCAAAAAGAACAGCACTATTTTGGAATATGGTTACAGAATCATTTGTAGAATTTTTCTACTCTTCGTTAAGGCATGAAATCCGCTTACTATACCTAGTATGTCTCTTACGAAGGAGAATTTGTATTCTCTGAACTAATCAGGCCTATGTATACATTTTCAAAGTTTAATCTTTTCAAACAATATTTGTTTGTTTATTATAAGTGGTTCACAACTATGGCGATTCTACTGCTTCAAGATGATAACGTTCTTTGTGTTCCCTCATTCCCAGACATTAGTACCAGTTGATTTAAAGCCTAGTAGGTTTTTTTCTTTCTGAGAGAGAATATTGTTTGAAGACCTCTTGTTGAGCTCTTCAGGCATAATGTTAACACTCGATGCTCGTGAGTAGACAAGATGACTAGCCTGGACGTTCGAGGCAGCGTGCCCGTTTTTTCTTAGGACACGTACAACGACTTTGAGTGTTTTATAAATGTCAACGTTTCCGCTTGAATTTGAAGGCTTCAGGTCTAAGACGAGAGGAAGTACTGATCCGATTGGCAGTTGCTACATCTCTGAGAGAGAATGTAACGTTTCGACTGGAAATTCTTGCCGAAAAGTTAACATTTTTAATATATTTTTTGTTACAAGATATTTACATTTTTATCCCGTGTTTGATACAAGATACAAGATTGTTGAATAAATATCATAACTCGTTAGAAATAGTAGCAACATCTAAGTTGACAGCTGATCATCGTAAAATAAAACGAAAGGTCTTTCGGTACTGATTACCTTTTCTGATTGGATTGTCTGATTGGACAGAATGGGAAGCATAAGTCAGTTTTCATTTAATTTTCTGAATCATAGGCATTATAAATAGTTCCATAAAAACAGATCATCGACGAGCTGTCGGTATTTTGTCTAAAACATTCATCAAATTTATAATTTTCCTCGGAGATTTGAGTTCTTGAAATACATCTGGCGTTGATCTGCGTTTTGTCGTCTGATTTGTAAATACATTTGTCTACTATTGAGTTCTTACAGGTCATAAAGAAAGATAATGAGTAGCTGCTAAGCAATATATCTGATTATACTATTAGCTGCTAGTATGACTACGCAAGAAAACCATAACGGACCATAAATCAAACATTTCCAAATTGAACCTCTGACACAACTCGGCATTCCCACAATTATCAGCTATCAGCTGTTCCACTTGGTGGGATCGGAAAATGGTTATCTTTGAGAAATGGTGTAAACTTGTTCCAGATTCTATCTTCGGGGCTATTGTTCTGTAATTGTAACCCTAAGTTTAGGAGGAACATTAAAATCCATTCATCACGAAATGCCGGATTTAACAGTGATAACTTTGACATTTGGTTTCGTTGTTGACGTTCCTACAATTTGCATGATTCTATAAATAACGGGTTCGGATTGTTTAGAATAGGAACTTATATTTTGGTATGGAAGCTAGGCAATGCTTCCGAATCGTCCTGCATCTCTTATTGAGTTGGTCCTACAAAAATATATATCCAATTCTATTTTGAAGGAAATTTATTAGGCATTTCCAGCAGTTTTCAGAATAGTTAATAAAATATACAAAAAGTTCAAAACAACTCATACGAGTATATTCAATACGTTTTCCTAAGTATTAAAAAGACATATATTTACGTTTATAATTTTTAAAAATAATTTCTCAAGACAAACCCAGGTCATTAGGCCTGTTCTGTTTTAAAACCTTGAAATCAATAATAAAAAAAAAGGTTCATTTCAATATTTGCCCTTAAAAGACGTGTTTATTTTCATTTACTCATTTGAATTCTGTAAGGCCAGGACTTAACCGTATTTGTCCCTCCTGCTCAATTGCGAGACACCCAAACACACAAAGGACAAAACGCGTAACCTCGATTTTGGATGACGCATTCGCCATTTATGGTCTCCTGTCTCCAAGAAGAGAGACAGAGTTGTGATAAAGGTACAAGCTTAAAGCAGACTTGACACAAAAAAGCGGAGAACTTCAGAAAATTAGAACATTAAAGTTTTAGCACTTTCCGAAGTTCAATGTGGACTCATAACCGTTGATATTCAAATAAGACAGCCAAAGTATCAATTAGTCAGCTAATTTTTCAATTAATATTTTCTGCCTCTAATAACTTTTATTTATTACATCATAGAGTATGCACAAATAAGATTTTGCACACGGATGTTTTGGATATATTATTTGTTTTGTGAATGAAATTTAGTTTGTTGAATTGGCAGATGACAGCATAAATTATATCTTTTCTTTAAATAAAGTCAAGCATATAATTTAGTATAAGTAAATAAAAATGAAATATTAATAAAAGATTTGAATATAATGCAAACACAGTTGAAATAAAAAACAATAAAAATAATTTATAAATAAAACTTTGGATAAACTAATAAATTATAAGAAGGAATGCAACCCCATAACTCTACAACCCTATAATCGTTATTTATTTTTTGGGTCCATCGTTAAAGAGTTATTCGGTCAAAAAGGGTAAAAAATGTGCGGCAAAAATGTTTTTCCCCAAAATGACTGACTTTCAAGAGCGGATATTTCGAAAACTAAAGATATCTCGAAAACCTTTTATGAGTAAAACGTGTAGCAAATTTAATAAGCTGTCATTTGTTATAGAATTGTCATTGAATGTAGTCATGATATATGTTAAAACCCGAAAAATGGGACCTTCTAACCCCCCCCCCCCCCCAACAAACAAAGTTACGAAGTCAAAAACTTTGTTCCAAAAATTTCCATCTATAACTGTTCGTTGCCTGGACTGTATCTATATTGAACGGATCTTCCTTCCTCCCCAAGGCATTTTTAGTGCTGAAGAAGGCTGCCAAAGTGCAGCCGAAACGTTCAATATAGATTGGTTCTTGAAGATCTGACGTTTTTTTCTCCTAGCCGAGTCCCAACCATCCATTGACTTCGGTTTTTCCGTTTGATTCTCCCTCTGTTGCCATTTTTGGATGCTAGCTTCCCTCAACAAATGCTCCACCATATTTTTCTATGTATCTTCTTATATTTGTTGTCCTGTCGTCATGTTCTCCAGCAGATTTTCAGAGATCAATACCGTTGTAGAGCAGCTTGAAGCTATAGTGAAATTGTACCTTCTCCCCGACGAAAGTGATTGCCCTTCCAGTACATCTAGGTCTCATTCCACACCATTAGCTTCCCTCTCAGAACACGTCTTGGACTAATTGGTCTATAGATCATCCGCCGACCCAGTAATCTTCATCCAGTACCTGACTTCCTCTGGAGTAGTCTTCATTTTGATATATTTTGTAACAATTTTATATTTTCTTAACTATATTGATAAACATTTTTAAATTTTCGTACTTGGCGGAAGGTCAGATGATAAAAACTTCACTATACAGTTACACCAACTTTATTTCGTCCCTAAATGTTTCAAAACTTTCTGGTGCCTCTTCAGGGGAACAAGCTCTAAATATAAAACTTCCAGCCTCAACTTGAGTAGGAGAACTTTCCAATAGTAGGACCACGTCTATAACCATTTGTATTTACAATTTTGCATGCTTGTCTATTCATCAGTTGATTATGAATAAAATATTTTACACATTTTTATTTGATTTTGTTTAATGAATATGTCTTTATGGTGTGTGAGCACGTCAGCTGATCTTCAGCCTACCTCACTGTGCGCCCAACTAAACAACTTAGTACGAAAGCTAGTATTTTCGTATGATTCAATTTTTACTATGGTGTCTGTCTTACTCCCCCAGACAGGCGGTCTGGCTGGTGGTAGACGTTGCGTTCATTAGTACGCATCGTGTTTGCACAGTAAAATAGTAATTTTTCAAATCATTTCAAGATAGAAATTTATTTTTAAAATTCAATTTAACTTACCGAAGCTTAAATGTATTGTTGTCAGACAACATTATTGTTGTTTTCAAATTACCAGAAGATGTACATTTTCGTATAATGTATCTACCAGATTCTTTATTTATCTTTTATTTTATTTTTTTATTATTATTTTTTTTTACATGACTAAAATCATATAACGTTGGAGGGCAATATCTGGTTTTCCTCCTTTTATTATGCTGGTGGCATAAAGGGAAGTTAAAATCAATAATGTTATTATTTTTTTCATGTATTAAAAAATAATGAATGTTTTACGGGAATTGTATAAATGAGCAATATGTACCCTTTAGATAAAATGATTTACCTGCTATCATAATTTAAATCGGCCTCATGTTTAAACGCGCGATGCTACATGGAATGAGAAAGATACAATATAAAATCCAGGAATATCGGGACAGTCGATGTGTCTTATTTATTTAAAGTATTTATTTATCATTTGGTTACATAATCCCAATTCAATGATTAACGTTATAAATATATATATATATATATATATATATATATATATATATATATATATATATATATATGTGTGTGTGTGCGTGCGTGCGTGCGTGCGTGTGTGTGTGTGTGTGTGTGTGTGTGTGTGTGTGTGTGTGTGTGTGTGTGTGTGTGTGTGTGTGTGTCTTAGCCAAATAAATGTATATTTGTTAGAACAGATGCTTGTATATTTGTTTGAAATATTTACTCAGCTCATGCACTTCTTGTGGTAAGTACTTTTTGTACCTTTGTAGCAGGCTGAAAAATGGCAGTTGAATCACACGAACTGTCTTCTTGCTTCCTAAAATACCATTTCCAAAGATCCATCATACTGAGTTATAGTCATCATTACGTGATATTTCTCCATTTCAGGCATCATGGGTGTTGCGGAAAGATGGCGAAACACACCACGGAGGCCATAAGTCTTCAATCGAGACACCTTAGTATTTTATGAATGGCGTTGCGAATCGCTTAAAAATATATGAGTGCCTGCGTTTCATGTATTCTTTTATGGTATACTCAGCATAAAAAACGTTCAAACGACTTTACCGTTGTAGTACGGTATAATAATCCATTTGCTTTAAAAATGCATTTATTGAAGTTTCTTTATCTTTAGCTATTTGCTCATGAAGATTAAAATCTAAGTGTATTTTTGTAAACTTTTAAAAAGATTCTAAGCCTTTCTAAGTATCCTGTCACTTAAATCTACTACTAATTTTTTTTTCTTTTTTTTTTTTTACGGTGCATCGATATCTAGAACATTAGCGCCCACCATCTCCCGCTTATGAATCTAAGGCGTTAGCGACTAGACCACGGGAGACCCCTCTACTACTAAATATTTTTATGTTATTTATGTTTATATAATTTTCTCCACTTTTCTTTTGTACTAATAGCTTATGATTTTTTTTTTAAATGCCTTTTTATTATGCTCTTATCACAGAACCCGACTACGGGGAATCTCCGGCGCAATGATCTCATCCTTCGAATTAATTTCCAATAATAGTCATGAGTTGATGACAATTACTTATTTTATTACATAAAGCAAAATTTTAGCCCCGCATTACAGATAAGACGAAATTTACCAATGGTCTTTCAATTCAATTAGAATAATCTCATAATTTATTATTATTATTTAAAAAAACTCGGTTGCACGCTGAATGATTTTATCAGTCTGGTGTCGTCATTTCAGGGCTTGAGTCGCGGCCCCAGACTATCCCTAGTCCCACCTAGAATTTAATGGGTACCTATAAAAGAGAAAAAAAAAATAGCCGGAAAACATTACTGATACCGTATATTCCTGGTGTGCCTTATGATCCGAGTCAGATATCCCTTCAGTATCTGCCTCTCTGGGCCATTGTGGTATGTTACAGGACTAATAGTATGTGTACATGTGGTGTCCCGCATCGCCTGGTGATTACCAGAACATCTTAACTATGTCAATTAGGCATGTGTAATGTTGTCATAAGACACGTGTTACTGCGTATTGCATATTTGTATTTAGGACCTGGTTCAGAGATTTTATTTCTTAATCCGGCATTAGAAAAAATAAAAAAAATATGACTTGCCTTCTGCATCCTGTAATTTTGAATAAATTCTACAAAATGTCAACAATTGTCATCAGTGCTATTTCTATTTGTCCTTGATAGCCTATAAACCTCTGTAGATATAGAGGGAGAGGCTTAACAGTCACGTGCAACCTTGGTCTCGGCCTTGGCATTTAATCCACTTTTCTCTGCTCATTTCAAATACAATTCTTATTTATCCTATGTTGTGTAATCTTTAGAATAAATAAAGCGGTTAGAATTTATGCATATATATATATATATATATATATATATATATATATATATATATATATATATATATATGTATATATAAATATATAAATAAATCAGTCCCTTAACAGGCCACGAGGCCCCTGAGGGGCAGATTATATAGAGGTACTATGCTCCGGCCGCCTGATTTTCCCCTTGGCTGCTTCGACTGCTAGAGCCATTAGCACCCAAGGTACCCATTATTAAATTAACTAAGGGATGGGTTGGCCTAGCGACAGTCAGGGAGGACGAATCCAACCCACAAGACACTTGAAGAAACAATCTTTAGTTCTTGCTCGGGATATGAACTCAGGTCCTCCAACTTATTAGTCCAGTGCTTTACCACTGAGCTAACCTCGCTATTATTATATATAATAATATTATTATATATAATAATCCCTCCCTCTCTCTCTCTCTCTCTCTCTCTCTCTCTCTCTCTCTCTCTCTCTCTCTCTCTCTCCCTCTCTCTCCTCTCTCTCTCCCCTCTCTCTCTCTCTCTCTCTCTCTCTCTCTCACTCTCTCTCTCTCTCTCGTAGCGTTTTGAGTCTATGAGACACTTGACCTTATCCGCTTCAAGCCTTAAGGGGCTCATATAAGAGTAAATTAGTAATTATTATTTTAAAAATGAATTCGTGATGTTCAGAAAATTTTAAATAGAAATTGATTTAGTTTGAATATTCCAGAAAAAAACCATCTGATATGTCTAAACATTAATATATGAGCATGGATCTAAATGTGTCCATATGTTTTACATTCAAAAAGAAGATGTATAATTTTTGGTTTGAGATGTTGGTTGCTCTTTGAGATGTTTATATATATATATATATATATATATATATATATATATATATATATATATATATGTTTTTTTTGTTTTTTTTTTTTACGGCGCATCTACATCTGGGTGATTAGCGCCGACATCCCAGGGGCAGCGAGGAAGTTTCTTAGCGAGCCGTGAGAGTAGGAAATTCCTGCCGTCGCACAGTGTAACCTCCAATGGACAGAAATCTAAATTTTTGTTTTCTTTTATTTAATTTTTAATCCTCTAGTAAGAAACTATTCAAGGAATTAAAATCGTATAAAACTAATAAATATTAGTTTTATTTTGATCAACAAACACATTAACAGTAGTATAAACAAGGCAAAGTCTTTAAAACCTGTTTCATACCAACAATCAGTTTGAACCTCACTTGTTGAAGATAGGACAGTGTTTTTATTGGGTGATCCGATGGAAATTACATCAAAAATAATCCTTTTTTATCTGATATAATTGATTATGTATAATTACCCCCCTATTATTTATCCTGAATTATTCTTCATTGATCTCTGACATTATTCTTAAGTACAACATTTTGATTGACCATAGCAAAAAAACTTCATCTGAACACATCCCAAGTTTTTTAGAGCTTAAAGTTTACCTCAAGTATAATGTACTGAGGGCAATTTAGTTTGCCGAAACTTGCCGATTCCAAAGATGTTTATTTTTAGATCCATCACATAATACAATTTATTTTGTCTTCCAAATTTGAAGAAATGAGGTTAAATCCAAGAATACGGTATTAATCCTTGGGCAAATGATTCAATTTAATCTGCAGGATGCTCCTAAAGAAATATTAAGCAATATTAAAAAGACTGCCAGTTTAGTCCTATAATATATGTAAAAAATGTGGGAACGTGTTCGCCGCAGAGAAAAAACACTTATATAAATACTGGTTGAAACAATATATCAACTTGTTGAAATTGTTATTAATTTTTATCAAGAAAAAAGGTATTCACGTCCTGATGGCCCTTCCAGCTTCCTTAGAGGCAGACATAAAAAAGAGTTTATAGCGTTTTGTGAGAGATCGAAAAAGCGCCGGGTTCTTTAATATCTTAAGGCCCAGAGCTTTCTTTACGGAGAAAAAATATAAAAAGGCAAAGCAAAATCAGTCCAGACATTAGTGAATGTATAATAGAAGATGACATTAATAATCAAATAGATATTGGTTTCGATATAAGTTTACATTCTCTAGTATCCAAAAACGATTCAGATTCGGAATTAGGAAATTATTTAATAATTTCATAGAAAATGGTAAAATATTATTATTCTATGGCAATATTACTATAAGTATAATTTACTACTATACTATTAATACATTATATGTTACAGTTATAATATATTTTATAATATTGTTATTAATAATATTATTACCTGCTAAATTATTTCTATTAATATTACAATTAATATTATTATAGCCGTATAGTATGCATTATTATACTATTGTTACCTAGTTTTGAGTTGATTTCAATTGATAAAAATGTTTACTTGAAAATAACTAGTGGTTAATGATTTTTGTCCATAATCCTCACTTCTTCGTTACACTGTGCGCCGGTGGGGATCGAACCCACCATCTCACGCATATGAATCTAAAGCGTTAGCCACTAGACCACGGGGAGACCCAATACGTGAAATTGTTGACAACACTGTTTAAATGTAAAATAATCAATCAAATGCTTATTAAATTTCTTGAAAAAAATTATTGGCATGCAAATTTTGTTCAAATTACCTCATACACTAATAATTTTGAATTTTTCGTGCATTAAACGTGTGTCCTTTGCTTTCCCTTCTGGAAACCAATAAATTTATCGCATCAGAATGATGCGAGAAGACAAGTGTCCTTCAATCATGTTTTACAAGTAACATCGGATTGAGAAAATGATAGAAAGACTCCAAAGTGAAGTTGTTCCTATTGTTTATTATTCTCTGAGAACTTCCTCGTTTTAAAATACAAGTTTCTTGATATTCAAATTCATTTAACTATTACCCTGACTACATTCTGGTCAAATGGAATACTTATCGGTATTCTGGATATAATCCAATGATGGATGGATTCTACCGAATGGAAGGGTATTCAGACGATCCTAGGGAGATAAAATCCTTCCTGATTTTAGATATACAGGTTACTCAATCACGATGCAATGCAATATTCTGTGTACTTGCTTAACTGCAGTTCGCTGCATTGATATTATCTATCATTATTTCGTCGATTGCCTTCAGGTAGATACATGACGCTCAACTCCCAGTAGAGAATGCTTACATTACATTCAATTACATAATTAATTTTACATAAATACATATACATTCAATTATACAATTATTCTAATATGTAATCAAATTTTATGAAGAAACAGATTACAAAATTTTAACTTTAACTTTAGTTTAACATTGTTGAATTTTGTATTAAAACTACAGGATTATGTTTAATTTGCGGTTTTTTCATCTGTGAGCAAGTAACATTTTAGTAAGGAAGGAATCTATTGTTTTAATATTTATTAGTCTTCTAATAACTTTAAATTCTTTGTGAGTAATGAACTTTGTTCAGTTTATTTTTCTTGTTGAGGTAGTTGAATGTGTTTTCATTATATTTGCTTCCATAGCCTATCAATTCGATCATATTTTACAATGTGTGACCATATATAACTGTATTCGTTATTCAGTTGTCTTGATAAGAAATTTATTTAATTTTGCAAACCTTATGATATTTTAAATGTTATGTTTTCTTATTTTCCTTGAATGAATATAAGTGCTCTTTATGTGTCATGAACTTTATTCAACTGAAATAATTCCATATTACCGTTATTGGCGAATTATCATCGGATGTTTGATAACAACCTGGCCATAAAAGCTGTAATAAAGGTGATTGAACGATTAGTTCCTAGCGGTGTACCATGCGGTTTTCTTGGCGTCATAATATTTATGGTTTTTATAGCTTTCGTGTCTAATATACTTCTCCATGGCCATACTAACAATTAGCTGATGGTTAATCGCGTGTCGAAATAAAAGGCAATGACCAGTTGTCATTATTAAACGTATAAATTCGTGTAAGACAAGAGTTAATTTAATCCAAAAGAACTTCAACAACCTTTTCTTATGTCACTCTTATTTTAATAACAATTTTAATAACATATTCCAATAACATCTTCTGTGCTCATTCAGGGAATAATCACATGTATTTCAGAAAGCTTTCAGGGCTAATTTTAGCTTCATCACGAGTATGTGGTGATGGGAGAACTTCCTAAATAGAAGACGTCTCGAAGAGGTACGGAAATGCACGGACTATATGTCGGGTTTAAATAAAAAATAAATTAGTTCAATATATTTTAAAAATAAATAATAATATATTTTAATAAAGAATAATATATTTTAAAAATAAATAATAAATTAATAAAACTGCCGTCACGCAGGAGCTGCATAACTAAGCACCTTCCTCAAAATTGGGTAGTGCCGAGTGCATTCCTGAAAAATTTGCTTAAAATAACCTATATAGATAAATTAAATAAAAACATAAATAAACCTGTTTCAATTCAATTCAAACATAGTACAAAGTAAATCCCCCCCTTCCGATAGACCGATTTAGTTCTTTTTTACACTTCTTCCTTATTAGATACCCAGGACGTAAACCGCGTTTCGTTACAATACAGCAGAAATTACGACCGGTATGAGCAAATTAGTAATTTGGGTCCGGAGTAAACCCCCTTTCCTAATGAACCGATTTAGTTTATTTTTACAAGACATTTTTCTCTTTAGTTGACCAGAACGAATACCGAGTTTCGTTGAAATACAACACAAATTATAGCTGGTATTGGCAAATAACTACTTTGGCTCCGGAGTAAACCTCCCTTCCACATGGACCGATATTGTTGGTTAACGAACTCGTTTAATTTATATATATATATATATATATATATACTTATATATATATATATATATAGATAGATATGTAAATTTGAACGGGGGTCATTTTCGGTGTCTACTAGGTAGGATCGATAAAGATTCGAAGAAAGTTTTCAAAAATTCCGTCACAAGTGCAACCTCAATAGCTACTTTCCTTCGGAGGAAAGTGCTAAAAATGAATTGGTTCAATATATTTTATAAATAAAAAATAAATTACTAGAATATATTTTAGTGTTATCGATGATTTGAAGGGAAAAGTTGATGATTTGAACTTAAGTAGTTCGCAATTCATATAACCGATAAATAATTAGTCTATCAGGTTGAAAAATGATGAAATAAAACAAGGTGTGCCGTCTTTTTTTTCTCGAGTATATTTAACAAAAATTGTGTACTACTTTTTATAAAGAATTCAATAATTAATGTCTTAAAATCTCAACACAAAAAAAAAAATTAGTAGTTGATTTTTTTTCATCGCAAATTAAAACACAAATCATCTAAATATCTTTACTAATGATATTTGTTTAGCAAGATTCCAGAAAAGTGTCAAAACCCACTGGTTTGGGCGTCAGTTCACAAAAAGTATAATCCATGGCCATAACACAAATTCCTGTTACGCCATAGAGCGTAGGACCAGTTATGAATTCCAATATGACATAATAATTATACGGGAAAGACGTGTTACCTTTTTTTTTTTTTTCATTCTTTGAGTTCGCTTATCTTTCAGCTCAAAGATTTATCTATCGGTTCAAAATTTCAATTTTGGAATGAGATCACGTGTACATCCACGCCCCGAAGAAAGTTCAAGTTTGGTGAGCAGCGCAATCTTGTTGACCCGACCCAATAACCCTTCGGAAAAATATGGAGTAGTTAAAAACTGCTCATTTTATGAGTGGGTCATAAGTGGTCCAGGCCTACCAACCACACCCAACGATCTGAATAAGTGGGTGCCACACCCACCCTATGACCATGGTAGGCATCCTGTTCCCGGTTATGTAGGGATTGTAGAAATGGCTTCGATATGACGAGGTCGGGTCTCACGGATCAGAAAGACACTTTGGAACGACAAGGAAGAACCTTGAATTTGGTTTGGAGGAAGACTTCTGTTAAACTGAATCCGTTATACGACGTCGTTGGTAGACTAATGATAGACAGATATGCATTATTTCATGAGAGAAAATATAATTAAAGCTATTTACTGCTGTTCCTTTGGCATTCATCAGTCTGATAAAAAGATATTATTTAGTCCTTATAACACGTACAGAATCATTAAAAATGAATACAACGCAAACAAATCAATGGTATTAATAAACGACTTAATTTTTACTTTATTCCCACACCATAACTTTATGTGTGAATAAATAAATGAAATGAAAACGTTTATTACCAAATGGTGAAAATGTAATTATTAGTTATCATGGTTATGTGTCGTTACATATTTGCAAAATATATACTATCAGAACTCAAATAAAAAAAAAAATAAATAAAAGAAAAAGCCCTTGACTTATGTAGACATCAATGTCGCATTTTGCTTAAATCGTTTTTTATTTCTTACTAGCTGTTACCCGGCGTGCCATGCTACACCTACTTTCTGCCTATGACTCTCCCTGTATCCAGTACTCTACCCAGTTACGTCGAAATCGGTCAAACGGTGTGAATTTGTTTATATCTGTCTAGATGTAGTTCGCGAGAAAGCCAACAAAGGCCAGGATAACAGCAGTTCTGAAAAAACCGACGGAGGCCAGTACCACAGCACTTCATATAACATCCGACAGAGGCCAATAGCGTAGCCTGCGAGTAGATAGCTCTTATCAAAGAAAGGCCAGTGCTCTTTAGTTAGACAGTGACTGTTGATATTAAAATTGAAATAAATTGCATTAAATGAATATATAATGATGTAAAATCAAACAGCAAATAAATGTGAGACATTATTCAAAATGGCCATCAGAATCTGAAGGGTTCAGTGTAGCCAATTTTTCTTGAACAAAACTTTTGACCTTTCGACCAAATTTTGAAATTTGACTATTTTGACCTAGCCTAGGAGATTTCCTGTATCAAGACCTACCTGTGTACCAGGTTTGGTCAAAGTCAGTCAAACGGTGTAGATTTGTATAAGGAACAAACAAATAAACAGGCAGACACGTGATTTATATATATATATATATATATATATATATATATATATATATATATGTAGATTATTGTAATTCAATGACTTAATAGATAGGTGATCATTAATTCCCTAAGTATGACCATCCTAGGGATTTACAAAAATAACCGAATTTCGAAATAAAATGATGACACCTAATGTACAGTAATCTAGATTTTTTTATATAAACTATTGAATAAATAGTGATAAACGGATTGTTACATTTTTCGAGGACTGAGGAGTTCCACTGTAAAGAGAATTCATACTACAAAGTGAATCTGCAATTACTTTAGAACTGCAAATCCTTCATTGATGTTCTACAATTTTTTGTTACGTGCACTGTATGTATAACCTGAGCTGATAATGTAATAAACCATGTTTGAAAATAAAGGTTCCAGATTTGCTGAAGAGTAGAACACATTAAACAATTTAACGAAAATAGATATGCAAAAAAAAAAAAAATCAAAATTAATTTCGTACAATTAAAATAAAATTCGTCCAACCGAGAATATTTCATCGGTCTTCCCAGCTTTCCCGCTGATGAGTTGCATTCTGACGGTACAGAGGAATGTTTAGAAAAGGTTTAGAAAAGCTGAATATATATATATATATATATGTGTATATATATATATATACCCATATGTATATATATATATATACATATATATATATACACACATATGTATATATATATACATATATATACATATATATATATATATATATATATATATACATATACATATACATATACATATACATATATAGGGGAAGGTGTTGTACCTTTGACCACTTTGCAAAATTGAATTTTTTTTTAGCTTGAATATTCAGGCTAAATTCATTTTTTTGATTTCATTGTAATTAGTATTCTATTGGTTATCATATTTAATTTTTTTAAGGTTCTAGCTTTACGTTTAATATTTTTTATTAATTTTTAAAAAAATTATCGTACAGTGGTCAAAGGTACAACATGTAGTTGTACCTTTGACCACGGGGTGTTGTACCTCTGACGACGTAAAAACAATACAGCAGTCCAGAAAAAAAATTGTATTTAGTAATATTGTAATTAATTGTAAGTTTAATAAATACAGGACAAGGATGTAAACATAATAAAAAAAACTATTATCGATATTATGTTATGCTTAATATGCTGAAAAATCCAGTCCAACCGATAAACGTTTTAACTGTCAAGCAGATCCACTAGCAATAGTAGGGTATGGAAGTTTAGCCACGTCTTCAACATCAATATCATACAAATTTTCATCTTCTCTCGTAAACTTCTCACTAAAAGTTTGTTTTTTCAAATATTGGATCTTAAACATTGAACATTTAACACCACATATCTCTACGACTAAATATGTAATTGTAATATTAATTATTTTTTTAAAATTTGTAGCAGAAGAACATAAAAGTTGAATTATAAAAGAAATACTCAGGTGTATTGTACCTTTGACCTGGTCAAAGGAACAACAACTAGTCGTGGTCAGAGGTACAACACCCTGGTAGTGAAAATTAAAAAGTATGCTAAAAATTTTAGGGTTAAGATAAATAAATTTCAAAGGCTACACCATGTTTCTTATTGTAATAGGTACTTTGTCAAATGATTTCCATCTAAAAAGACATAATACAAAACATATTATGAGGCAAAACGTCATCAATAAATAACTTACATTTTTATTATAGAAATAGATAAGTATTTTTTGCAAGAATCCTCTTTGACTTGAATAATCCAAAGTAGGTTACACAAGCCCTCTAGGGAAGGAGCTAAACACTAATTACACCAAAATTTATAAAATGTTGCTACATGCCGCCACAGTCTCGGTGGTCAAAGGTACAATATGGTCAGGGGTACAACACCTTCCCCTATATATATATATATATAAGAGTTAATGAATATTATAGTAACATTTTTATTTTATTTATCTTACAATATATTCAGGGGGCGAGGTTAACTCAGTGGTAGAGCACTGGACCAATAAGCTGGAGGACCTGAGTGCAAATCTCGAGCAAGCACTAAAGATTTTTTTCTTCTAGTGTCTTCGTTCATTGGTCGAATTCGGCCTCCCTGACCGTCCCTAGGTCAACCCAGCCTTTAATTAATTTAATAATGGGTACCTTGGTGCTAATAACTCTAGCAGTTGAAGCAGCCAGGGGAAAATCAGGTGGCCGGAGCATAGTATTGGCCACGCTATCTCCCTAGTGTGCCGTATGGTCATGAATCAGATACCTCTATTGTATCTGCCCCTCAGGGCCCTCGTGGCCTCTTACGGGAATGATTTTATTTTATTTTTATAATATATTCAACCAGAATTTAATTTTTTTTGTATCATTGCTAGAGTCTTAATATCAAATCATCATTTATTTAACACTTAATTTATTTGTATACATCATAAATTTGCAAACATTGATGATGAACGATAATTTTAATTAGTTAGCTCATTCAAATCAACATGGGCAGAAAACTTTCTGATAAAAAAAAGAGCGATTATATCAAATGTGATACAGCTAAAAACGTTTTTTGTTTTTTTTTTATCTTCTGTATGGATTTTAATAAACATTATCAAATTTTAAGCGTATTCCCTAAACTTTGTAGTTTTTGACTGCTTGTAGCTTCTTGTAAATAATTCATTCTAACTGTACAAGTCAGTATGTCTATAGGTCGTACGCGCATGAACTCCAAACTGTCAAAGCAAGCCCCAATTGGCACTGCTTTATCTAAGCTGGCACTTAATGTGCCACTGGTCAAGTTCTGTAGCAGCTGTGAATGACTACCTTTAGGATAGGTCAATAACTTTACAACAACTATGTGAATGAATATATATATATATATATTTATGTATGTATGCAGATAGACATTTATTGAAACTAGAAAATAACATTTTCGGCTAAGTTAGGAAAAGAGGAACTATTAAAAAATGATTACATGAAAAGACACGAATAGTTTTGGACTTCAAAAATTTATTAAGTAACATCATAGTATCTACAATAGTAATATCATAGTATCTACTGTAGTAACATCATTGAAAAACCGTGATTTCGTTCCATTGAACTTTTTTACAACTGTTTATGTGTTTACGAAAATTCGTTTTACAGTAATTAGAATTTGTCTTTTTAACTGGTCATCAGAAATAGGAATGCGGTTATTATAAGCGGAGTTATTTCCGGTATCTGAACATTATGGCAGCATTAGTGCTCAAAAATCAGGAATTTTCTATTTAGTAGGTATTTAAACTTAACAAAGAGTAAGAATAGTCCACAAAGGTTTGCAGCTAAGATAGCAAAACAAAACATTAAGAGTTCCTTCACTAAATATCCTAAATCAGAAAATCTAAAAAATATACAAGGAAATACGCTAAGATGACGCAGTTTCTACTAGTCAAACTTCCTGTTCACTAATTTATTCATAATTCATTTTATTCCCAAAAAAGTTCGATTTTTCTTTCTTAGGGAAGGAAGGCGCCTAGTGTTATTTCAAAAGACGTCCAGACGTATTAAGAAACCAATTGAAGTTCTCCGAACATTTGAAAAGGTTCCGAAGCGATTGTACACATTTAATTCATATGTTTCCTTTAGTTCGAAATCAACGTTAATACGTATCGCTACGTGATAACGAACTGAAACCCTGCTCCTTTGACCAAGAGGCAGATACGTGTCCAGTCAGTGGCGGCGCCTTTCTTGAATTAAGATATCAAACTGGTAGAAAAATAATGCCTTCAAGTGGTAAATGGACGTTTTCCGACACGCTCCGTGGATAATTGACGAATTGAATTCAGCCAAAAGAGACAATTTCTCACAATTCAAGGTGACTTCATTGTATGAATGATAATGGCCTGAAGAATATTGGTAAATATCGTGAAAATCAATACACATTATATTTATTGGATTTCAACAGGACATTGTGAAATAACATAATGTACCGTGTGATGTGTGTGTGCATTGAAATCCAAGTAAATTGAGTCGCACGGCGTCATGAAGAAATCACTTTCCTTCGAATGTGTATAAGGTAATTCTGAAGGAGGTTGTCCGCATGTAATATGTTTTTATTATTTTCCTTGTTTTTATTAGTGGCCTCCATAAAATTATATATATCTACTAGCTGTTACCCGGCGTGCCATGCTACACCTACTTTCGGCATATAGAAAATCCTAAACAAATTAGAAACCAAATAAGTATTATTAAAATCTAATAACACGAATATGTAACTGTTTCGAACCCGTGAGTCCTAGACGACTTTGACCTAACCTATAACACCCCCCGTATCAAGACATACATGTATGCCAAGATTGGTAAAAATCGGTCTAACGGTGTGGATTTTTATTAAAAAAACACATACAGACAGCAGCTGGTAGACGTTTTTGACTTGGCCTATGACAATCCCCTTATCAAGACCAGACCTGTGTGCCCAGTTTAATCAAAATCTGTTAAACGGTGTGGATTTTTATAGGGGACAAACATACAGACAGACAGCTGGTAGAGGTTTTTGACCTAGCTTACGGCACTCTCCAGTTTAGGATCTACCTGTGTACCGAGTTTAGTCAACATCGGACGAACGGTGTGGATTTGTATAAAGGACAAAATTACTGACAGACAGATGGTAGACGTTTTTGACATAGGCTACGACACTCCCCAGATTAAGAGCTACATGTGTACCGAGTTTATTCAAAATCGGACGAACGGTGTGGATTTGTATAAGGGACAAACATACAGACAAACAGCTGGTAGATTTTTTTGGCCTAGCCTAGGAGATTTCCCGTACCGAGTTTATTCAAAATCGGTCAAACGGTGTGGATTTGTGTAAAGAACAAACAAACAGACAGACACGTGATTTATATATATATATATATATATATATATATATATATATATATATATATATATATATATGTACGTATATGTGTGTGTACATTAATTTGTCAATTTCATACCAATTATTTTCGTGGAGAGAGAATTCTTGACATATTTCTTGGAATTTACTTTGGCCCAATTAGTTTTTCCCCAAAAAGTAGCATATACTAAAACTTTACAAAAGTTTTAGATTTCTCTCCAACAGCTTTACAGAAGGATTTCCATTAACTTGCGATACACCTTGTATATATTGTGGGCGAGGTTAGCTCAGTGGTTGAGCATTAGACTAAAATGCGTCAAGTACCTGAGTTCAAAACTCATACGTGCACTGAAGATTTTTATCTTTTAAGTTTCTTCGTTCGTTAATTGCCTCTTATAAATTTTGGACATATCTGAACCTTTCCAGACCAATTTTCATTATGCTCCATACGGTAGAAGCTGTAATTTTCTCGCAATGAAATATCCAAAATATTGTACAATGAAGTAAAATCACTCCATTTAAAGTGAGGTTTTACCTATGAACCTAAAGATACCAAATCACTATCAAATCTTTCGATATATTAGCTTCAGCCAGGCTTTTAAACTCGGTACTGTATGAGAACTGGGTTTGTTTGAGAGCTTGAACGGAGAGCTGACGACCTGGGTTCAAAGCTTGGCGAGTTAATTTTTCTTTAAAAAATTAAAAAGTTTTTAAATAATTTTATTAAACTTTATGTAACTTTCGCGTACATATTAATATTTCCTGAGGTATAGTGACCGAAATAAAAAATAATAATTATTAAACAAAAAATTATTCATTTATGTGTTTAATAATTACGTTTGAATAATAATTGCCTGATATAATATAAAAAATGTACGTTTGCACTTAGTTATTAGTGACAAAATGTTTAATGTTTACAGTCGTGTCTGGAGATACGGCCTGTGGGCAGACTGCATATCACGGCATGTTATACAATCTCCCATAGCCATGTTTTATTGTGTAACCTTCTTAGTGGTTACACAAAAATCTCTTCACGGAGTAATTAGAGTGTCGATGGTGATACACGCGACTGTAATTTATGAAACTACTGCTAAGAGTTTAAAAAAAAATAATACAAAAATATAGTCAGGACGTAAGTCGTAGATTCGCGATTTAGTAACGCACATGGTACCGTATTAACTCGTGACAAACTGGTAATCTATTTTTATGATCTCTAATCACATAATCGATTATTTATGAATTCATGATTCCGTGTTCAAATATGTCATATGACCTACAATCGAAGTATGACGCACCGGAACTTCGTTGAGGTCATTGTTGAGCGAAAGTGATGCTGCGTCATGAAAAAGTGTTTTTGAATAATATTAAACGATCTAAGGAACCTAAAGATGTATTTAATTCAGATGTCTTAAGTTATAAGGTTGCTGTTGCTTGTTACCTTTCAACACTGTTACTGCATTTCATTTACAGAAGTTAAGAAGATGATTGGTCTATAGCTTCGATTCTTGAAACAATCCCAACTCGAGATAGTAAATTTATCTTAACGCTGATCAAGCAACAAAGTTTTTTCTCAGGACAATCTATCAGGAGATTGATAGAATATTATAAATATAACGGTATTTAACGTGCCTGATATAGTTCCGCCTTATTTAATTATTCTGTGAGAATTTACTCTATGCATGTATTCATTGTGTGAGTCAATGTAAGTGAGTTAAAATATGTAAATATGTACGCGGCTCAGTGTTACATATTTCAATTTATTGACTAAACAAAATCAATAGATTAATTCTTTGCAATACATTTTTTTTTCAACAACAAAGAGACAAATTTGAAATAGCTCCGCTCCAGAGCCCTTGACTTTTTTGTTGGACACAAGGTGTGTCAACCTTTGAGTTCATTAACGCCAACCATCGAGTATGAAGACATCTTTATAGGGTTCCCACCGACAGGGGAATGTCAGGGAATTTAATTATGAAAAAAAGCCAGTGGAATGCCAGGGAAATTCAAAATTTCTTTGCTTATTTTTTTCAAATTTGTTTATTTATATTTTTAAGGAAGGAACTGAAAAAAAGGGAAAAATTGCATGCGTTGTATGTATATATTCTTTCCAATTCTTCTTCTCTTTCTCTCATTGTCTTACTTGGAATATTTTGGTCCCTGTAACTCAACATGTGGGAGGGTTGGATGAAGAATCTTAAAACCCTGGTCTTTGCTATATTTTAAAGATTTATTGGATTAGATTTAAGATTTATTGGCTTAAATTCCCAGCTTTATTTTACGTACCTGTAATTTTATCACGTATGGTCGTAGTCTGTCTTGGGCGTATATAAGCGGGGGAGTCGCACCCCCCTCCACCATTTTTTTTTTATTTTATCAGTAAAAATGTGTCATACAAACCTTAAAAATAAATGTAATAAGATCGCTTAGTTCAGAAAACATAATTTTTAATTTAGTGTAATAGCGTTTTAGTTGGCTAACTATTCCAAGTTCTAGATTGTTAGTTTTCCATACGCAACAATCTTGTGGTTTGTTAGTCTTTCTTTTCTTGCCTTAATAGAATATATTTCTTATCGTTCTTAATGTTCTGTCGTCTAGTCGTCACATTCCTTGTGTTGAAGCGAATTTTTGCAATATTTGATCTTTTGTTGGGAATGGATATATGAAAACTCTCAAAGGTAAAAATAATTCTTTAAATCAATATTTAGCTTGATGCGAGAGGCGTTGCTCTGCACTCCAGGAATGTCGCCTGGATTTCAAGGGCGACTTGAACTAGAAGGATTCTTCTAGGATTCTTTCTTCTTCCCAATGCCTTTCTTAGATCAGATGAAATTTGAATGCAAAATAATATGTCCATTTTGGGTGACGGCAAAAAGAGTGCCTTTTTCTCGTCACATCGAGCTTGTTATTTGTTTTTACTATCATTTTTACTTTTAGGAATTTTCATTGCCATTATTTTTTGATGATACAGTTTAGGAGTCAGGACACAACCAGATCTCTGAGGGAAATATAAGAATGGGTTCATAGGGAAAACATCCTATCAACATTGCGAGGAACTAAGGATCACGAGAAAGGCAGAAGATGTTTAAAGGCATCATCGCGGGGTTCTGCCTTCCTAAGGCAGTTTCCAGCCAGGCTGTTTCCATTTTCTGTGTATTTTGAGAGGGCAAGACGAGTGAACTTCTCTGAAGTGTCTAGATTCGGATGGCCGGGAAAAAGATGTGCCCGGATGTTGTGTTCGCCTTTTGTATCCGCAACAACTCAACTGTTCTATTCCATTAGTGAAAACAAAAAATGTAGCTTATATCCAATTTTATACGACAAAGAATTTCTCATCAAATGAGGCATTGAACTATTCTGTAATCACTGATATCAGTGAGGTAACATGTTCCAATCAGATCTGTTCTTATTCTTCTCATACCTCTTTCCACGCCGTTCTTCTTCTACTCATTATAAAGGCTTGAAAAACTTTCCATTATGAAGGGACTCCAACAGGCCATCGTGGAAAATATTAAAGATTTGTCAGAGAAAAAATCTTGGAATGAAGAAACCAAAAGTATTTTCCCTTTCAGAAACCTTTTAATAAATATGGCTGCTTCCGCTCAATTTTCATCTTGAACGATTTTTTGAGGTTAAGTTAAGTTTATAAACGTTTGAAATTGCCTAGATTAAGGAATAATTGAAAGCACATTAGCATAACCCGAAAATAAATTGCTTTCGAAGTGGTTCTAATTATCGGGTAGGGGGAGTTGAACGTTCTTAAATACGCCATTGCTCTCGATATTATATCCGAACCTAAGGCCTGTTATTTGCGTTCATTTTGCCCCGATGTCCTTGGTGGACCAGCGAGACAGGTTCACCTTGCTTGTTAAAGAACAAGGAACTTGATCGTCAACAGACGCCTTAAGTTCCATGTCTTCAGAAATAAACTTTATTCGGAACACTGATCTCTTATCATCTGTCAATCTACGATTTCTTGCTTTTGACTATGATATTATTTTTTTAGTTACTTTTGGGCCAGAGCCCCTTAAAGGTTAAAGGTTCATAAATATGAGCCCAAAACTGAACGCATCCAGATGTTTCATTTAAGGCATTGCGGATTCGAAGGGCGAACTCAACATCAAGTTCTAACTATTTCCTCGTTAATTACTATATATTTGTTTATTATTATAAATTAATAAACAAGCAATGAGACGTCTCACAACGAATAAATGTTTTGAATATCAAGTGGAGTTCGGATCACCTTTTGTTGAGTTCGCCCTTTGTATCATCAACGCCTCATTAGTACCCAGTTTCTCTCCTCACCGGGAAAGTGTCTTAACCAAATATACTACCCGGTTACATATAGCAGAATAGCAGATAGGCGGCGTATTTATCAGAAGATGTAACAGTCCTATGAGGCTCTAATACCCCTATTAGCATTTTGATTTATTGTAATATACCCTAGCATGTACCAACCAGGGTCTCTACAATATATATATATATATATATATGAATGGCTTAATAGTAGAGCACTCGACTAATATGCTGGAGGACCTGAGTTCAAGGCTCGAACGCTCTTCTATTGTCTTCGTTCGTGGGTTGAATTTGGGGTCCCAGACCTTCCCTAGGTCCGCCAAGCCTTCAATTTATTTATCAATGGGTACCCTCCAAGGGGAAAATGAGGCGGCCGGAGCATAGTACTGACCAAACTATCTCCATAGCGTGTCATATGGTAAAGCATTAGATACCTCTTCAGTATCTGCCCCTCTGAAAGGTATTTTTGGACCTTTGTTTAGTTAAATGAATCTGAATTGACAATTTCTAAATTATCTGATTGGAATATTCATGGAAACTTCTTGAATTTTGTTATTAATTTTCTATCGAATAGAACATTCAGAGTGAAAATCGGTAATACGTTGTCTAATGAATTCCTGCAAGAAAATGGCGTCCCACAGGGAAGCGTACTTAGCACAACATTCTTTAAAATAGCTATAGACACTGTTCGAGAACATATCACTCCACCGGTGCGTTATTGCCTTTACGTAGATGATTTTCTTATATATATTAAAACAAGAAATATAGACAATGCCAAAGGTGTAATTCAACAAAACATAACAAATCTAGAAAAATGGAGCGTTACTAACGGACTACATTTCTCAACAATTAAAACACACTATACGATATTTACAAGAAAAAGACATATACCAAAACTTGACTTATACTTATGCAATGAAGCAATCAACGCAACAAACACACTCAAATTCCTAGGACTAATATTTGACAGCAGACTCACCTGGGTGCCCCATCTGAAGGAACTCGTTAATAGATGTAAGAAATCTCTGCATCTATTAAGGATTCTTGGCAATACTGAATGGGGAGCAGACAGACGTCTCATGCTAACATTCTACCGAGCATATACCAGGTCTCTACTGGATTATGGGAGTGTAGTGTATTCGTCTGCCAGAACCAGAACACTGAAAATATTGGACCCAATACATACAACAGGTCTACGTCTTGCAATTGGTGCATTTAGGTCAAGCCCAACCGTAAGTCTCTTTGCAGAAAGTGGAGAACCACCATTGGAGCTCAGACGTATGTTCAACTGTGTAAAGTTTGTTTTCAAAAGCAAGTTTCTAAATAGTCCATGTACTCCAAATTCAATAAAGCAAACCTATTTAGATCTATATCAACGTTATGCAAGCAGACAACGTCCCCTTCATGTTAGATTCCTAACCTATAACTCTGACCTACAACATACTATACCTCGACAAAAACCGAGAAATTAAAGTCAACTTCTACACATGGCAAAACATGAATATCTTGTGTACTTGTATTTATTCTGTTGAAGCAGTTGATTCGCTATAGCTGCGAAAAACTAAAATAAATAAATAAATTAACAAGTTTATCATATAAGACCTAAAACACAGTTATAAAAATATTTATTTTTTATTTTTATATTTGTAATTAATTATATTGTCTTTCCTTTTCCACCCTTTTAATCGGTTTTTATGGAAGAATGATTTTTTATTAATGATTTCATTGACATTAAACATTTCATACAGTGTTGGGCAAAACTAATGTTAATTTACTCTAACTAAAAAAAAACTCACGTTATATTTTTAGTTTTAGTTTCAGTTTAGTTTTAGATTTGTATAATTTTTAGTTTGAGTATCAGTTTTTAGCATGGTAATTAGTTTAATTTAAGCAAAAGTGGCCTTAATTTGTGATTTTCAGTTTTGTTTTAATTTTTAATTCACTAATGAGTTTATTGAAAAAATATACTATGCATTTCCTTCCATTCACTATACTAATGCATTCTTTGATTCAGAACAAGTGTAAAAAAATAGGTATTTATGTATTATTGTTTAAATAAAGAATGCTTATTTATGAACAATAATGGAAACAAATAGAAAAAGAGGTTAAAACTAACAACTTTAGCATATTTATAACAAAATTAAAACATATTAACAAGTGCTATTAGTTTTAGTAATTTACTTAATTATCGAAATAACATATGATTTACATTAATTCACGTTATTAGCACTTTCCTCCGAAGGAAAGTAGCTATTGAGGTTGGACTCATGACGGAATTTTTGAAAAATGTCTTCAAATCTTTATCGATCCTCCCTAGTAGACAGCGAAAATGACCCCCGTTAAAATTTATATATATATCTATATATATATATATATATATATATATATATATGCATATATATATATACATATATACACATATATATATATATATATATATATATATATATATATATATATATATGTGTGTGTGTCTGTCTGTTAACACGATAGTGGCCAGAGTTTTTGTTTTTTCGCCACGAAACTTGGTATATAGCATTCAATTAGCAAACGATTGAACGAGTTCGTTAACCACCAAAATCGGTCCACCGGAAGGGGGGGTTTACCCCGAACCCAAAAGACTAATTTGACCATTTCAGCCGTAATATTTGTTATATTTCAACGAAACTTAGTATTCGTAGTGGTAATATAGAGAGAAAAGTGAGATATAAAAATGAACTAAATCGGTTCATAAGGAGGGGGCGTTTACTCTGGACCGACAATACCAATTCGCCACTACCAGCCGTGATTTTTGGTATATTTCGACAAAACTCGGTATTCATAGTGGTAATCTACAGGTAAATATGTGTTGTAAAAGTAAACGAAATCGGTTCATTAGGAGGGGGGGTTTACTCCGGACCCACAATACCAATTCGCCACTACCAACCGTGATTTTTGGTATATTTTTCGACGAAACTCGGTATTCGTAGTGGTAATCTACAGGTAAATATGTGTTGTAAAAATAAACTAAATCGGTTCATTAGGAGGGGGGGTTTACTCCGGACGCAAATTACTAATATACTCATACTGGTCGTAATTTCTGCTGTATTGTAACAAAACGCGGTATACGTCGTGGGTAACTCATGAGAAAGAAGTATTGTAAAAATGAGCTGAATCGGTCAATCGGAAAGGGGGGTTTACTTTGTAATATATTTTAATAGAAAAGACAGCCAGACATAGGTTCACAAAGGCGCCGCAAGGAGCGCTAGAGGGACTGTATCCGGTTCCTGCGTTAGATCAAAATACGATAATATGAGGTTTTTTGTATTTATTACGTAGTGTAGTAGGTACCATGTCTAAACATAACTCTGGAACCAAATTAATAATTTATCAGTTACTCATTACAAAATTAAAAGAGAACTATTCATGTTTTTATTTTATTTATGTAGGATATTTTAAGCAAATTGTTCTGGAAAGCAGTCTACACTACCCAAATTCTGAGGAAAGTGCTTAGTTATGCAGCTCCTGCGTGACGGACTTTTTTGTGAAACTAAACTAAACTAAAGCTTTAATTTAGTTTTTAATCAAGTCCCGATGATTTAGTTTTAGTTTAACTAATATCCATTAATTAATTTGATTTTAGTTTGTTTTTTTAGGTTGCAATTTTTAGTTTAGATTTAGTTTATTCTAAAAACTGAATGTACTTTTAATTTTAGTTTTAGTTTTTGGTTTTGCCCAACATTGATTATATAAGCTAATGGACAACGACTGCCATTGCATTCTTCCCCACATAACTTGCATTATATCTTATGATTTCGGGGTTATGGCTAAATGTTTTTGGGTCGAATGTAGAAATGGTTTTAGGCCTATTGTAGGGGTAGATGAATGACGGAGGAGAATGAGTCTCGTAATATCTTAGGGGTGGCTTCGAATGTTTGTTCAAGTACTTCGGGGGCTAAATCGTACATTGTCATCGATTTTCCCTGCTCCATTTCACAGATTACAGAAGCGATTTCACACAGCTTCTCATTTTTCTCGAAGGGGTCGTTGCAAATTTTGGGCGATTATTTGCCCTATATGGGACATAGTGTTTTATAGACATACGAAATCAGCGGATTTCAGATCAGATTTTTCTGTATTGATTAGATAATCAATTGAGTTTACTATTTGTTCCTTATTTCTTCAAATACTCAACAGAATATTGAACAATTGTGTATGTTATATTCTCACTAGAGTTGCGCCAGTTATTTTTAAATATGGAAAGACATATACCTACCTTATTTTGGCTTCTAATTGGTAGTAAGCAAATGCCAAAAATAAAAGAAGATCTTTGGCCAATTAAGTCTTTGCCAATGGAGATTTTTCCTATCGGACTTGTCATTTAATTATAAACATCAGAAATATAGAAAATACTGTGATTATTTTATAATTGTCAAAAAAGAAAATTATTCTTGTCAATCGAGCTTTATAAAAATTATAAATGCCTACTGTCCTATAGGCAATATTACAGTTAAGTTCTAATTGTGAATGGTTTGCCCTTAAGGTTTAATTACGGTACTTGGCCAGATAGTTTTTTTTATAAAATCAATAAGGCTCTCCAAAGATCTTCCACTTAACATGAGTTCTTAAAAAAATTCAACATATTTATTAAAATACACGAAAAATCCGAAAGTGCCTTATGTCCATTAATTAAATATTTGTTTTATATTACTTCGTCTACTCCCAGGTAATAAAAATGAAAACGTTTTTTAAATTTTTAATGTTGAGCAATATTCAACTGAAATTCGTCTTTTTGGGTAGCCTAAAGTGATAGTGGTCAAAGATGTCGCGTTTTGGGTGCTTTCGTTCGATTTCTTACGTCAGAATGCCTATAAAAATAGTTTCTGAAAGCTTAATAACACAAAACAACGTATTTTTTTCGTGTACATTTGATAAACCATTGGAATAATATGATTTTTACGCGGACGCCAACAAAAAGACTTATAAGTTTAATTCTGTAGTAAAATAATCGACCTTGCAATCTGAAAAAGAAAAAGATTGCAGCTTAAAAATTTACATGATATATTTATGACGTCTATTCTGCTAACTGTCAAGTATACCGTACAAAAAAAAAATTAAAACGTTAAAAAATAATATCAGAAATATTAGCAATCTTGACACCTAAAAAGACAGCGACATTGAAAGCAGACCCATTACCTGAAGATACGGTCTTCTGAATTGATTGCGTTTAGGCTTTTACATCTGATGGAATCGAAATGCCACGAGGCACTTCGAAATGCCAATCTGTGAATGGTCGAAGGTAGAAAACCTTGTGAATGCCTGATGAACTTTGTTAATTCTAATGTACAAGTAGAAAGATTGATCAGCAATTATTACTACATGCGAATCTGTTAGATTCGGAGAGTAATTCTAAAACTCAGAAGAAAAATAACTCAATTGGTTGATATGAAAAACGCTCTAGCGTGAATAACATTAAAATATAATGAATTATTCATTTTTAATTGAAAAAATAAAATGAAAAACGATAATTTAAAATCCATAACTCTAGAAATGATAAATTGCTTGACAGGAAATTAATAAAACTAAGAAATTTGTCATAAACTATTCATTCTGGTATACTAAGAAATTTTGTCTTGGGCTTATTAAATAAAGAAGCTTTTCATGGGCTGTTTTACGGAGTTAAAACACTAGTTAAAAAGATTAAAAGCTACTAGGTTATCATCACCGAGTAGAAGCTAAGAGTAGTCAAAGAAAATATTTTGGTGTTTGAGTAGAAAATATTAGGGGGTCTCAATTAGAGTAAAAAGATAGGATAGACTTGTTATCAATAAAATGAATGATAAACGGTCTGGAAAGATAAATGTCAAAGTAAATGTGCCTTTTAAGGTAATTATACATTCTGCAGGAATGGTAACTTTTTATGATGCGTTGATAGCAAACCAATTTTTTTTGTTTGTGTCTTAAAAATTAGACATTATCATGTCTCTACGTCCTCAAAAAAGGCACTCATTTTTACAGCATTCAAACACTACTGATGTATTTAGATACATATATGTGTTCGTTTATAGGCTATGGTTGATTAACAATGGAAGGGGTCAGCAAACAGCCAAATTAATGAAGACATTTCTAAAAAAGGAATTCCTATATAATAATTTCTACTTCTAAGTTTCCAATTTTACTTCATTCCAACATACTTCTCAGTCATTAGCTGGTAGTATGTTTTCTTTAAGTTCCACTTGCAGTGGGTTCACCGCCCTAATAATGTTCCGAAACGCGTAGAAAGTGTTCAAACAGTAAATAGAAAATTGCCTCTAATTTATTCAGCAATTTTTTTTTCGGAAATTGGAATAATTTGCATCCATGATAGGTCCTGTTTCGTGTTAAAAAAGGTAGATACACAATTTAGTTACCTCTTTTTTTCTTATTTTTTTACTCTACACTATAATGTTCTTATTCCTCATTATAATATTACAATATATTATATGGTTTAGCTTAATTATTTAAAATGCATACTTTTCTATCGGTTATTTATTCACGAAAATCAACAGTGATCTTCTAATTTTGTATATTTCAGTGTCGTTCCCCCCAAAACATTATAATCAACAAGGATGAAATTTGCGGTTTGGATACAGTTACTGATTACACAAAGATTTTATTCATCCAGAAATATGATATATCCGTAATAACCCACCAAAGTGCTTTAGATGCCAATAGTTTGGACATCACCTTGGCAACACGCAATAATTTAATTAACAGGAGGTGATGTGTTTTCCAGTTCCTTAGGACGAGTTATTCGAACGTTCTTGATGCGACTTAGCATTGCTAGTTAACATCGTTAGCGATATAAGAGTACGTATTACTATTACATACACGCTACTCTTCCAAATTAGTAATGTTTTTTTCCAAGGATTCTGACTATAAAATAATTTATTACATTATACCACCTGCTATTATTATATTTCTTATTATTTTGCGTCCATTTGAGTGAAGCACTAATTTCGTAGCTTAAAACATAATCTCGTCGCCCTTGCATTCACAACCTGATTAGATGAAGTCGACGACTTTATATGTAAGTAAAACTATCGCAGGCAACCATCTAGGCTCTTCGTTAAATAAAAGGGACACTTTCAGCCAAACGTAAACCACAAGGAAAGACTTAAGGGCGAAAAATAAAACCAACTTGCAACGCGATAGCAAAGCCTCTTGCATTGGTGTAAGGTTACTTCGTGGTACACAAGCATGATCGTCTAACCACATTGCAAACACTTTTAGAAACTTCGGAATATTTATATCTGTGTTTATGTGTCTTTGTCACAGATAATTTATTTCTTTACAAAGTTCAACGAAGTTTAAATAGATAAATATATCACATAATGAAATATTTATGCTTTCCTTGACTTTATCATTTAAATTATTTGCCTATATTTCTAAAACCAGTTGACATTAGCGGAAGGTCAATAAAAAAAAAAAAAATTACTTAGCTTCAAATCGTTTATTCCTACGCCCTTCTTGTTCAAGAGCTTATAATTAAAAGTTTTTCAAATCACATAATTTAAAAATTATTATAAAACGCCCAAAGAGCTAAACCTACTACTGCCCCCGGCTAAGTCCATCATAAAGTGATTTTAGTGAAATTAAAAGTCAAAAATATATATAATGTACACTTACATGTACAATATGTATGTGTTTATATCACTCATTGATGTTTACTCAAGCTAATAAATGTAATTTTTTTAATTTATTTTTTCTTATTTCAGGTTTGTGCCATCTGTAGCTTATATATAGCTTTGAAGTAATTGTTAAAAATACAATAACAGGTACTGTAATTATTTAAGTATTATGTAAATATAAAGATAGTTAAACTGCGTTTTTTTTTCTATGAGAAACCAATGGTTTGACGAATAAAAGTGAGACAATAAAATTTAACTTTAGTTTCCATGTTATTTTCTTAGAGTATTATAAAAATATATGAAATACTTAACAAAATTATAGTAAACAGATAAATAGAATGTTTAGAATTAAAAACAAATAGTGGCTAGAAGTGGCCATTAATAAATCTTGAGATTTAGCTTGGCAAATCTGATCTGTGTATTTTAATTCTAATCTGATTTTAATTGAAATTATTTTTTATTTCGATTGCTTCATCTTAAGCAGTCCTGTGCGTTGCTGTGTGCTTCTAAACAGTTTATCCGGTATTCTGCGTTATATAGTTGATGTACCTTTAAATGTTTTTATTATTCATTATGACCAATAAACAAAAATGTGAGGTTTTTATAGTATAATTGAATGCTGGGTATATCTCTCAGCTTCTAAGGAATGTGCTTAGTTACACAGCTACGGACGTTTTGGTCAGGGGCATATATAGGAAATAATTTCGGGAGGGGAGGGGTTGGAAGCATTTGAGGGGTATGGAATACTAACAATCCAGAACTTGGAATAGTTAGCCAATTAAAACGCTATTGCACCTAAAGAATTTTTTTTTTCAGAACTAGGTGGTGTTATTTAATTTATTTTTGAGGTGTTATGACACATTTTTACCGATTAAATCAAAATTTCGGGGGGGGGGCTGTCCCCACAGGCTCCCCATCATATACTCCAATGGTTTTGGACAATAAGTGGGTATTTAATGTAGTTTGAAAGAACAATTCTTGGTCGAAATAACTCCTCGGACGAGTAGGTCCGGAAGGAAGATACTCCTCCCTTTGTAATCCGTAAAGGCTGCTCGTGGAAATCCGCTTTCCCAGAAGAAAATCCGGATCTAATCCTGTTAGCCGGATAGAGAGAAAGACTCCAAGGCTATGTTGTTGGGGTAAACAGTGATCTGTCAACTCCAGCTGTCGTCGAGTAGAATAATGTTGGAACGGAAAAACTTAATGAAAAAGAGTAGCATATTTTTTTGAGTTTTTTAAAAGAGTATAATAAAGGCTGATCCTTAAAGAAAAAAAGCCCGTCATCCAGAAGATCCTGCCGAGTGTCTTTACAAAAAAAATGAACATTATTCCTGTGAAACCCTCCATTCATAATAGATTTATTTAATTTATTGTTACAATACATCTTTCTCTTTAGTTGAACACTAGTTATATCGATTTTCGTTGCGATTTAATAAACATTTCGTCTTTTAGTGGCGTATTAATAATTTGCGTCCGGAACATCCTAAACATCGAGCACTACGTGGTCTTATCGAATAGAGGTCTGAAGTTATTTTGCTGAAAAATGTATTAAGGATTTCGAATCAGAAGAGATTGCTGAATTATCTGATTATTTGTACGATCATTTAGAAAACTCATTGTCATTTTCACATGCCTCCAAATAAGGCTTATTATTTGGTGAGATTTAGAAAGCTTAGAATGGACTTTTTTTATTATTCCGGCGGCAATGAAACAAAATCAACATTTCTGAAACTTCTGAAGCACCGTTGTCTTCTAGTTAGGTGGTAGTAAATTTGTGATTACCTTCAATGACTGCTGAAAATATGTAGGTCTAAGCTCATTAAAAGTATATGTTAAGTCAGTATGCAAATAAGATATATTGTCTATTCGATCTTCAAACACTTATAATCATTTTGATTTTAATTTCTTTATTTACCTACTTTAACTTTTCAAACTTCTAATTCTCATTTCTTTTTTTAATTTAATTTTTAAACATTTTAATTTTAATTTATTTATTTACTTTAACCATTCAAACTTTTAATTGTCATTTCTTTTTAGCACTTTCCTCCGAAGCTATTGAGGTTGCACTCATGACGGAATTTTTGAAAGATTTCTTCGAATCTTTATCGATCCTACCTAGTAGACACAGAAAATTACCCCCGTTAAAATTTATATATATATATATATATATATATATATATATATATATATATATATATATATATATGCATATGTGTGTGTGTGTGTGTGTGTGTGTGTTAACACGATAGCGGCCAGAGTTTTTGTTTTTTCTTCACGAAACTTAGTTTATAGCGTTCAAATAGCAAACGATTGAACGAGTTCGTTAACCACCAAAATCGGTCCACCGGGAGGGGGGGGGGGGTTACCTCGGACCCAAAACACTAATTTGACCGTACCAGCCGTAGTTTTTTTTATATTTTAACGAAACTCGGTATTCGTTATTTTGATCTAAAGAGAGAAATACGTTGTAAATATAAACTAAATCGGTTTATTAGAAGGGGGGGGGGGTTACTCCGGACCCACAATACCAATTTGCCACTGCCACCCGTAATTTTTGTTACATTTCGACGAAACTTGGTATTCGTGGTGGTAATCAACAGAGAAAAATAGGTTGTAAAAATAAACTAAATCGGGTTATTTGGGGGGGGGGGGTTACTCCGGACCTAAATTACTAATATACTCATACCCGTCGTAATTTCTGCTGTATTGTAACGAAAAGCGGTTTACTTCGTGGGTATCTCATGAGAAAGAAGTGTTGTAAAAATGAAGTAAATCGGTCAATCGGAAGGGGGGGTTTACTTTAAACTCTGTTTCATTACAATTAACCAGACAGACGTAGGTTCCCAAAGCCAACACGAGGAGCGCTATCTCCCACTAGGGGACTGTATCCTGTCCCTGCGTCAGATCAAAAGACGGAATGTGAAGTTTTTGTGTATTTATTAAGTAGTACAGTATCATGTATAAACATATCTCTGGAAGCAAATTATTTACAAAATTAATAATTGAACAGTCCTCATAAGAAATGTAAATGAGCAGAACTATTCACGTTTTTATTTTATTTATATACTACGTTATTTACAGCAAATTATTCAGTAATGTAGTCTACACTAAAAAAATTCTGAGGAAAGTGCTTAGTTATGCAGCTCCTGCGTGACGGACTTTCTAAAATTAATTTTTAAACATTTTAATTTATTTATTTAGTTTAACCATTCCAACTTTTAATTCTGATTTCTTTTTACCTTAGTTTTTAAAAATTTTTATTTTCATTTCCTGATTTACTTTAACTTTTGAAAATTTTAATTTTCATTTCTTTATTTTTTCTATATATATGTCAATATTAATTATCTATGATAAGTTCATATACCTTTAGACATTGAAAAGAGAAAATTGCAAATTAGAGGGCTCTAAAAAAAAAAATAATGCTTGCGTAGAATGACCAATCCATAGCCTCAAAAATTACAATTTCATCATAGCGTCAATTTCAGAAACTAAAATATTCTGTACGCAGAACCACCCAGCACAGTGCAATAAATAAATACTGAATGCCATTCAAACTAAATCATGCAGTTAGGTTTTCTAGGAAATTCCAAGAGTATCCTATTACATTTACAATGCGGCACATGATTGTAACAATCTGGCACTAGATTGTAGCGTACGGGTACGGTCTTGAAGGCACTTACAATCTATTTGAAGCACACGCCGAAGGTGAAAGCTAAGAAAATGACGGAACGTGGTATTGCATATGCATAATCTTATACCTTCGTACTCTTATGTAAAGGCTTTAAAAGTGAACGAAAAATGTCAAGCCGCGAATAAGTGAACGAGAATTTTTACAGTTTTTTTATTTATTTATTTGCTATTTCATTTTATTTAAAATGTCTAATAATTTGGATGATAGATGTATTGGACTCTATCGATTATGTATCACACATTCATGACGTGAACATTGTGAAGGAAGGTTTTTCTTTGTATAATTCGGCCGTACTACTAATACTGTTAGTATTTTGCCTCCTGAAGAGGCCTTGAAAGAATTTTGAATTTGTATAGCTGATTTCAATAAATTAATTGAGATTGTTAATTTTAATTAACCTTCCGGCTTGTATTTATTTGATAAAAGAATTTTGGCTCACTACATTAATTGTTTATTTTTTCTTATTCACATTACTTAGATTCTGATGAACCATTAGGAATATTACTGATAAAGATTGGTCCTATCAGTTCTTTGTTATTTTTTTTTCTTCTTAAATTTATATGATTTAATTAGAAGTACGTAATTATTTCAAATGGTTTAAGTTAAAAAAATCTGGATTACATATCTTGTTATGGTAATCGGGTTTATTGTATTTTGAATTCTGTAAAGGTCCATTTTTTTACGATATAAAACAATTACTAACAGAATGGAGACTAAGATAAAACTTTGACATGCTAATTTGAAAACACATTAGAATTTTTGAAACAACCCAGACTTATGACACTCTCGAAATGAAATGAAACCCCCAATAGATAGATTGTAATGGACTGATTTGAAAACCGATATATATATATATGTTTTTTTTTTGTTTTGTTTTTTTGAGTCTAATTTTTTACTCCATTGTAAATAAGTGAAGTTTGTTACTTTAACTAAAGTTTGTTTAGTTTAACATTGTAAATAGGTAAATTTTATAAGTTAATTATAAATATGTATCTACAAGTAGAGAGAGAGACCATTCTATGCCGATATTGTAAAAAATTGCCCTAGAGATAAATAAATGATTCTTATCTCCCATATTCGGGCAGGCAGTTCGATCAGTGTTAAAATAACTCTAAAACCCCACATGAAAGGTGTATTATTCGTTGTACAGTTCATCATAGTGAAAGCCAACACTAAACCACAAGGCCAGCTGACAGCGCTAGAGCCAAGTATGGTGTAGGGAGTTTATCATCCCGGCTGACGTCTCTGGAGAAACGAACATTCACCGGGAACAATCATTTTTCAATGATCTAATGAAAGGATTGCCAGGGTGACGAATGGAATCTTTGTACGTTTTGTGAATGACTCACGGAAGTCTGTTTTGTTTCAGTACAACCACTCGAAAAAAGATAGAGTGTATTAGGCGATAACTTTTGTTAAATGCAAGTCTTGCAGGTTGTCGAGGCACGCAACGACCCTTTAACTGTGAAAGACTTACTATCAAACTTCATTTATATGGACAATCTACAAGAACCGTAGTGAGATGTAATGAGATAGACCCCATATATTGCTACCATACTGACGTACCTACACACACACACACAGGAAAAAAATCAGTTGGCCGCAGTATAGTACTGATCACACTATCCCCCTAGTGTGCCATATGGTCATGAATCAGATAACTCTTCAGCATCTGGCCCTTGTAGCCTGTGAGAACACACACACACACATCTATATATATATACATTTTAAGGGGGTCCTTTTCTGTGTCTCGATAAAGATTTGAAATCATTTTTCAAAAATTCCGTCATGAGTGCAACCTCAATAGCTACTTTCCTTCGGAGGAAAGTGCTAAAAGAGGAATATATTTTCCATGCCGACGAGTAATATGGTGTTTTTCTAGATTACAGTAATGGAATTTTATTTATTTTTATTTTATTAATAAAGTTTATCACAACTGAAGTGATTAAACTGCGACAATAAAGAAATAAGAAAAGTAAGGTATAGTCAATAGTGTAGTCAATGATTACAATGTTAAAACGAATAAATAGTTCGAGTCGTAAGTAAAGTAGTACTTAGTAGCTGCGACAAAATTGACTTAATGTTTTGTTGATATTTCAGTGTCTCACTCAGTGATATTTATTTCTATAAAGAAAAGGGAGGGGAACGAAGAAAGGAGGAGAAAAGGTGAAAAAAGAAAGAAAAAATAAATAAATAGTTTAAACACACACACAAAAAAAAAATAAAACAATTAAAAGAAACGAAAAAAACGGAGTTGCTAGATTTGAGCCAACATTTTTTTGTTTGATATGAATTGGAATATGTCTGTCATATCAGCAGTCATATGAAAGTATTAGTGTTTACGTTAGTGTTTTGTGTGTGTCTGGAGTCTGTGAATAAGTGTTTAACAGTGTGTGTTGTATTGCAGTACTGGCATAAATGTCTGTCTTGTCCTGTCATAAGGTATGAGTGAGCCAGTCCGGGTCTCAGGCAGCAGAGGACGACTTCTTCTGGTACTGAAATTATAAGATGAAATTACTGATTCGTTATCTTCTACTGCCACCGTAAAAGTACTTTATTTAAAATGAATGTTAGTGAATATGTAACAAAAATCTTTCCAGTTACGTATTGGCGTTAATAGCCTTCCAGGAATACGTCTTATAGGTATATTGACGTGTATAATCGAATAAATTTCATAGACTTGCGATCATTGAAATAACACGAAACCGGAACTTATTGCATGGAAATCAACCATCATGAACCCAATAGGTTTTAATTCCTATCAATGATCCTAAGATACATCATTCCTGAAGGGCAGATTTGGTAAAACTAATGAGGGATTTGATGAAAGTGGTTTTCACAAAATACCGAGGCCTCAGTGACCTGACCTGAATAGCGATTTTGCTCCAATCCGAACAAATAATGACCTGACGGACGAAACGTCTTCAAAAAGGTCGGATATAACCACAGAGAAGGTTCTCGATTGATTGCAGTGCCATTTAGCTTGTTGAATGTCTTGCTTGAGCGATCTGTTTTACTTTCGCACATGTATTATTATCAATGTTCTTGTAAGCGAATATTCATCACCAAATGTTTATATATAGGGTTTAATAGATAAAAGTGTTACGTTCAGGAAGTGACTTTAGACCTCAAGTACAGTAGGGTTCCGATTAACCGAGTCGATGGGGGCCAAGGTTACTTCGGTTAATCGAAATAATCGGTTAATCGGAACCATACCAATAGCAATTGGAAATGGAGGTTGTTTTTGAATAAAAACTACTTATATGCTAAAAAAAAAAATAATATTTAATATTAATAATGTATAATAATATGTAGTATGTAATAACAATCATAACAGAAACTGTGACATTATTTTTTAAAAAATTAATCTTTAATTGTAGCTTGTTCTTGTTACAGAATGCCAAGAATCAGCAGCCATATAAATCACATCCTTAAAAGATATTTTCTTTAATTTTTGAATTAACCCTTCCTCTTCTACTAATAGTATTTCAGACAAAAGCTTCTTTTTGTAGTATCGTTTGAAGGCCGAAATTACTCCTTGGTCCATAGGCTGGATTAATGATACGACATTTGCAGGGAAAATCATCGATTTTATTTCGCCCTCGCATAGGACATGCTCGGCAGGATGTGATGGTGCATTATCAATTAGGAGTAGGGCTCGATGAACAATAGTCTTTTTACGTCCAGAAATTGTTTTACATGAGGTACAAAATGGTGCTTAAACCATTGCTCAAATATTTCAGCTCTCATCCATGCAGATTTTTGATTTTTATAAATAACCGGCAGATTATTAATATTTATGTGTTTGAGGGCTCTGGGTTTGGCAGATTTTCCAATTAAAACTAACTTTAATTTATCTTCCCCACTTGCATTTGCACAAACCAAAACAGTGACTCTGTCTTTAATGCCTTTGAAACCACTCGCGTATTTGCCGCGAGAGTTTTTTAAGACAACACTTTGTACCACAAGCCAGTCTCATCCGCTTGGTAAATTTGGTCAGCGCATAGGTTTTGAGTTTTTATTAACAATTCAAAACCATTAATACATGAAGATTCGGTATCCGCTGAAAGTTTTTCCCCGCAAATGCTGAGAGCCCTAATGCCGTGTCTGCTTTTGAACCGATTAAGCCACCCTTTACTCGCTTCGGAAAGTGAACATGTAAACAAAATATTCCAGGACCCGCTACTAGAAAAAGTTTCAAACTTGACGCGTAGGGAACTGATTCTTGGAAGGAAATTAACGAGAGGGTTCTTGCGTGCAACACCTGCTTCCGCCCTACGATTTGGGACTCTCAAATTGATAGTTGTATTTCTTCTGAGAATCGGGATGAAGTTCCCGTCATGGCCATTGGCTCAACTTCATATATATATACATATAGCCACCCCCCCCCCAAAGGCATGACACCTCGGTTAATCGGGATCTCGGTTGACCGGACCTCGGTTAATCGGAACCCTACTGTACAACGAAAACGTCTGTGTAAAGTATGGTTTAATTCCCAACAGAATAAGAGTAAATTCGTATTTTTTATTTTTTTTTTCGATCATGGTTCTTATGAGTAAGTTGTGATTACTGAAAAAAAAAAAAAAACATTTACAATAAAAAAAATCGAAGCATGCCATCGTAAAGTAGATGAACTTTCCTTTGAGGAACCAAGGTTTGTTATGTTACTATGTACATTTTAAAGGGCTTCCAGGGCGGTTCCATAAACCAAATTCAGGTTATTCGTCAAAATCTTTATTTTTCGGGAGGTTTTTACTCTGTCCCTTGAAGGTTTAAACTCATCAACTTTCAGAAAAAGTTATCTGATTAATAAACTATAATTACCTCATGAAGAAGATGTCGGCTGCTTGGTTATTAAGGGTGAAATGCTTCTTGATAAATGAAAAAAATGCAAAGAAATATTATTTTTCCTCCAAAACAAGAATTTTGTTTTCCTTTTGATTTCCAGGACCTTCTCTTGGTATTCTAATCCTGAGAATGAATTATGTATTATACTCAACCATAAGATAACACTGGCTAAATTTTTTGAATCAGTCAATGTCCAGTCTATAGTGTCTCATGCTTTCTCCCCCTCCATGTTTCAGACTATACCTGTATGGGGGATAACCCTGATACATACTTATGTAAATTAGTGCAAAAATAAATTTGGTTATTTGAAAAATACAATATTTTGATAAAAGAAATTAGTTTTTAAAACATTCACCTTTCATCCTTTCGAAGTGCCCTGTGTACAGCCAAATGGGTAACATTAAGCAGAGCTGCTCCTCGCCAAGTGCTGAGGCTTGAAATCTATTAAAGTAGGTACATAGATGTACTTAATAGAATACATTAATAATTATTGTTTATAATTTATATTCAGCATTTATTTAATCATTTATAGAAGTTACTTCTTCAAATTATATTTTTAATCTCTAACTAAGATTGATAAGCTAGTTTCTCATTACTGTGTTTTGGTTTAGCAAAATAAAGCATGAACTCCTCAGAGTTGAATAATCTTTGAATCACTGTTTCTATATTATTTTATCACTATCGGTTGCTCAGACCTTGATTTCATGATAATCGCCAAAGAGCTCTTTCAACGAACAGCTCCCCCCCCCTCTAGATCTTATAATTATTAATTTCTGACGAACATATGTTTATCTCCAATCGGTCTGTGGTTGTTGCTTCCATGGAGGAGTGGGTTACCTTGAGACGAGAACGGTGGGTGTGTCCGTTCCCACAATACCGGATACTCAAAGTTCAAGGGTGGTAGAGCACCGAGAGGAACGCCATGGGTGTCCGTTGTGACATTTGTTTATAAAAATAAATAAAAACCCCTAAAGATATAATCAAAAACATTTAAAGAATAACGCTGGCAAATATAATACAAGAAATATATATTTGGGAGGAACTGGCGGACGTAGCGTCTCGCCTTCGATGTACTGCGGTTCAAAGCACGACCAGAATATTCGTGCACATATCAATCAAAGCTCTTTCAATAGCAATGCTAATTTATCCTATGAGGTATTTCCGAAATGCTCTCAAGCCTTTCTCAAATTCGGTTCTAATTCCGTTCTGAGATTTTAGTTTGGTATTTTCAGTGGAGCATGTGTGGTCACTTCAGTATTTAGGTGCTCTCTTCAGGCCTGAGAGAACACTATTTGCTTTGCATAGTGTTCCATGAGTTTTGAATATTGCAAAAGATCAAGAGAGGCAGATACTGTAGTAGTGATGATTCTTGGCCATGTGACATACTAAGGCGTTACTGTGGTCAGTAATATGCTCCAGCCGCCTTATTTTTCCCTTAGCAGGTACCCATTATTTAATTAATTAAAGGCTGCGTGAGCCTAGGGACAGTCTGGGTCGCCGAATCCGACACACCGGCCCTCGATAAACGACGACACTACTAGATAAAATATTTGGTGTTCGCCCGAGATTTAAATTCAGATCCCCCAGTTCATAACCTCTCCGCAGAAGGCTTGGTACTTACTGAGGAACCTCTGATTTTTTCTTTCCACCCTTAGGATTGTGTTTACTGAATACGATTAACTTTATTGATTACAAGTTAACAAACTTAACCAATGGTTTTTGGTTTCAGGATTATTTGGTGACATTTTTCTAGAATAATTTTATCTGTGCAAGCTCAGTACTTCATGCTTGTTCGTGTTTCCATAGCAATTAAAGTCTTCACCTTCATTACTCCTGAAGCTGAGACAGCGACGACGTTCCTCTTCGTATAGTTTGGGAGTAAGTAAATGGATGATAGAAATACTCGCCAGCAGTCTCTAGCCGTCGAATGAGCGACGCATTCACGAACTGTATGTGCCGAATCGATTACCAGTGTTGCTACGTCACTTTTGTCTATCCCCTTTGTCCATCGAGATCTGGATAGGATTGGCAGTGGATCTCCTCCAGATGGACTGGACGCCATGGCGGAGCTATTGTACCCCAACAGACGTGTCTTATTCTCGACCTCTAATGGAATGGACTCCCATCGAAAGAAATCCTTTCATAGTTGGCTATAAGTGAAAAAGAAAAAGACCCTTCGCCGATCTCGTCCTTTTGAGGTTGCACTCATTTTTTTAGAATCGTTCCGGCTTAAAGTTTGTTAAACGCTTGGAATTATTGGATGTCTGCCCTAAAGTGTCTGTCTGTAAATCGAAGCGAATTAGGTTCCGAGAATGTTTTTGAAGAGTCGTTCCCCTCGAATTGTTACAAAATCCTGAATGAATTAATAAACCAGGTTTCTGGGAGTGAGTATTAAATTACGGGAGCCTCTATATCATCGACAACAAGTTCAAATTGAGTGAATCCTTCTCCCCACGCTTATCTATCCAATCAACGGGGCCGGACAGGACTATCAACTTGGAACTAACGGAATGTTGAAGGCGAAATCAATTAATTTAGCAGCTATGGCACCAATTACCTAATCAACCATCAGTATAACCGGAGACCATGCTCTCTTGGAATGTGAAAAATACAACGGGGCACGCATCAAGCTTTACCGAGATCTATGCAGTTATGACCCTAGGCATAAGGACATGGTTGCTTCACCCGATTGTTATAAAGGCTTTGAGGGGTATATTAAATCTTGGAAGCGCATCAAAGGGGCTCTATGAAGAATAAAGGCTTAAATAAAGAATAAAAACTAAGATAACCTTCCTGCCTCAGTCCTAATCCATCCTAAGCCCAACAAATAGCAATGACACGCCGTGCCAGGTGCTATTAAAATAAAAAAAAAAAAAGAAAAGAAAAAAGAAAAAAAAAAAAAAAAAAAAAGTATAACCGGAGAGAAGAGGTGGTTGTAACCCGACTCCGAATTGGCCATTTTCTACTTACCCACGGACACCTAATGACTAAACAAGACCCACCAATATATAGACAGTGTAACGAACTACTGACTATGAGCCATTTACTTACAGAATGCAGAAGACGAGAACATTTACACATAACCACCGACCTTACAGCACTTCTGACCAATGGTAGCCATTACTTGGACACAATATTCAAACACATACATAATACAGGTACATATTACAAAATTTAACTAAAATACACTTGTATTGTTGTCTCGCTGGGAAAATTCCTCGCTGCACCCTGGATGTCGGCGCTAATGACCTAGATGTAGATGCGCCGTAAAAAAAAATAAAAAAATAAATAAATAAATTATTTTTTAGAGATTTCCTTTTGCGTAAATGTATTTCGTTTTTATACTTTTTCAAAAATTATATTCATGATTATTATAATTGATACATTATTTAGTAATTATTTCTAAAACATCAAATGTTTAAAAGCTGGCATGGCATACACATCTTCAAATTTGCGTATCACTACGCTGCGGGCAATACATATAAATAAATAAAATAATAAATAACGAGTAGTGTTCAAACATACTATAGGCATTTTAAAACCTTAATTTCTACTAATTGAAGAACTAATTAACAGATGATCTGGTTTACTAAACCATAAAGGCATTAACCCGAGGGAATGTGTGAAGTACATTGCTTTAACAAAGAGATATCTGATTTCTACTATCATAATTCATATAAGTACTCCAAAACTACTTTATTAATTATACTGCACCGCAACGATGACGATTTGCATGTTTAAAGGTGTGTATGGAACCTTCAGCTCTTAAATCATTAAAGTTTTAGAAAATAATGAATAGATTATAATCAAAAACAAAAATTACTCTCTATTCTACGTCACATGATTTTTAAACTCCTCTTAACTTCGATGAATATTTTATTTATTTCAATTTTAACGTCCATTATTATTAAGTAAGAATTTGAGGACGGGATATCTACAGGTTACCACCCTTCTTTTTCTTTTTTTTTAAGAAAAACCATCACCCCATAGTGGGAATCGAAACCACGACCTTTGGCAGGAAGTGTTAAGTGCTCACGCCTTGACAATCACGGCCACCGGCCCTAATGAATATTTTAGAAAAAGATCTATATAATCTCTTTCATTCCGGAGGTTTGTATACTACTTGAAGACGGACTATCTTGGGATTTTCAGTCATCCGGGTTTTGATTTTTTTTTTGTATTAATTAATTAACAAACATTAAGCAGGCCTTGATCTTTGACAGCTTCTACGAATTTTATCAATCACTTAAGTCTATTTTGTATGATTTCTGACTAAGTTGAATACCTTGAAAGTTTTATATCTTTAGATTGGAGATGTTATTCGAACCAATTCCATAACGCCCACCATGAATCAGATGCATTGGGACGTGGAATGACACGCATACTGGCAATGCATCGTACACCATTGCACTTGACCCCAACATTCAATCATGCCGCCACACCGTCGTCCACAGAACCAATAACCAATACTCGAACCGCTTCACCTGATTGCAGCAGGTAAATTAAGTGAAATCACAGATACCACATGACGTATACTTTCTCTCATCATTCTGGATCATCTTATTGACATAATGAACGCTTTCGGTTTCTTTGTAGATTTATTTATAAAACAATCTGGACCCTAAAATGTATATACTTTCAGCATCCAGCTAATTTTGATGTGTTAAATGAGAACCTAATGTTAATATCGTATTTTTTTTATTTTTATATTTTTTATTTAAGGTTTAACGGCGTTTCAACAATTGGGCTATTAACGCCGGGCTGTCTATAGGTTGCCGCCCTTTTGTAATGCCAACAGCACGTGGTCGGTCACCCATTCAGGTACTGACCACGCCCGACGTTGCTTAACTTCGGTGATGAAATCGTTAATATCGTCAAATCCAAAGGCAATGCCACGTCCAAGTGCCGAATCAAGCAACTTTTGGCATTTTGGGTTAGTTCTTAGATTGGTGACAACCTTGGAAAACCGCTTATCGTTTGCTGGTCCATGATGCATGTATGAAGCCCAGGAGGTAATTCGCGTAAAATTTGTTTTCCTCTAAAAAATGAATAAATAAAACAAATAATCTAAATACAAATTTTTAAAATACTAGCTGTTACCCGGCGTGCCATGCTACACCTACTTTCTGCATATAGAAGAGCCCCAACAAAATTAGAAACCAATAGAGTATTATTAAAATCTAACAACACAAACCTGTATCTGTTTCGAACCCTTGACCTCCCAACTTTGAGTCCTAGACGACTTTGACCTAACCTATAACACCCCCGTATCAAGACATACATTTATGCCAAGTTTGGTGAAAATCGGTCTAACGGAGTGGATTTTTATAAAAAAAAAAAAAAAAAAAAAAAAAAAAAAAAAAAAAAAAACATACAGGCTGCAGCTGGTAGACGTTTTTGACTTGGCCTATGACAATCCCCTGATCAAGACCAACCTGTGTGCCCAGTTTGATCAAAACATATAGAACGGTTTTGATTTTATAGGGAACAAACATACAGACAGACAGCTGGTAGAGGTTTTTGACCTAGCTTACGGCACTCTCCAGATTAGGATCTACCTGTGTACCGAGTTTAGTCAAAATCGGACGAACGGCGTGGATTTGTATGAGGTACAAACTTACTGACAGACAGCCGGTAGACGTTTTTGACTTAGCCTACGACACTCCTCAGATTAAGATCTACATGTGTACCGAGTTTAGTCGAAATCGGACGAACGGTGTGGATTTGTATAAAGGACGACCATACAGACAGACAGTTATAAGACGTTTTTGACTTAGCCTAAGACACTCCCCAGATTAAGATCTACATGTGTACCGAGTTTAGTCAAAATCGAACGAACGGTGTGGATTTTTATAAGGGACAAACATACATACAGACAGTTATAAGACGTTTTTGACTTAGTCTACGACACTCTCCAGATTATGATCTACATGTGTACCAAAATTGGACGAACGGTGTGGAGACGGTATCGAGTTTATTCAAAATCGGACGAACGGTGCGGATTTGTATAAGGCACAAACATACAGACAGACAGCTGGTAGATTTTTTTGACTTAGCCTAAGAGATTTCCCGTATCAAGACCTACCTGTCTGCCAAGTTTGGTCTAAATCGGTCAAACGGTGTGGATTTGTATAAGGAACAAACAAACAGACACGTGATTTTTATATATATAGATAAATAAACAAACCATCATCAAGGAACTGCGAAAACGGAGTATGTTCCTTTGCAATGTCTGTTCGCTCTCAACAATGGGCCGATTTTAATGACATTTGGCACAAAAATCCTTCGTGTGATTTAAAAGGTCTTCTTCGTTGACCAGCAGTATCCACCGAAACATGTTTGTTTTGGGCGAAATTCGGGCGAATAAAATCGTGTTTACGTTTCTAGGTAAGCGTTTTATAAGTAATTGGACGATGAGTAATCTAATAAAACCATTTTCAAAGCCATGTCTAAAACAGGGGCGTACATAGAGAATTATTTCTGGGGGCCGGGAGTGTTTCAAAGGGGGGGGGAGCATTTGGGCTCAAAAAGCTATTACGGGAAAAAAATGTCTGAACTGAATTTTATTTAATTTATTTTAAGGTTTTTATAACAAATTTATACCGAGTCAATAGCCGGGGGGGGGGTGCATCCTCCTCAGGCCCCTTATCTACGCCCATGATCTATATCCGTTGTCGAAGAAAATGGGAGAAAACATTTTCCTTGATATTATTAGATTTATTCTTATAAATCTCAAAACTCTTTGGAAAATCATAATAATTGTAATCATAATAATTATAAATGGTCTATTCGAAAGCTTATTAAAAATCCTATATATAATATATATACTTGTGTATATGCTCTTATGTGGTTTTCGATAGAGCTTTCGGAAAAATCAGCGCTTAAATGGATTAATTTCCTCTTAGGATACTCTCAATTCCATGTTGTGGTGCCTACAATATTGCTTCGCTTTGAGAGTTTATTTTACATTTGTACATGTGTTCACACATTAATATTAATTGTTCCTATTATAAGCTTTCTAAATGGCACTAGAGAAAAGAACGGCAACGCTCTAGGATGACGCAGCTCCTGTGAGTCCGATTTTTTCAAATGAAAATCCTCCACCCTGTAGTGCGAATCGAACCCACAACGTTTCGTTAGATGCGGAGTGATCAACGCTTTGCTCTTACGGCAATCGGTGTCTCCGTTTTCTCTATTATGTTTTATATTTGAAACAGCTAAGCATATTATTTATTTATTATTGGTTGAATGCACAGCTACTTTGGAAAATTGCATTTTTTCTATACTTTTCAATAGGGAGCTATGTATGGCTTTATCTATTATTTTCTTAGAATAATGGATGTCCTTAAATAACAATTTTAACCAAATATTTTGGCTTGGTATTTACTTAATATTTTGTTTTAGATGTTGTTGTAAATGTCCATGTCCTTTTAATGTTTGAGTATTGTTTCATTGTAGGGGCTGTCATTTCCGAGGAGTTTTGTCAAGCAAATTGGGACATTAGGCTTTTGTCGTAAATGGCAGTCAGTTAATATAGCGTCGATACAAATGCAAAGTATCGAATGTGGAAAACACATTTTCCAATTTCGATCTATGCTGATTGCTGTTGGACTGATGAACGGCAAAGTCTCGAATTTAAGTTTACTCTGTGAAAGTGGAAAGTCAAAATGTCGAATCTGCCGACTACTTGAAAAGAAAAAAATTGTTTAACTCTGGAATGTGGTGATTTTCACATTCGATGCTTTGCATTTGTATCGACGATATGATTGATTGTGAGTTACATGTTCGGCACGTAAGCTTCTCCTTGTTGGTCAACGACTGTGGCCGATACGTAGTCTGGCTAGTATGATTTCTTCGCGTCGTCATCTTCTCTATGAAGAAGGCCATTCTTCAACCGTAAACTTCACCGCCCTTAGTTTGTTTTCTGTAGTGTTATTCCAGTTTAGTTACATGTTATGAATGATCGTTTGGTCGGTGCATCGTTATACGTCTTCATATTATTATTTAAAAAAACTTTTGAGTACACACCCATTTCCACTAGTTTCAGACTACGTCTTCGAGTCGTGAATGTTACACATCTGGTTTTGTTGCAAAGAAAATTATTACGGAAATGGTTTCCTTTGCCGAAGATCTATTTAACCGGATATTAGAGCTGGAATATAGTAATTTAGCTTGGACGTAATGCCGTCGTGAAGTTAGTTCTTCCGGTTCCGCAGGATGCAGGAAGCTTCCTGAAAAATATACCTTCAATATAATTAAGTAATGGCCAGTTGCGTAAGCTATTTCAATTAGCAATGTAAATATTATCGGTTGCGAGATCAAATTGAAAGGTTTGCCAGTTCATTTACAACGGATTTTAGATTTGACCATTTTCATTAATGCAGAGAGGCTACGAACGCCGTGTACTCGTTTACGCGAATGGTAGTATAGATGAATGGATTCGTTTATTTATTTATGAGCATCCGCTTGTAAATAAATGCAAATAAAAATAAATTTTATCCCAATAAAAATACAATTTTCAAAAAGGCATAACACCATATAATTTTTTTTTTTTTTTTTTTTTTTTTTTTTTTTTTTTTTTTTTTTTTTTTTTTTTTTTTTTTTTTTTTTTTTTTACGGCACATCTACAACTTGGCCATTAGCGCCGGGCTATCTACAGGTTGCCACCCTTTTATAATGCCAACAGCACGTGGTCGGTCACCCATTCAGGTACTGACCACGCCCGACATTGCTTAACTTCGGTGATCTACGGGAACCGGTGTATTCAACGTGGCTATGGCCGTTGGCAGGACCATATAATTGAAACAATTTTTTTTTTTTCTTTTTTGGTTGGTTCGGCTGCTTGGGTCATTAGCAACATTGGGTAGAAAAATTGTTTCAAGACCATATAATTGAAACAATTTTTCTACCCAATGTTGCTAATGACCCAAGCAGCCGGACCAACCAACAAAAAAACAACAAAACATCAAAAAGAACTAACCCAGTGATCTCAAATACTACGAGTATGTTCTCTTGATGTCTCACGTTATTTGACTCCTCATCGAGAGAAATTTGTTTATATAGAAAGCAATAGACCGTTCTACAAGTATGATTTTCCATAGTTAGGGCCACCACGTACAGTCTAATAAAATAAATATTGCTTCAAAATAATTCATGGTTAAAAATTTATTTGTAGCTTTTGAATTAAAGAAGCACGTAGTAACAAAAATAAAGAAAGTATTCCATCAAAATCAAAATAAATTGCCATACTTTATAACGTTTTTTGCAATTGGCTGTTTGCGGAAACATACTGTTTTATTGCATCGTATCAACAAAATACTTTTACTTTTAGTGTAGATATATTAGATAATTTCAATTTTTATTTTCTGATTGCATTAGTGTTGATTTTTATTACTTTTATCTAATTTTTCCTCTAATAAATTTCAAATGTACCAAGGCCCCTAATGTGTGGCAAGGCGCGTAAAATCTATATGAATAATCGTTCTCGCGAACTCTTGACCTTTCATAAGCTTCTCTCTAGATTAGTTCCATCGGTTAAATAAAAGCTTATATAGCTTGTTGGAAAAAGGACCCCATCCCTTCGAGCGGAGTTCCATTTATATACTATTATTTTGGAGGCTAAAAAAATCAGGAATATTTTACGAGGAATATCAGAGTTCATGAGATACTTCGTAACCAGCAAAGGATAGCAGTAGGGTCAGCCTCGTTCTTAACCAATAGGATGTAGTTGCCGAAAAAAGTATATTTATTATGAAACTGGTTTTTGCCTTATGAAGATGGCATCAGTGACTGACCTTTTGCTGGACTGTGGAATATCTTTGTGTTGAAATGCCGCTTGGGATCGGCCGGATTTACTAATGTCATCTCCACACGCCCTCGATACCCAGATAAACAGGATCTGGAGCAAGGATGAGCAGTTTGTGCAATTCCACGAAGACTCATTCATTAAATGACCTTTTTTTATATGTGAAAAACTCAACAGAATACAATTCGAGATCGAGTTTGACTCTGAGTGAGTATCGTCTGGCGTATTCGCTTGTCTTGTAAAAATAACTTGTTCTCGTCTATTTTGATATTTTCGGATGCTAGGAAACTATCTGAACTCAAAACATACACCGGGTCATTTTTAGAACAATCCTGCTAATGATTTTATCTAGTTACTAATACTAGGGTACAAAAAAGAAAGAAAATATATTTTATTAGAAACATATCGCACTAATATTTCTAAAATGAGACAACTCAAAATAAAACTCAACTGAAAATGTGGTACTCTTGCCTATGTAGGGGCCTCTTAGGATTAAGACTGTAAGGGTGACACAAGTGCCCTCTGGTGCACAAGCTCTGAAGCTAGGTACATACAGTTTTGATGGTTGATAGTGATGTATTTACCATGTCTTTCACATCCATAACTATGACGGTGTGAATAAAACCGATTTTTGAGTTGTATCACATTAGAAATACTAGTGCGATATGTTATTAAATTTATTGAAATCCTCATTTTTATCAATAATTACAACAAATAAATTCCTAACACTAAACCTTGATGTCTAAAATGATTTTTCTAAAGAGATCCTCCCCTCTGTCACGCTGTCTCCACAAGAGGCTATAAACAAGTTCATATTAATGAGCGTGTTTATAGCGTTACTGAAATGATAAATTAATATTATTTTAATAACATATATTCGATTATATTGAGTAGGTACCTAGCAGCAGTAACAGTTTTGGGTTTTTTTTTAGAACAGCGGGGCTATTCTAAAAAAAAAAAAAAAAACAAAAAAAAATCCATATAGCTTCAAGTAAGCTGGTTCCCTAGTGAGATCATATTCAGAAGATGCTGGTCGTTATGTTATCGCCAATGAAGCGGAACAATGAGTAAATAAAATAAAAATAAAAATAAAAAACAATTTTTTCTTCCTACTGTTCATTATATATATAAACAGCCCACATATTAAAACCATATTACAACATTTTCATAACATAAACATACACCCTAAAATCTAACAAGTATACTGTATTAAAAAGGAAAAAAAAAATATATATAATATAACTCTTCGTTACCATTATACATTAATATTCTTGTGTTTATAATACGAATATACTCGTATATCGGCATATCGGCATAAATTTAACACCATAACGCTCAACTTTTCTCAACTTTTTTTTTTTTTTTTTTTTTTTTTTTTTTTACTTCGGCTATTTATATTTATTATTATTAATATTTTCCTTTATTTATTTATTTTTAATTTACTAATATTAATTTCTATATTTACTTTATTCCTTTTTTTTCTATTTTATTTATTTATTTTTTTTTATTTATTTATTTTTTTTTTATATTATTATTTTTTTTTTTATTTTTTTTTTTCCTTCTCTTCTTATTTTCACCTTTTCTGTTACTAATAAATTTTCCCCTCGAAAAGTTACTGCCTTTCTCGTTTTCCCGATTCTTACGTTGTTCAATAATTTTGTTCATTATCAAATTTTGTATATACCTTATTCACAGTATCAACAACTTCTTATTTTACACCTTCTATCTCGACGTAATTGTAAACAGACCTTATTTGTAACCACATGAACTTTGTTCTAATGTATTTTATCTGTTATTATTAAGAATTCACAATGTATTTCTTTATTTATATTATTTTTTTAATTACAACTAGAAATGAATCTGTATAATTGTTTCGAGCACATCACCTTAGTTGCGGGTGCTCATAAATAAATGAATTAAAAAAAAATTATATATATGTATATCGATAATAAAACAAAAATAAATTAATATTTATAAACATTTGCCAAAAATAATGCAAATACAATTTATAAAATTGAAGCTGCTTTATTGTTGGAATGGAGATTTTAGAATGTGCATTGCAAGCTTGTATAAATCGTGATTGGAGCTGTGTAAATGACCTGAAGTTTGAGTAGAGATTCACGAGGTAGATGGTGTGACGAGATAGCTAATGGAATGCACGAGCAAGCCTTGGTCAGATGCAATTCCAAATGCAACAATAGCCTGGCTTCAAGGATCTGACATTAAACTAACTCTAGAACAGAACAGAAAAAAAAAATAAAAAAATAAAAAATGAGAGACCACACAACAACTTAAAGACATTAGTTTTGACGAGAATATGATAGTTCAAAGGTTTTGATTATACAATTATTTCTATAGTCTGAAGATCATTAGAAGGTGGATCTCCTCGTGGTCGTAAGATAAGGTGAATTCTCATCCTACAGAGGCGGGTTCGAGGCGCACCAGCAGCAATTTACGGACCGGTAGAAGGAATTCCCTTCTCCACCATGGATGTTTAGGAGATTGTGACCAATAGATAGCCCAGCGTTACAATAGCCCAGATATCGAAATAACAAACAAAAGAAAATTATAAGCACTACAATATTAACCAGTATAGTTTACATAACTTAAAAAAAGAAAAACTTGAGGACTAGAAATCATTATTCAAAAACTAAGCAATGCAATTTCTAAACTTCGCTCAGCGAGTACCCCACCGAAAAAACTCTTTTCATATGGGCAGGAAACCTTGATTTAAAAAGACCTTGCAAAACTGCTAGTGCTGACGAGAAATGTAGACGTTTCATAACCCCTAAGTGACGAAATATGTGGTCATAGAAATTTGCATATATATTTGTCTTTTTGCTCTCTGGTATCTACAAAATACTTTGTCTGAAAAGAAAAGTCGAGCTTGTTAACTAACAGAATTCACCCCCTGGAACACCTTTCCTAGTGTAATTCGAATGAATTCTTAGCGCTAACAGTGTTTTATTTTATAGGCTCCAAGGTATGCATTTAATGGGTATTTTGTCGTAGAAAACGACAAACAAACAAGTTTCAATGTGATAGCTGAAACTGTTTCTGAAAAATGAGGGAACAAATGATCTTTTTTTTTTTCACTCCAAAACGTCACAACGGCGTAACATTTTTCACGAGTCTCACATGCATCAAAGATGAGATATATTTATTTAAATTTTAACGTCCATTTATTATTAACTACGAATTTTAGGACGGGTTATCTATAGGTTACCACCCTTTTCTAGCCAGGATAGGGGTGATGCCTTTTCTTTTTTTCGAAAGAAAAGCCACCACCCCTAGTGGGAATCGAACCCACGACGGCCATCGGGTCTCCAGATGAGATATATAAATTTAATTGAGGTGTGGAGTAGAGGACATTTTACAGCAAAATTGTATCATCAAGCATGAGCAATTTTGGAATTTTCCTATGTTTTCATAAATATTTTGGAAACTTAGTGATCTTTTGAGACCAAAATATATTTGCGACTGAAAAAATGTCTTAATGAATTTCGATAGGACCACCAAGAGAAAGGTGATAGAAAGTCCGAAACTTATGATTTCCTTTTATTGTCAGTTTTTTGATTAATTGTCACTTAGCTTTTTTGAAACCTTCAAAGTCACTCAAAGCTGAAAGGAACACCTCACTAAGTTGGAGTTGATTGAGTATCCTTTCATGCGGTCGAAAATGACCTGTCCTCAGGCTGTACGGGGTAACTTCTTGTCAATTATGGTACACTTCCATCCACAAAGATCATTCAAGAATTTTTTCTAAAAACGTTTTAAATTTGGTTTATCTAATTTTATACCATGATTCTTGCCATTGTCTCAGTCTACAGATCTTGGAATGTTTAATAGAACCAAACAACCTTTAGTGCACTAAGAAACAGGTCAATATTCAATGATTCTCTACCTGTTCCGAGATAATGGACAAATGTTTCCAGTGCAAATCAAGAAACCATAAAACCCCTTTTAAGCAATCCATAATCAAACTCAACAAAGAATCTATCTCCGCCGTTACTTGGTATTGCTTTACAGTCTTAAATACGTAAAAGTCATCTAAATATGTTAATACTCAATCCGAAAAGTAGCCATGCAGAATCAGCTTATGAGAGCCGAATAAAAAAAAAAAGTAAACAGGAAACATTTATTTTTAATGATTAGGAATCTTGATAAGAATGCTAAATCAAAAATATCATGGTTCCACTTGACAGCTCAAGCACGTCCATTGAATAAAATCTGACATAACATGCCAATATATTCATTTTAAATTAGGGTAACAGTGGTGCTACCTCCTACTAACTAGGTTATGTAAGTAGACAAGTCAAGGAAGTGACCTAGTCATATGGAATTAAGACCACTTATGCTTTATGTAAGACCTTATCCCGACCAGGTGTCAAAGAACAGGTTCGTGTATAGCGATACCTTATAATCCATGTTTATGTTTACTCTCCCATCTGAGCAACTCAAGGGATCGTAAAAGTACGATACCTGTATGTAAACATTTTTTTTAGGTAGTATCTGCTCTCTCACTAACTCTCTCTCTCTCTCTCTCTCTCTCTCTCTCTCTCTCTCTCTCTCTCTCACTCTCTCTCTCTCTCACACACACACACACTCCCTCGCTAATTCTCTCACTCCCCACTAACTCTCTCTCTCTTTCTCTCACTCTCATTTGACTCTCTCACTAACTCTCTCTTCTTGAAACCCTATGGGAAATTGTATTACTTGTAAAACATATGTTCGTAAGATGACTAAATTTTTTAAAAATATGGTTATCTTGCGAATTTTGATAGAGTGATCTCATCTGGACAAATCGGTGCTCAAATGGAGTAATTCCCGCTTCTGATAATGTCTGTTTCCTGTTGTTGCGCCTAAGATCTTGCTTCTCTTTGAGATTTCATTTTACAATTTTAGATGCGTTTACGTTTTTCTCGAAAGATTAAGAAAAGATTAAATCGTCGTGGCTTTAACCATTTAGAGATAAAAACGGAAACGCCCTAAGATGACGTAGTTCCTGCGAGTCGGACGTTTTATTTTATTAATTTTAGTGTCCGCTTATTAATAACGCATATTTTTCGGACTGGTTATCTAACGCTTCCCTTTTAAAACAGGATATCTCTTAATCGCACAACTTTTCAGAGGACGTCTAAGGTAGTATAATTTCTTTAGGAAATTAATATTGACTAACAGTGATTTTCTTATTTTTTATGAGATTTAATGAATTTCAAAAAAAAAATTTTTTTGCTGTGAGAAACAAAAAAGGTTTTTAGAAAAGAAATTAATTTGATGATAAAATGTATTGATCCCATCATCTTAAGGTTTGTCATGGTATATGAGATGCTTTTTTGCTCATCTTGCCGACTAAATCCTAAGATTTAGTAAGAAGTACGTAACGTAAGTAAGAACGACTTAACGTAATAAAATACACAGTATAATAAAATTGAAGTTAATTATCTCCAATTTTAATGTCATAAGAATAAATGTAATTATTCTCATGTCATTAATAATAAACTAATGGAGTTTATGATGCGCTTTAAAAAAAAGAGATAAATAGGAGAAATTTATTCAATTGAGGAATTGAGATAACTTAATAAAACACAACAACTTACGGTATTATCAGCCGTTATTCATATATGAAATGATTACCTCTTAAAGTAATTTTTCATAGTATTTTTGTTTTCCTCTTACATAAACACAATTATATAATACTACCAATACATTCTTTCTACGAATATTTTGATTTATTTATGCGGCATCGCGTAACACACGTACCGCTTATATGCAAAATAAACTTCATAACTTGGAGAACTGAAGTACTACATATTTTATAGGAGCGCAACAGGGTTAAGGTATCAACCAGGTAAGTAGAATTGATGAAGATTTGAAGACATTTTGTGTGACTTATGTCAGCTTTCTGGGTGTGCTAAAAGGGCGAACATAAGCGAAATTAATATTTTATGTAGGCAGAACCATCTGAGAGGGCGGAGTTAGCTCAGTGGTAGACCACACGACTAATATGCAGGAGTTCATTACTCGGTTACGCACTAAAGATTTTATCTTCTAGTGTCGTCGTTCGAAGGTTGGATTCGGGATCCCTGATCGTCCCTACGCCCACCCATTCTTTAATTAATTTATTCATGTGTACCTGAAAAGGGGAAATCATGCAGCCGGAGGATAGTACTGGCCACAGTATTTCCCCCGTTTAGCGTACGGCCAAGAAGCATATACCTCTATAGTAGCGATGGGCGATTCTCGAATATAAATCGATCTATATTCGAGAATCGATTCGAATCGAACTGGAAAAAAAAATCGATCCACCAAAAAGGTCGGCGAGTCAGATCAATTCATAAGATCGATCTTCTATGTTCCCAAGATCGATATGGATCGATTTCACGATTACTTACAATTGTATACGAAATTCTTATTTCATTTCGATTCGAATCGCCCATCGCTACTACGAATCGACCTAAATAAATCGATTTGAATACTTGAAATGAAAATTACCCGTAACCTAAAAGTAGAAAAATGAAAGAAATTTTTTCATAAAAAAATACATAATGAAACTACTACTGTTATATCATATTAACATATATGGGTATAATTGCATATATATGTTTATCAAATGAAAAGAAAATAGAATATAATAATAATAGAGAAAAATGGTTATACAAATTAAGAGCCCAGTTTGAAACACAATTTTTATAATATCACATTCTCCCCTCTAGTTGGAGAAAAGGAAGGTATTGAGTTGTTGTAAAATATTATTGTTCTATTAAAAGTCTGTTACTGGACATAGGACACTGTTCAGTACATTTCTTCTTCGGTTAAATAATAGAAATGAGATTGAGTAACAAGAGGTGAGATTAAGTATTTAAATATTTGAAATAAAAAAAAAAACACACTTTATTTTAAATTCTTTAAAATATCGGCCCTTGGAGATACATTTTTTTTTTTAAACAATTGGCCCTTCGAGATCGTTTTAAAAAAAAAACGATCGTGTTAAAAAGATCGATTGAGATCGCCCATCTGTACTCTATAGTATCTGCTCCTTGTGGTCTGTTACGGGATTTGTATTTTAAAAACCTTCAAAACTTTCCAGAATTTGCCTTATTTTGTAGTTCTATCCACATTCTAAACATGGAAAGAGTAAACTCCAAGCCGTCCTTGTCTATGTGACTTTGACCTTTCCATTGAAGGGTATTTAAAAAGATCTAATTAACTCTTTGAAAAGGTCTCTATTGAATAAATCTGAAATTGTTTGTAACTAGGACATTCTCTTGGTCCGACCTTTGCTTGGGTAGGCTGGTCATTGTTGTTTCTGAGGTGTGTTTTGTTTGGCTATATTGCAGTTTACTACAGGTATTTTAAGGCACTAAATAAAGATGCAGCTGCTCTCTGGCGGTTGTCCAATATGGTAACCAATCAGCTATAGTGTGGCATTACTATATGTAGGTTTCAATAGCATTCTATTTTATAATGTTGCTTTGTCTGAGGTCATAAACACCAAATCTACTCCTTAAATTCGGGCACAATGACAGGATTGCATAAAGAAAAGAAAATGTGCATGTTTTGAACCAAACGAGATTATTTTAAGGGGAAAATTATTTTCATCATATCATCACACCAGTGCGGCATCTACTACATTTTGCCGCCTAAAATATTTTTGAATATTATGCATTTTCTTCGGATGTGGTAAGTATCTATTTGTAAGCCCTAGATTATTGTAGGAAAATTAATCATTCCAAGTCTGTACAGTCAGTCATTGGTATTTAAAATATGTATTTGTTTAGCAATTAACAAATACTTTTTAACTTTTCTACCAATTTATTAAGCCTTACTTGGTTAATCGTGACGCAATATGTTTTTATTTAAATTATAACGTCTATTGTTATTAAAAAAGAATTTTAGGGGGATTATCTATAGGTTACCACCTTTTTCTAGCCCGGATAAGGCTGATATCTTTTCTTTTTTCTTAAGTAAAGCCACCGCCCACGACCCTTGGCAGGAGTGTTAAGTGCTCACCACACAGTGTTGCTAACACTCACGGCCACCGGGCCTCACGTGACAAAATAATTCCAAATGTGGTTGGAAATTTCAAATACTCCCACGTAATTTATTGTTCATGTTATCCGATTTTTTTCAAAGACTTGCTACATGTTAAAATGACTAACAAATATTTATTGAGTGCGCATAACTGCAATGGATTGCAAAAGAGTACATACTAACAAGGTGCCGTTGTTAGATCAAAAAATTACGGACATTAAGACTTACACGACAGCTTTAAGTGTACCCATATAAGGTACAGTCGCATTTTGTAATATAGCTTGAATCGTTATTTTGAAATAATTTTGCTTGTTGGGAACACTGTTGTGATGATGTGGGATCATTAAACTTCCCTATTCTTAACCTCGCTAGTCAACTCCAAGAAGGAATTATTCTACTATTTTATAGAATCGTGCTGTGCTAGTTGCATTTACGTCAAAGAAAGGCCAAGGGCAGAAAAGTGAAAGCTGTGGGCGTGTCCTCGGACCAGCCAATCAGGTCACGCCTTGTAACTGGCCCTTCACGTCTCTCCAATGAACGTCATGTTAATTTGTTTGCTCCTTCGATTCTACGCCCCTATTGGACCGACGGCTATTTATTGCTTATATTACCTTCAATAGAACGGCTTGCACAATTCCCTTTTGTTCCACGTAGAAGTTACAATAGTACGCATAGATTTTCGACGGGGCAGGGCCAAGAGATCGTTTTGAAAGGAATCTATTTTATGAGGAGTCGTGGCCCATAAAGTGTCTGAATGCGTACTGAAGTAGTGCATATTCAAAGAACGTTTCTCCTTTATCAGCTGTGGGAAGTAGTTTGACGTTTATTAACCACGTGGCGTGATATAACTTTGCCACATTGATATATATATATATACATATATATATATATATATATATATATATATATATATATATATATATATATGTATATATATATACATATATATATATATGTATATATATATATATATATATATATATATATATATATATATATATATATGGGGGCGAGGTTAGCTCAGTGGTAGAGCACTGGACTAATAAGCTGGAGGCCTGAGTTCAAATCCCGAGCAAGCACTAAAGATTTTTTCTTCTAGTGTCTTCGTTCTTGGGTTGAATTCGGCCTCCCTGACCGTCCCTAGGCCAACCCAGCCTTTAATTAATTTAATTAATAATGGGTACCTTGGGTGCTAATGACTCTAGCAGTCGATGCGGCCAAGGGGAAAATCAGGCGGCCGGAGCATAGTACTGACCACACTATCTCCCTAGTGTGCCGTATGGTCATGAATCAGATACCTCTATAGTATCTGCCCCTCAGGGCCCTCGTGGCCTGTTACGGGACTGATTTTTTTTTTTTTATATATATATATATATATATATATATATATATATATATATATATATATATTTATATATATATATATATATATATATATATATATATATTTATGGCGGATCAGCTCCTAGGCCCTTAACGCCGACATCCATGGGTAGCAGGGAATTTTGCCCTGCCAACGTGCCCTGCAATGAGAAAAATCCCAGCATCTCCCGCATGAGAATCCAAGCCACTAGGCCACAACGGGGAGACCCAACTTAGCCACATTTCCCGATATTCTTCATATATCGCGGTAAATAATCAAAGCTCAGCATGTCAATTTGCTTAAAGAATGTGTTATACAAATGGTTTGTGCGATTTTTTTAATTATAATTAATAAAGATTCTAAGTCAATAATTTATTTTTAAATTTGTTTATATATTTTTGGTTTCAGAATTTTAATTTTTCAACTTCATGAATTAAGACGAGTGATCTCTTGATAGTAATTAAAGTAATTTAGAACCCCATCCCCTATTTAACATGTGTAATTGTTTTAAAGGTAGTTGAGGATTAAGAAAGATGAAGCTGGGCCCTAATGTAGGCGGAAAATCTGCCTGTTTCTCCCCTACAGGATACTATTATTTTACCAGCTCATTTTTGTAATTTTGAAAATTCTAATAGCTGTTTCTTAAAGGAAATTTAATGGAAAATCCAAATTCGTAATTAGATTGTTCCTATCAATTATTATTATTTAAATTTTAACGTCCATTTATTATTAACTACGAATTTTAGGACGGGTTATCTATAGGTTACCACCCTCCTATCAATTTTAAATTATGTAAAAAAAAAAATATATATTTAAAGTTGTGAAAAATGGGCATTTTACAGAAATTTTGCATGTTTCTTTGTATAAAGGTATATTTTTTACAAAAACTAAGCAACTTATCAGAAATCCAACTTCGTATTCGTATTCTCCACCCCAAAAAGCATTAAAAATTATAGAAACCAGACCGCCAAAAAAAAGTCTGTAGAGAGAGCAAATTTTAAGATTCATTAATATAAAAGACAACTTAAAAGCCCTATATTTTAAAAACCCTATAGGGAAAAAACTAATGTAAGATTCGGATTCAGCACACCCGAAAACCCCCAAAATGGTGGTTAACTTCCGTGTTACTTCCAAAAAATTAACATTTGTTGACTTGTGATATCAGAGATGAACAGATTTTGGCTTTCCGTACATTTTTTTCAATATTTGAGAAAAAGGTTGAGGAATCATGACCTATAAAAGGTGGTCGAAAGCTTAATAAATGTCCTTCGAAGATAGTTCAAGTGTAAATTTCAGCTTGACCACGTCAATCCAAAAAAAGCAGCGCTTCAAGTTCCGAAAGTGTTGGTTTCGTTACATTGAATGCGAAATATTAATGAGAGTTTATATTATATGCTTTCCAATCTACACCAGAAATAAGCTTTATATAGGAGAAACTAAGATGACGCAGTTCCTGTGATTCGGAATTCTATTCCTCTGTTTCACAAAACATAGTGATTGTATTCATTTCTTTTTTATACTTGTGGCGTATTTTTTTCATGGATTCCACACAAAAGTCAAAGAAGCGACAATGTAAATAGAGTGAAACCTGGCGGGATGTCAAGAGGCCCCTTCCGCTACCAATGTGGATCAGAGCATGCATTGTGTCAGTATGTTACTCGGCATTAGGATTGTAAGGAAGCGGGCTGAACACTATGGGCCTCCGAGTTCCGCATCTTGCGGCTGAGGTAGCCGCCGAGCTGGGGTGGGTTTCGTAACGGCTTACCCTACACGTCGGCCAGTTATGTCAGGAACGACCTTAATTTTAGCCGATTCAGGAAACCTATTTGCGATTCACCGCAAACTTATCGCCAGCCGCTGTAAAACGTGGAGTAAGGCCAATTATTGTAGAAAATCGATTTTGAGGATTGAATGAATGAGGAAAAAGCGCGTTGATTTTAAAACGCATACAATAATATAATTCATAAGTATAGTGAAAATCTTCACGTAAATATTTGACATTTAGAACAGAGCGCCATTGTGTTCTGGTCAACACTTCCATAACATACTCGAACACTCGACCTACATCGGGGAGGGTACCTAGATGCCACATCACCTAGGGTTCAACTCATCCAACAATATTGGTACACTTTCGAAACATGACTTGGGAAGACTGTCTTCAAAAGGAGCCGCTTCTCGACAAGGGAGCTCGTGTCAGATAGAGATAGACAAATAGAGAGACAGTGTGTGTGAGAAATTTTAAACTAATGGCTATTATTTTTTGCTTGCCTTAATGGAAGCACAAAATGGTGCCTTTCGGTTGTTGAAATGGTGCACAAAATTTTGATGCGGTTTTCACTAATATATTTTGGTAAGCTCCACTTAACATTTAGTGTTTGTTTAATCTCAATCGATTCATAAATAAAACATTTATGCATTTGTGAAGAATCACGTCGACGTTTGTACTGGGAAGCTTGCTGTAAAAGTCGATTTTTTTTTTTTTAAATACCCAAACGAGGGTGTTTATAATCTAAAATAAACCAAACGATATATAAAAAAAAAAAAAGCTGTTTAAAATCACTATTCCTCGTGTGTATATATATATATATATATATATATATATATATATATATATATATATATATATATATCAAAATTTTGACGGAGGTACTTTCCTTTGGCAAGTGCTTAAACTGATTAAGAAATGTATAAAAAACGTTCTTTTGTGTTTAACTGTCTTAAATATCAGTTTACGTTACTACTGACCCACTTTCCAACTTGAAACAGTATCCGAAACATACCAACCGTGTATTGTTGGCATATTATATCAAGTCTTAACTTACCTTATGCAGCGAAGGAAACCGTTGTTTGGACTCGAGGACTACCTTGAAAGACCTTCAGAAAGGCATTGTTTCCTTCGCACGTGGTATCATGTGTCACACATCCACTGATTTCGAGAGCTTTCATCTGTCCCCGCTTTCGTCCGATCTCTGAAATTCTAATCGCTGAAGTATGTAGACTCGAACATTAATTATGTTTTTGTTTTTAATTTTTCGTTGACCGTTGGGATTGCATATAGTCAGGGTTCGTTCTTGGTGTCTTCGGGTAAGCCCTCAAGGGTCGGCAGCTACCCAGTACACAGTGACGCAACGACATATTGTGTTTCAAAAATGCCAATAAACTTTAAACCAACTTTGTCTATTCACATTTTTGTTTAACTTTTTTTTATTAAATTACCTTTAAAAAAATTAAAGTCACGAAGTTTTCAATTGCACATAAAGTAACATCTCATTTTTCATCTAACTTAACATCAGCACTGGCATCATTGAAATGAAACATTCGAATCCCGACTTTCAGGTGGATTTTTATAGAAATTTAGACGTGGAGGATCGGATGAAACCACTTTCAAAGTGATATCTTAACCGTTTTCTAGAATGATTGATGAAACTAGAATTTTGGTTTTAAGTCCAAACAAGACTGCACGGCACTTTGCACAGATTTTGTCTCATTTAAGCGGTTATGATAAAAATTTCTACTTGAAGCTTTTACGAGTCACGCCAGATATAAACCTTTTTTGGAAAACAGCTAGTACGACTGAGTTCACGCCAATCGGATTTAATTAATTATATTTTCTTTCTGGTGCTAATGACCTTAGTAGTAGATGCACCTAAACAAAACAAAAAATTATATTTTCTATTCGTAAAATTAATTAGAAAATTCGAGGATCTCACATAAAACTAAAATGACAGCTATAAATGTTTCAAAGGTCAATTCTACGATATTGGTTATTCTCCTTGGAAACTTTAACGACTATATTTAATGGTGTAATGATTAGAATAGACAATGGTATCTATTGAGTCCTGTCAAAGACATGGTTCGGATCTCGAGCCAAGGACATCCCTTCTACAACGAACAATTGTTTGAGGAACGTGCGTAGGTGTCATTCATTTCACACTTCCTCCCATTCATATTTCAACGCTTTAGTTTAGCCATTCATCAATTTTATATTGTTAATAAATAATTTGAATATATATATATATATATATATATATATATATATATATATATATATATATATATTCTTTTTTATCCTAGTAGGCATGGGGTCATTAAAGCAGTCTTCCCTTTTTTTATACTACTTTATTTATTGGGCCCGACATGTTTCGTGCGTCTTTTCTTCGCACTTCTTCAGGGGCACTTCTTGCAAGGAAGTCCTCTCGTTCCCAAGTACTCCTTCTGGAGTCCGGCTTATTACAGTAATAAGCCTCCAGAGGGAGCACTTGGAAACAAGAGGACTTCCTTACAAGAAGTGCCCCTGAAGAGGTGCGAAGAAAAGACGCACGAAACATGTCGGGTCCAATAAATAAAGTAGTATAAAAAAAGGGGAGACTGCTTTAATGACCCCATGCCTACTAGGATAAAAAAGAATTTGGATATTTTGGGTCATCTATAAGAATAAATATATATATATATATATATATATATATATATATATATATATATATATATATATTCTTCTCTTGGTTCGAGGCATAAGCCAATAATTAAGTCGCAAACCTTACCGTTTTGGAACTAAATATAACGCCTGACATGTTTCATCCCACTCTATGTTACCTTTTGAGGGGAACTTCTAAAAACAAACAACCGTTTTTATGAATCATGAATGGACTAATTTTTTGAATAATGTCAATATTTAATTTACTAATTTCTATTGTATTAAATCATATAAACTCCTTCTTCGCCCTAAATACATTCCTGTCCTTTATTATCCAATTTGAAGTGCCTAAATCATTGTTTCATATTACTTTTCTTCTTATGAAGTTCCAATCTCCAAAGTCCTGTTTCAATCATTCAATCTGTGGCTCGGTAGTAGAGGCCCGACTTCTATCAGACTAACTAATTGATTTTCGTGATGGTTTAATGTTATAAAAGAGGAACGTGCATGTATAATGAATTTCAAAAGAGTTATATATAAGAAATATTGATTGAATACGTGTCAGTCAGACGAATGTTGGAATTGTTGATCTTTGACAGTTGAATAACACGATTATTGATTGATATAAAACGACTATAGACATTGGGGATGATATATTGAACTCTTATAACATATAATTACTATATATTATATATTATTTAAATTCTAATTTATTATTAAAACAACAAGTAAATATACGACAGTGATCTTATAGTTTTTTTTTTTTTTTTTTTTTTTTTTTTTTTTTTTTTTTTTTTTTTTTTTTTTTTTTTTTTTTTTTACGGCGCATCTTCTTCTAGGTCATTAGCGCCGACATCCAGGGTACAGCGAGGAATTTTCCCAACGAGCCCTGAGATGAGAAAATTCCTGCCGGAGGTGGGGATCGAACCCACCATCTCCCGCTTATGAATCCAAGGCGCTAACCATTAGACCACGGGAGACCCGATCTTATAGTAAAACATATCTTAAGGGGTAATACAACCTTTTAACTTTTTTTTACAATTATTTTTTATAGACGAAAATTCTTCCTTGACTAATTAAAAATGTTATCCAAGAGGGTTTATGTGAAGAAAATTTTTTTTTAAATGGGCAAAAAATACGATTTTCCGAATGAAATTCCGATGCCGAGTGAACGCGATGCTGATTTAAAGATAATTTTTTGAACGAGCTTCGATTGGTCCTTTTCTAATTCTTAAGTTTTTTTCTGGTCCTCCTACAATACATTTTAAAAATAAAACCCATTTATTTTATCTTTATTAGAAAAAAGTAGGACAAAAAATGAACATTTCAGAACATTAAACATTAAAGTCGTTTTCTCAAAACTATACTTTTCAAATCGGGCGATAGTTTGGAATCTTCAATTTTCGTGCGACCAACTGCAGCTTCCTAATAAAATTTTCTAGAAAAGTACGTAGGATTTTACCATTTTCAAAAAAAAAAATAATTTTTCTTAAAAATCCTACGTACTTTACTAGATTTAACCTTGTTCTTTCGAAATTATGTTAGTTTTTCGTTCTAGATTAAAAATTGCCACCTGTAATCTATCTCCCGTGAAAAAGAGGGTTTCCGTTCGTCAGACAGAGAGCTGCCATTTTTTCCGAAGAATTGAAACTTTTTTTTTGTTGATACTTTAACATCCCATGTAAAACGTTAGACATAAAGACAAAGATAGATATTGAAAAAAATTGATTTATTTGTTATTTATAATTTCTGGAAAATCACTTTGATTTTGATCGCACAAGGTAGTATTACCTCTAACTGACTCTGAATTATGACGTTATTTTGACATCTCTCACGTGACGGAACGTCCTGCATGTGGGATCCAGCATATTGTAGTTCGGTGTCACTACCAGTCAGAGATATCAAACTTTTTGACATTTTCAAAATGGTTCTATATTCGAAATTTTTTCTCGAGATCGACCGTTTGAGCACTCCTGATGTAGAGAAAACCCAAAAATGACTTGCTACTGTAATTATACTCTTCAGCTATTTGAGTTATATGCTGAAGACTTGTCTTATCTGGAGTAATTTAGTAACCACACGTATAATCTGTTCTGTACATATCTCTACCCTGCCAATGTGCTGCTGGTAAATTATCTCTCACGCACGTAGGAACGGAAACTCTTGAAATCAATGTCTCTCTCCAAACACGTTTCTCTCTACTAACTGCTAGAATGGCCTAACATAACCGGACTAACTTCGTGATCGTTGGAAAGCAGATTAAGGCCGCAATGATTGAGGATAGCGGCCTGTCAAGTGAGTGAGAGAAGTGTTTAATGAATTAAATGATTACAGGGGGGGGGGGGGGTGTAGCCCTGTTAGGTATTAGTGTGCGCAGTTGATTCCCGAGTGATGATTCCAAAACCTCTTCGAAGAAATTGATCTTATCTAGTGATTTGAGTAAGATGAGCTGATTGATAATGTTGCAAAAGAATTTTGTTTATTGAGGCATATTCTCGGTAGATATTAGTGAAGAACTTTGAAGTGACAGGTGAGAGGAACGTGATAGAATCGAATATAATATAACCTATTTCATTAAAATAACAGATTATTATCTCCGCTATCTGATATTGAAAAGGTTATTTCTTCTTTAACTCTTTAACTACTATCTGATAATAATTACTATCAGATAGTAGTTTTTTTTTACGGCGCATCGACAAATCGGGGCCATTAGCGCCGGCCTCCAGGGTGCAGCCAGGAATTTTCTCAGCGAGCCCTGAGATGAGAAAATTCCTGTCGCCGGTGGGGATCGAATCCACCATCTCCCGCTTATGAATCTAGCGCGCTAGCCACTAGACCACGGGAGACCCCCAGATAGTAGTTAATGAAATTTGCTTGTAAAAATATCTGATTATAATTTTAAATTTATGCAGAACAGTTTGTTTGCGTAATCAGAATTAGATTATTACATTGCATATACTCAATTAAGTAGTTCATATTCTATTCCACGTATTTCTGACCGTTAATTACGTATATTTATTTTTTTTATATACATGCTGACCACACGTGGGGATTTTATGGCCCCTGAGGAGGTGGCATGAAGGCCACGAAACATGTAGGGCAGCCAATAACAAAGTAGTACGTAAGGAAAAGGAATACTATTTTTTTTTACCTGCGCCATATATATAAAAAAAAAAACAACAACAATGAAGTAGTGCAGCAGTAGGACTAATATACTATCTAGAAAGCAACAAAAACTGCTCATAATTTAGAAGATAATTCCTCAAAACATAGCATTTGAGTCGATCTGGAAACTCTTGAAGTAGTAGATTACTTACTAGATAAGTCTCAATTTAGTAGAAAAAAAACAAAAAAGAAAAAAAAAAACAACAATAAATAATACTAAGAAAACGCCATATTTTGACTACTTCATTCACATTTTATTGGAAATTAAGACTTATTACGATGGAATGAATATTTAAGGTCATCAGAAATTGGGACAAGAATTTGAGGTGTTGCGGATACGATGGGCGAACATCCGGTCATTTTTTTTCTCGACATACGAATCTAGACGCTTCAGAGAATCTACAGGTATATTTTTATCTTGACTTCGCCCTTCTTTCCTCTCAAAATATAAAGGGATTGAAAAAAATCTGGATGGAAACTGCCTTGGGAAGGCGGATACAAAAGGCTCAACTCAATAAATAAATAAAATACTCTTTTCGTTGAAAGTGAAGTTCGCACTAATTCCTGGTTAATTTTTATATAATTTGAACAATGAGGCATCCCACAACAAAAAAATTGTTTTGAATATATTCTAGTAGAGTTAGCCCTTATGGAAAAAATATTCAAATGATTTTTCCTGAAAACTATCTTCTGTTGAGTTCGCCTTTCGTATTCGCAACGACTCATTTCTTCTTACTTGCTTTAATATAAGGATGTTATTTATTTTTATTTTTACTTAATGGTTCGTTATTGACTGAATTGTTCCTTAAGTGGAAGAATATCTTCGCTACTTGTTGATCGTCTTTATGAAATAAGTCCTTCAGAATGTAAATAGCTTTAAACTCTTATCTAAATGGATTAAGAAAAGTTCGGAGATGAACCGTAATGTACTGCCAAAGGCGTTTATATACACACACACTCAAACATACAAAGTCTTTTTTACCCTACATACCAGTACGAACGTATATGTATGCAAAATAACAGAAGCAACGCCATTATAGATATTTTCCGGGCAGTATGAAAATGATTCGTCGTGATCCAATATGCGTGACGAAAGGTAAAGGACAGCTGTGCTCAGAATGTGTATTAAGGTAGGAAGAGATCGTGAGGGATCGTTACGTACTATGTTGTACTAGTATGACGTAACGTCAGATAGGCGAACAGTTAGGCTGGGTGTGTCCAAGGCCGAGTCATGACCTTCCGCGTGACCCCGGGGCTCTTCCGCCTTGCTGAACCTTTACGGGATCCGATGAGTCAAATATGACCTGAAAACTAGGATTGGGACTGGGTCAAAGGAATTCGTTGCCTTCCAACTCATTTTTCAGGATTCTCACGCTGGGTGAATTGGAGGTCGTAATCGAGAGCAAGAATTGGAGTCCTTAGTAATAGCGAAGCAAGATACGAAAAAGGCGAACGCAATATCCCATCGTATTTGGCAGTTAATGTGCTAGGAATCAAATTGGCTAATTTCTTTTAGGGCGTTTCCTCTCTCCCCTGTATTGGGAGGAAACACGCTTATGACTTCGACTCGATGACTCAATCCAATTTTACGTTTCAGAACTCTAGATCAAGAAAATGACGGTGGTTCTAATTTGTACATATATTTGGTTCGAGCAAAAATAATGCAGGTTTTGGCAAAATTTCGTGAAAACAAAAGATCACGTTCTTTAAAGAAGAAAATCCACCTACCGAAACGCTGTTTTGGGGGGGGGGGTAAATTCGCGCGAAAAAAAATCTGAAGATTACGATCTTGCCTTTATATATTTCCAAGTACAGTTTTTATAGGTAATTTGACGTGGCGAATCAAATGAAACCGTTTTCAAGGTCATATCTATAACCGTAATAAAATCCCTTAAAAAAATCCAAGTTTGGACTTCTAGAGTACCCGACCCCCTCGTCGGAGTGATACGATACTTGAAGTTTCGGAAGAGTTCTTTTCGTTTCATTAAAAGTACATAGTTATAATTTCTATTCTAAGCTTTCCAAATCATACCATGTCAGCATTATATGGAAACAAGCTAAAATGAAAAGTCCAGGGGTTCGGAATTTTCGTAATTAAATCCTAAGCAAGTTTTATTTCAAAGCCTACTACCAAAAGAATAACAAAATCGATTACATTGGGAGCGAGGTTTCTGCATGACTATCAGTTACGAATAGGATCAAACTAACTGAAACATCGTTCGCAAAATTGTGTAAAATCTGCTCCAGAAGTTAAAAGTTTCGATGGATAATTTTTGAAAACTTTCGCTAAAGGTGTATGAGATCGGAATCCATTCCTAACAGCAGCTTTCTCGGACTACTTCTCCCCGTGGTCCTACAGATAGTCCAGCAGACAGAAGGTGTAATCTAGAAATCCTCTTCATGAGGCTTTCTCTCCTCGGACATGTCCTCTACTAGGCCAGAAAAGATCCAAGGGGTTCGCAATGGAATAACCCAATGGAGTATTGCCTAGGCTACTAGAGTTTAGTACTTGTCAATATTGCTTGTCATCTAAGCACATGTACCTAAGTGTGAACAGTATCTTAAGGATTTCTGATCCAATTTCAATAAAAAAAAATATTAAAAGTTACTTGCTAACTATTTTTAATCAGTATATAATATTATTACAATATTAGGGTCTTTTTGCGAAGACCAAATCCAGTTACTTTTGAAGTAGCAGTAGTGATTGTATCAGTGATTTAGGGCATGCGCATAACTCCTTTGCCTTCCTATTGGAGGATTCCTATGACCAATTGCATTCGTTCTTGCTGGGAGTAAAGTAACCTTGAACAGTGAATTAGCTTATGTTTATGAAAAAGCTCTGCTTATGTTTGTGAGAAAAAATGTGTCTTTTACAATTAGTTCGCGATGTTCCTAACAAAGAAAAAGCGATTGGTTTCTTACTCGGAAAAATTAATGGAATCCTATTAATTTTAGCGAGTTGGATAGATTAGAGTCGCTACAATTAATATATTTCTATTAATTGCGAGTTGGATTGACTAGGGTTTTGATATCTTCTTGAGCGAGCGGAAACGCATAGCATGTACTGCTTAATAAAGGTAAAATCTCCAAAAAAAGAGAGAGAGAAAAGTAATAAAATATGTTTGTTTACAAATAACGTTGTTTGTTATCCTTCATAACCTGCAAAACAGTCAACTTTAATGCTTAATAACTTAATTCATAGGTGAGAGAATTGATTTTGATCATATTAACCTTTTTATTAATAAATATTGCTTGCCATTATCTAATAAAAAATTATAACCGTAGATAACGAGTCAGGTAGTAATAGATAACCATCAAAGAACCTATAAGCTAATCAGTAAGCTTATCAGCGAGTACGACTAACTGTTATAAATCACTACTGCTACTTCAAAAGTAACTGGATGTGGTCTTCGCAAAAAGACCCCAATATTAGCATAAGAATTATAAATAATTATTGATTATTGATTTATTTCCTGCTTGCAGAGATCCATGGAGCATCAAACGGTGGTAGGAGCAGTGTTGGAAGCCAACAGCAACAGACACCTGCGGACTTCGACTGTCCTGAAGAGTTTGGTTACTATGCCCATCCTACCGACTGCACCTTGTACTACGTCTGTGTCTTTGGAGGCGCTCTCTTGGAGTCCTGTACGGGCGGCTTGATGTACAGGTATGTATTGTTTATAATTTCAATAGAGCAGGTTTAAAACTTGGTTGTGTGGAATCATTAAATGAGACGAAAATGGTCTTCTGATAAATGAGAGGTTCAGGTGATGGTACCACTCATTATTCTCGTTTTTATTGTCCAACATTTTGTCATTCTTGCTAGATTTTGATCCATGTTTTTACTAGATTTTGATAAATTAGGTATTGTAAAATGGGGTGACATTAGTACAGTGTGTTAAAATTGGTACAAACCTTAACTGCTAGGATATTTTAATTTATTTATATATAGGTATATATTTGTTTGTTCACACTCTTGGGCAATGTTCAGCCCTTTCATATCAGTTAAATGAAAATATCTAGCAGTATAGGTTTGTAACAATTTCACCACACTCTACTAATGTGACCCCATTTTACGGTAAACAATGTAAAATAGAAAATACGGAAGTAAAAGGAATAAAACTTATATCAAGTTGAAATTAAACAAACCAGGTAAAAATAAAGTTGAAAGTAAAGCAGTGAATTAAATAAAATATATATGGATTAATGAAAATGATTTGGAAGCAAAATTAATAAAATGCATACACGTAAATAAAGATTAAATACATTTGGAAAACATAAAACAGAAAATAAAAATGAATAAAATATGTATAAAGTAAAGATTAAATTAATTAGACCAAAAATTATTATTTAGAAAATAAGGAAGTAAAATTAATAGAATACTTAAAATAAAATTAAAGAATTCAGGTAAAAAATAATCATAATAATCAATTATTTAAATTTTTGATATTCACTTATAAATGTCAAGAATTTTTGGGATGGGTTTCCACAGGTTACCTTTTCTAGCCAGGATATGGCTGATTCCTTTTCTTTTTTCGAAAGGAAAGCCATCACCCCTGGTGGGAATCGAACCCACAATCGTCTTAGGCATGGAGTGCAGGTAATCAATTAAAATGTAGTAATTATTAAAGACAAATGAAAATGATATAATATAAAATCAAGCAAAGGAGAAAAAATAAAAAATAAATACAAGATGTTAATAGCAAAATAACCGAAGAATATTTTAACTCCATTTCTCAAGATAAATTTTCACTCGTTGAAACTTCATAATAACAAACATTGGTAAAAATTTTAATATATTATGAATGAAAATGAAGTTAACTTATAATTTACATATAAAACATTGATTTAAAAATTTGATAGTTTTGATTGGGCTGAGTGATATTTCAAAGGATGAGAGCATTCAAAAAGTTTAAGTAATTTCCTGTTATAAACTTTGCTACTTTAGACCTTTACAAATATATAGGGTATTGTGCCTTTTTGTTTTTACAATAATGGATTCCAAATGAGTCTTTCACTTATTATAGAAGTAGGAAACTTAAAATGATATTTCTTTATTTAATTTTTATATGTTATTAACTCTAGAATGCCTCTCTTTTAGCCATGAACTTCAGACATGCGATTGGCCAAGGAATGTCGGTTGTGCTCCAGGACAGCAGCAGCAGATATCGCAACCCCAGCAGCAGCATCTAACTCAGAAAATATCTCAGCAGCCAGTCTCGCAGCAAGTCGACACCCCGAGCAGGGGAAGGCAAAGGCAGCAACAGATCCAGATCCCAAAGGTCATTTATATTTTTACTCTTGCGAATATATGAATTTAAGGGCCCGGGCAATTGACAGTCATGTTAAAATGTTTAATGTGATGTTTTTATGAATTCTGGGTTTTTTACAATATTATTTTCTATGTAGCTTCCATTTTACATGTTTCTACTGTAAATGAATACACAAACCAACATGTCTCATTGTTAAACCTCTTAAATAAGATAGAATTGTCAGCTCAATAATTTGAGCAATTGTCTATGTTACAGTTTATGAAACTACCATGAGACATCCTAGGAGACCTCTTGTCTTGCATTAATTTTTGTTCCTATCTTCTATGTTTACCTCCTGAAAACAATCAACTTATCCCAATCATGAAAAGTAAAAAACACACTTGCTAAAACTAAACACTTATATAGGAAGCCGGCAAACCGAATTATACGAACAATATTTTTTTAAGTTATTAGTTCTGCAGTATCAATATGCTGAACATACACTTATGGCAACTGTTACCAACTTCATAAAACTACTCTATTAGAAACTATTCTAAAAGATTTTTTTTTTTCTCTTTCTCTTAAGATCTTAATGGAGAATTTGGCCACACTTTTATAATTCCAACAGCGCGTGGTCGGTCACCCACTCAGGTACTGGCTGTGCCCCACGTTGCTTAACTTCGATTATCTTTGGGAACCGGTGCATTCAACGTGGCTATGGCTGTTGGCTCTAATTGCAATTATTCTTCAAACCTTTTTTTTCAGAAAAATTAAATCACCAGATTGTTGGGTTCAAAAAAATGGCTATTATGCTTCAGGCCTGCATATCACAGCATGACAAGTTATTTTGTCCAAAGGAGCTGTAGCATCAGATAGGCATCATAACATAATATTTACCTGAAGTCAGGCGATGTTATTGTCATATTGTCAGACTACCCCAAACAGAATTTAAATTTATTAAGCCAATGTAAAATTACCGGAGTGGTAATTTTACATTGGCTTCATCAATTATAAATCTTTATTTGTTTTTGAAAAATTAATTTGCCGAGCTGGGTGAGTATAATATCTTATACATGGTAAGTTGTAATTAAATGACACCCTCTTCTGTGACAGTAGGATTTTGAATGTACTGGTTAACTTTTATTATATTATCATTATTTTTAAAAAATAAATTAACAGAACTAATTTACTTGTTAATGTTTATAATAATGTTGATTCCAGGCCGACCTCTATACTGAAGAGGAAGATCTTGGACCTGCGGAAGAGCTGGAGTCGGACAGGCAACAGAGAGTCTACAGGGGACAACCATCTACTCTTGGTCAGGTAGCAAGTGACAGAGATGGTCTTACGCACAGCAATGCTATACCGGTATGAGATATTTTGCATTTATTAATTTACCAGTTTGAACTTTAGATAATTTGTAAACCTGAGCTAACTAAGAAGTACATTAAAGATAAAAGAACATGCCTATAGATGTTTTATATAAAGTTCAAAAAACAAACACAACACTAACAAAATGATATAAGGCCTAATAATAATAATAATGAAATATATTTGTTATTCTTTTTTTAGGTTCCTTCATCTGGTGGAAGGGATAAGTTGTCAGTGGTGTCTTACGGTGCTCAGCAACAGTACAACAGGTAACCCTAGCAAAAAGGATGATGAATAAAAAAAAAATGTACAGCTCTGTTTTTTATTATATTTTATATATTGTGTATACTATGATGATGTAAACATTATTTATCGTTCAGTAAGAACAAACGGAGACAGACGGATGGGCTCAAAAACACGGATCACAACTTTTTGACAAATATCTCAAGAGTTCGTAAGAAACGTGACGCCAACAACAGGTACGACAGCTAACTGCTGAGACTCTAACCTGCTACTACTCACAACTGCTCACCTCGCCTTCCTACACCTATACCTCCACTCTCCTATAGTTTACCTATTTGGTTCCTTCCACTAATTTCTTAATGATATTGTAAATAAGTATAGCACCATCACTAAGTAAGAGAGTTATTAATTCAGTCACTAGAAGTAGGAAGCTTTCCTGTTATTTAATAAAAGAATAATAATTCAATTAAACTTTTTGCAAGCTCTTCAGGACTCAATATAAATAGTATTGTCCATTAATTGTACTCATATAAATACAATCCGGAGCCCTGGTGGTCGTGAGTGCTCAGGCGTCTGCACTCCTTGCCTAAGGTCATGGGTTTGATTCCAACTAGGGGTGGTGGCTTTTCTTTCGAATAAAAAAAAAGAAAAGTCGTCATCTCTATCCTGGCAAGAAGAGGGTGGTAACCAATAGATAACCCGTCCTAAACTTCTGAGTTAATTATAAATGGACGTTAAAATTTTAATACATAAATACAATAATTTTTAAAAATTTCCGACCCAAAAGAACTGCCTAAGCGAAGCACACACTTCAGCAACGCACCACTACAATAAACAAAGCAATAAAAAAACATCTTCTTTTTATATTTTTTCAACCAGCTGACTCAGTAATCTAAATATTTTTGTCTACTCTATATCTACTTTTACTTATTAGTTGTGAATGCTAGATAATTTTGTTGAATGACAATAAAAATTACGCCCCAAAGGAGCAAATTTACATTTTTGCTTCGCGTGTGGTTCAGGTGAAACCAATTTTCCTTGTTTTTCCAGCAAATGTTTCTCATTGGTTAGGCACAATGTAAACTAAGGTTTATTACTGCGAAGCGAGTCTCCCCGTGGTCCTGTGGCTAATGCCTTGGATTCTCATAGGGGGTTATGGGTGTTCGAGTGCTGCCTGCGTTTCTTCATTTCAGGGCCTGTTGAAGAGACTTCCTACTGCATCATGGTTTTTTAGTGTTAGTAGCAATTTATAGATAGCCCGGCACTATTACCTATATAATTAAGAAAAAAAAAAAGATCAAGGGAAAACAAATGTTATCTATATTTATGAAGAGGTGTTCTGCTCTTCTTCATTGATTCATAATTTAATGTAAAAACATGACTATCACGATGAATAAAGGTCCAAATTAATATAATTTTTAAATAAAATATTAATTTAGTAGAAAATATAAAACTAAAAATTCCATTTGTTAGGACAAAATTTTGAAAATAAAGAAAAATAATATGAAAATATGTTATTAAATTAAAACTATTTCTTTTTTATTTAATCAAAAGTAAAATAAGTTCCTTAACCCTTAGGCTAAGCCACTTTATTGGCTCGGGGATGGGCTGTCCCAGTGTGCTAAAAGCCACTATTAGCTCGGAGAGAAGTAGGTCTACTGTGCTAAAAGGCACATTGTTGGCTGCACCATAGTATTGCTTCACTCCTAATGACCACTGGAATCTCACATGAGAGCCATCTTTCCGTGATTTATAGAACTAGTACTTTCTCTAGAATCAAAAATTTGTTGCCTTACCTGTAATCGTTTCTCTAGCCCTTCCATAGTATTTTGTCGGAGAAGTTTACCTCCGATACCCTGGAGTTTACCTGGATACTTCTATCAAATCATATTGTTTCCAATTTCAATTATTATTAATAATTTTTTCCTGCAATAAAAATTTAAAAACATGGTGTTAAAGCAGCCAGCGCATTGTCAGCACTGAGAGGTCGGGGGGGGGGGGGGCTGGCTGTCCTGCACCTTCTCACCTCTTGAGGGAAGGAACGCAGGTGTTGCGGGCAGGTTAAAGTTTATCAGGCCACAATGGTCCAAAGGTGGTCATATATTGTATAGGTGCCTGATATTTGAAAGATAGTGTGTTCTGTTCACAGCATCTTTCAGCAAATCACAGCATTTCCAGGTATGATGAGGGGGGACTGTAAAATGTGGCCTGAATTAAATCAAATGAAAATTTAAAGAGATAAATAGAAAATGAGTACTATTTATACTGACTCCTCCAGAACCTGTAATAATTTTAAAAGAAATTTTTAATTAAGGAACTGCATTCTAGTGTGGGTGTTAAATTTAATTCAGCACAGTCAATGTGGATAAAGAATGGCTGAAGTATTAAAACCAGTTTTAGTTTTTAGTTTTCATTGGGACAACCATACTTCCAATGCAACAAACATTTCATTGATAATTTTCCTGTAATGCCATTTAAATTTGTCAACGATTTTTTAAGCCTTATAATATCAGAAATATTTGACAGTTGCTCAATTCTATAAAAATCTCGGTGAAAAAAAATTCAAATTGTAAAAAAAAGCTAAACTGAAGCCATTCTTTTCCAAGCTAAGATGCAAAGAAAAAGTGAAATTAGAGATCCATAAAAAAAAATGTAAATAAGATAAAATTGAAAATCTAGAAATATTTTGCAGCTTGTTAAAACAAATAATAATAATAATAAAACAACAAAACTAATGGTACAAAGATTCAACTATAAAAAACATATAGATTTTAATTGAAAAAAAAATATTACGTTATTGTTTAATGTATTATGTTTGGTAAAATCCCAGTAAATGAATTTTATTTAAAAAAAAATAAATGAAACTACTCCCCATGCTGTATATACAATGGCTAGGTCAATTTCTTTTCCTTCATGATTTATATTACTAAAATAACATTCAATTATTATAATATCATGATTAATATTTATTTATATTCCTTCTCCTTGTCCCTGTAAATAAACCCATTTTATATTGACTTTGAACTGACTTATTTCCCGACATAGTAACAGACGGAGCACTGGGAAAAAGAAGAAGAGAAGCCATCGGCAGGGAAAGCAAGAGGGTGCGAAGACTGACAAGGATATGAAGAGTGACAGTACTACTTCTGTTACTGGTAAAGCGATGAATTCAACTGAGAAATCTCTTAAGCTTGAGCGAAGCGATGATTATGATGATGATGCAGAAGAAGAAGATGAAGAAGTTGAGTCAGACGGTGAAAAGAATGAGGAAGGTGATGAAGGAGGAGACGCTTCATCTGAAGATTACGATGAGGAAGATTGTGAAGATGAAGATAGCGATGATGAAGGGGAAGAAGGGGATGGCAATAAGAATGAACATAATACCAAAGAAAGCTCAGATTCAAAAGAAAAATCTGAAGAATCTAAATCTGAAGGTGATACAGATTCGAGTTCAGAAGATTTCAAAGTCGACTTTCCCGAGCCTCCTGTTTCATGGGATTCATTCGAGGATTTTAAATTTCCATTCGACGAAATGGATTTCGATTTTGATAAATTCCTTGAAGACCTCAAGAGCGATAAATTTGATGATTTTGTTTTGTATGGCAATGACAAAAACCCGCCTTCCACAACAGTTTATCCTACTTCCATATTTAATTTTGGTACTTCTACCTACAGTCCATTTCTTGAAACGTCGACGACCCCCTCGGCAGTTAAATTTGATTTCTACTTTCCAAATTTTCTGTCTAATAGCAAAATAAATCAAGATAAAACAGAAGGTGTTGGGAAAACACACCCACAGGACGCCAATAATTCTAAAGATTTAGAAGATCGCACAGCTTCCGAGCGATCTACTTCTGAAGCAAGTGCAATCGAATCTCCTTTGCAATACGAACAAAGGAATTCTCCGGAATTAAATAGATCAGAAAAAAAATATGATTCCTCTTTCCAGGAACAAAATAGCAATGAAAAGACTCAGTTCACAAGCACTGATGCTCCTGGGAAAAGCAGAACAACTGAAAATGAGAACAGTAAGGAAATACAGAATGGAAGTAATGGTTTGATTAATGGTCAATATTTGGGTAGAACAATTCCTCCTGTAAGAAATAGAGAATTAATTCAAAGAAGACCATATTCCTACAGAAGAGTAGCTCAAGACAGAAATGGTAATGCAGAAAATTGGAATCGCAGAAGATCTCAGCAGTACACAAACAGGAAATCACCTCAATTTATTACCCGTATACGTAACACTAACATGTCTTCAAGTGTTCAAGATGTTCCTAGAAATAAATGGAGAAGAAAGCAGGAAAATTATGAAACAAATGGAAAAGGACAAAGCTACAATAGAGGTACTGTCAAGTATACAGCCAACACAACACCCATTACCTTAGTTGCGGTAACGCCCCAATATCAGAGTGGAAATGATTTCGAGAGGAAAATTACATCCAATTCATTGCTTCCTCACAGAGTACGGACAACAGAACCTGCAGGCGTGATGCAGGTTACATCCAGGAGTAACATCCACCATACAAAACCATCAAATTTTGATGGAAATAATGAATATAAATTCACATACTCAACCCAACACGACAGCAGCTTAGAAAGACCTAAAAATTTGGGGCATGAGAAATATAAAGATATAGAGTTTACAACCTCTAAGCCGAATGTAGGGCAACATAATCTCCAAAGGTTACCAATCCATGAAACCTCTTACAGAAAGCCAGAACAAAAACAAGATAGACAGAATCGTGTAACTAGTTACAGCTTTCCAAGTGTGACATTCCACGAAAGCAGAGGGCCATTATCCAGTGAAAATGTGCGGTCAAATGAAGGAAATTTTGACAGACCACCACCAAACCCAAACAATAGACATTTAACACAGAGGAGCAGACACCGCGAATCATCGTACTTACCTTCGATGAATAGGCATCAAGAGTCTGCTTTCAGTCATCAGAAAAGGAATCGTCCAAACAGCCATGCCCATTTGAGACAAAGCAATGCACAAACCGACAGAAACCAACCAAGAAACCAGCACAATAGAAATCAGTATGCTTCTGTGCCATATAGACAAGCAGGCCAACTTAATAATTATCAGAGGAATCAGCCAAGAAACTTAGGCCAAGGAATAAAAAATAATCCGTATAATTATAATTTCAATGGTCCTAATCAGAATTCTCAGCTTCCCACAAACAACTCTTCAGGAAGTCAGTTCGACAACAGCTACGAAAAAAATAGAGATAACCAAAACCAATCACCAAAATATGTTAACCAAAATGACTTCCCTGCACTCATAGTTTATCCGGATTATAAAGACCAATCTTCAAAAACATCAGAAGAACAAGCTTCTCCCAAACCAGCAAACTCAGCCTACATCACGACTGGAAGCTCCTACAAACCTAATTCAACCGTCTTTGTCAACAATAGACTACATTCTTTTTCCTACGTTAACATCCACGATATAGAAAATAAAACTTTGACAGAAACACCTTTGCAAGCTATCAGACCTACATCAAGCTACCCAGCAAAACCTGTTGAAACCAATACTTCATTCCGCCCTTCGTTGGTTGACGATACACCAAGCTCAGATTTCAAAGAAGAAAGCAAAGAAGACGTCAGTGACCACCAAGAAACAAATTCTACAGCTTCTCCTTCACAATTTCAATCTACCAACCCAAACGTCAATCCTCCAGCAGGTTCTTATGTGTATTTTAAATCGAACATCGGACCAACTATTCCTGTTCCTGTTCACCCAAACAATTTGTATGAAAATAATAATGAACCTGATGATAGCTACAATGATTACTACAATGAATACGATGAAGAAGATTATGAAGACGATGGAAACAGTACACTTTCAAATCCAGAACCTCCAAAAATCCCCAAAACTCTGCAAGACATAGATTATGAGGACTCAGAAGAATACAGTGATGAATATTATGACGAAAACGCTGATGAAAATAAAAAGATGCCATCAAAAAATGAACAAAATGATAAAAACGCTGACTCTAATAATGATGATTACTACAGCGACGAAGAGGAAGATTATGAAGAAGCAGAACCAAAAAGGGAACAAAGTATAGAGAAGCCACAAATGGCTGTCCAAGACAGTGCCGCTAGTTTGACCATGACAAACACCCAGTGTGTTCCTCCTGGGAACGCTACCCAGCCTGGGCAGTCGACAACCCCCTGCCCATCCGAAATCCCTACAGACAGACCTACAACTACTGCTGATGAACAAAAAAACAGCGAACAGACCCGCAGGACAATAACTTTACTCAGGTAAGATCATTTAGTTTTTTGTAATTTTAATTACTGTTACAGACAAATTTAAATTCTCAACTCAATCAAATTATAAAAAAAAACAATTATTTCTCTCATAGTTAAATTGATTAGTTTAATGTATTTAACCACCCTGAATGCCAGAAAACCAACCTACAATTTTCTTTTCGAAGAAGAATGTTGGAAGATAGGTTGAAACAGTTGTGTATTTTGTTCAGAAATATTCTCATCTTGTTTTAAATATTTTGATCAAAATTTCAAAGTCTTGAACATTTTTAGTATCATGAAGAGATTCCTGTTGGAATTTAAAACTAAATAATGCCTTTGAAATTTAAAACTAAAAAAATCATCTATTTTACCAAACTTTTATTATGTTTCTTTGATAATTTGTATTTTTCCTGTGGATAAGACCAAGAAGAGGAACTAATTTTATGAGAAACATTTTCATATAACAGGAAGATTCTTTCATATAATGCTTAATTTTAACACAAATAAAGTTTATTAAACCTCTGTGTAACACACCGGACATAATTTTCAATTTTTAATTTTTCAAAAAAAGAATGCAGCAGTCTGGAATTTTAGCATAAAATCTCCTGTTTTATGCACTAGTGTGTTGCACATTATGCTACGAAAGGCTTCAAATCAAAGTGTAGATAGTTAATTGTCTCTTTTTGGAGAATTAACTTTGCATGTTGTGTTTACGGAGATCTTTAGCGCGATGGGCAAGACACCTGAGCTTAAAGCAGAAGATTCTGGACTGGCAAGTTCATTTTTCTAAAAAATCTTTGTTAAAAAAATGAAATCAAAATAACATACTCAATACCAATTACATTTTAGTACTTTTAATATTTAATTTTCAGTGTCTTTGGCAAAATGATCTAATGATGAAAAAATGTTCAAAACATTGCAATATTAAATAGAATTATCAAAACATGGAATGGATATTTCAAAAAAGAAAAAGAAAAAAAAAACACCAAAACTCTTTCTCAAATACAATGTTTTATGGTCATTAGTATATACAAACTAGTAAAAACTATTGTGAAACAGACGAACTAGCTGTCTTGCTCAAAGAAGTATACAGTACCCCAGCCAGCTGAAAGTACTGATAAGCTCAACACGTTGGTTCTCAGATTCATTCTTGTATACATAAAAAAAAAGACTCCTACCTGTTAGAACTCTAAGGGACAACCAACCACTGGTAAGATACAATAGAACATGCATTCTACTTTTCAGGTAACAATAACTGGATGTTCTGAAGATTGAATGGGAAATGATATTTTTCAAACACAAATATAAAATATTTTTCAAAGGTAGGGATTGTCGGGGTTTGGTTATTGCTTCTTAATAAAACTATATTTTACAAATGAAAATAGTTTTATTGTTCCCAACGTTTTGGCTTGAGATTCAAGCCTTCATCAGGGCGATGAAAAGATTGAGAACTATACCTCACTGATGCGGGATCATTTCCAATGAATGATTCCTCAGAAATGATCCCGCATCTGTGAGGCATAGTTCTTTGCCTTCTCATCGCCCTGATGAAGGCTTGAATCTCAAGCCGAAACGTTGGGAACAATAAAACTATTTTCATTTGTAAAATGTAGTTTTATTAAGAAGCAATGACCGAACCCCGACAATCCCTAACTTTGCATCATCAACGGTCAACGATCTCCTCTCAATAAAATATTTTTGTGTTCCATACCATTGAACTCACCAGCTTATTCATATCCCATTGCAAATCAATTTCATGACCAAATGAACTTTTTTTCTCAAAGAGAACTACAACTTATCTCCTTTGAAAAATGGTATCTCTAACTGTGTTGGAGTTATTTCTCTTGTAGCCTGCTAATCTGGCCCACCCTGTATAAATATAAACAACCTGATTACTACTGACGGACTGATTTTATAGGATATTTAGTAAGATTTTAGTAAATGGTTGCCTCTCACTTACCACGATTCTCCAATAATTTTCAAAATATACAAAAATTTCATATATATATATATATATATATATATATATATATATATATATATATATATATATATATATATTTATATGAAATTTTTGTATATTTTGAAAATTATTGGAGAATCGTGGTAAGTGAGAGGCAACCATTTACTAAAATCTTACTAAATATCCTATAAAATCAGTCCTTAGAAAGTTTTGATAGAGTGATATCAGTCAGAGAAATCGGTGCTTCAAATTTGAAAGCGTAGTTTTGTTCCTTTGATTTCTTATTGTCTGTTTTCCTCAATCTTCAATTATTTTTTCAATTCTTTTTGATTGCATTTGACATTAAAAAGAATCTTTCAGTAAATCAAAGTAAGTAAATCATAAACGTGTTTCTTTTATTTGTTGTTTTTGATGGAATACAAGTCTAGGAGGTGGAGTGAGTAAATTCCTCTTAGACTTGGCTACTGTCAGTTTCCCATGCATCGTGGAGCCTAAAATATTGCTTATCTTCGAGATGTCATCAGAATGGGTGTATACATTTTTCACAAGACATTAACTGTTTCCGTTGCAAGCTTTCAAAATGACACTAGGGGTAAGAACTCTTTGGAAACACGCTATGATAACATAGTTCCTGTGAGTCAAACTTTTTTATTAATATATTTCAGCATTATTAATTTGATTAAATCTACATAAGTTATTAAAATCAAATTAGTAATAAAATAATGTAAAAACAATAATTACCAAACTAGGAGATGATTTTCTACTATTCTTTGCAAGGATAAATATAATTGAAGTTTTATTTTCACAAATATCTTATTTGAACGCCTATTTATTTGAGGGGGATTCTAATTTTTTTTTTAATTACAGACAAAAGGGGAGTTTCAGCTCATTCACATTATGTTCTTAGTTTTACTAGACGTAAAATATAATAATTATATATATATATATATATATTTATATATATATATATATATATATATGTATATATATATATATATATATATATATATATATATATATATATATATATATATATATATATATATATATATAAGAAATAATATAAATCGTTCAACTCCAGGGTAAAGTTCATTCATTTTCATAGAATGCTTTGGGACCAAAATTAAATTATTTTTTGTGCGGTAGGGCAAGTGTTCAACCTGTCCAACAACAAGTATACGACACAAGAGGATATAACACAACTCGCTACATCCAGCAGCAACAATACGACCCTAATTACTATGCTGTTTATGACGAAGAAGCTGAACAGTATAAGGATATTGGTAAGTCAAATTATTTAATATCAAATTATATTGAATAGCAGCTTTATTTACAATTTTTATATGTATTATTGACATAAAAATTGTAATTTTTTTTTCTAGTTTATCATGAACAAGTGTTTCCCACTAGGGAGAAGAAAACTTGAAACATTGTTTATTTAGGCAAAATATCTGTAAAAACAACATAGCCCTTATTGTTTTGCTTAGTATCATTCAAATTTTGCAACTGCGTAAGTCAATTTTTAGCAAAATTGAGTTATCGTTATCTTTAGAATCCTTATTCTCTCCCGGACATGATGATATCACTTTTTTTTTCTTTTTTTTTTTTTTAACAATACAGCGCTAAAATTGACTATTAATTCTGTTTAAAACAAAACGGTTGAGCACAACCACGTATATCTCTCATCTATTTTCGGCCATTCTGGGAAGTTTTTCTTTTAAATTTTTCTGAAAATATGTGTTAAGTCAGAAATTATTGTATAATTATAAGTTGCAAGTTTGAGATAATTATAGTTTTATTTGAATTTAGTTTTAATGCTCTCTTGAAAAGTTAGGAAAATTGACTTACGTGGATGTGAAATTTGAGCGATAATACACTTTTAGTTATTTCGATGTGGAAAATCGCAACAAACCATTTTCAAGGCAGATATTTACCTTTATTTGAGAAAATTGGACAAAACTATTGTAGAATTTTTTGTTTAGGTAGCTAAATATTTTTTCACACATTCAAGTTTCATGCAGACTAAGATTTGTAAATTTTGATTTTGTTTTAATTAGAAACATTATTGCAAAACAAAAATATTTGACATGAGCAGTTTTGTACTTTTCGTATATTTTCTAAAATATCTCAATAATGGTGGAAACTATCGTGAGACTTGTATTGTGAGAAAAACAATTGCATAATTGTGTTAAGCGGAAGGTGATCATTCTAAACACTAATAAATTCCCTACTTAATATTTTAGGCGTAAATTTCAATAGGACCACTTCTGTTGGAGAAAATGATAGTTGAGGTTTTGAAAATGTTGCGTTTATTCAGTTGGAAGTGAAATATTTATGAGTTTATATTCTAAGATTTCCAACTCACTCCAGATATAAACATTATATGGAATCACGCTAAAATTATACATTTTTTTCAGGTCGTAATTTTTAATAGTTTTAATGACATGAAAAATATCAATATATTTCTATGCTACCAGGTGATTATGCACAATATGTTCAACAAAACAAGCAAGATGCCTACGCGAGGAAGAAGCCTTCTGTAGAAATCGTTCAGCAAGACCAGCTCCAGCGTGCCTCCCCATACGTCAAGCACAAGTATTCGAATCAGCAAGATAACATCTACCAGTCAGTCACACCACAGGAATATGACTCCTACAGCATTCAGGTAGGACCTACAGATTTAATAAACAATTGGCAAAAAAAGAGAATTAGTCAAATACTTGATGTATTTTTCTTGCAGCTAGCATCTCTTCTAGTAGAACAAATTTTAACAAAATTGGTCGAGGAGATAAGATATGTTTAATACATATTCGTGGAAAAATACGTTTGAGTAAATCCATTCAAAGTGTTCCGAAGAGCAGAATAAGTTCAGGACCTTGGAAGAGAATGGGTGAATCATGAATCCGTATGTTGGGGAATCTAAGTAAAAGTTCTGAATGTGCTTCAGGACAGCAAAGGCGAATGTTAACTCTATGGAATGCTGATTCACAAAACTAATTGAAAAAGTATGCAATTGAAATTCAATGATTAAATTTTAATTTATACAACTGATTTATGAGTAACAAAATGCTAGGAAGGGAGTTTTAGACCCGGGATTGGGCCTTGAAATCGGACATTGACTTTTTCATAGATGATGGAGCTATTTTAACTTGAAACTGTGAGAGAACTAAAGGTAAACCAGGGGAAAAAGGTGAATCGTCTTGTTACCTATATCTTTCTGACTCAGAAAATACAATTTAAAAAAAAAGAAGTTATTTTTAAGACTCGCCCTCTCTCTTCCATGTTCCTGAATGTATCTAGCAAAAAAACTACTTTTTGAAAATATCAAGGTGTAGCCCCTTAACTATGCGAAATTCTTCAGTTAATAATTGTTTCATAACATCATGATTTATATATTTTTTCTATTTCAGACCAACGACGACATTCCATATAGGCAAGTTCAGTCTAAAACTAATAACAGGTAAAAGCACTGTATTATAGCACTGCATTAGTATTTGATTAGTTTGTTAATAGAATATAAATATGTATTTAATTTATAGGATATTGAACTCACCCAAGGTTTAAATAGTCTGATTAGATTTGATAAATAAAAATAATAACTGATAAGAATATTACCAGCATGAATAATTAATTAGATTATTATTATTTTTTCATTGATTAATGCACCTATATTAAGTTTGTTAATAATCACAAAACACACTGTAACAGAGTACAATAAATTAAAGGTGTCCTAGGTCACACCGGCATGATGGCTGTTTGTAGATGTGCTTATTGATTTCATTTTTTTTTTTTCAAACATATTAAAGACAGTAGAGCTATTGTCAGTTTGTCTAGCTTGTCAATACTAGTAACTATATTTTTTTGTTCATAAACATTATGAAATATTTTTATTTAATGTTGTATATGATAGGTAAGATGTATATAATTCGGTGCAGATTTCCTGAAGTTAAGGAGTCGGTGCCTACCCAGGGGGAGAGAAGGTTAATCGCACTTCCTACAAAGTATTCAGAAGGAAACGAACAGTCGAACAGTCAGACAAACACAAACGACAATGGAGGTCTGAGGTCAGAGCCAGCTGTTACCGAGGGGAACGTCATCAATATCACTCCTAGAAAGGATGATAGGACTTCGGCTTCGGGAGAACAAGCAAGGAGAGGACAGGCGCCTTCATTCGCCGAACAGATTAATGCTCTCGCTCCTCCCAGAAGTACCTTAGATCCAGTCTCTAAAGTCCTCGAAGCTCTATCTAAATCAGAGGAGTATCTAAGTGATGAAGCGAGTACTGAAAAAACCCCAGAAAGCAGAACTGAAGAAAGTAATGAGGGCGGGGGTAGATCCTCATCGTTAACTGTTGAAGAATTAAATATAGACTTTTTAAGAAAGCTGAAAAGTGGTAGCGCAGAAGGTTCACTAAACAGATTTAGATTCAATCCGAGAAGTCAAACTACCCCAAGCACAGAAGCATCACATGATTTAAACAGTTATGGTATAGGTGTGAATATCGTTCAGGCAACATCAACTTCTAATGCACCTCTTACACCAGACACCAGAAGCAGGCAAGCCAAATTGGTTCTTGAAGAAATAACTACTCCCAAGCCACTGATTTTTAGAATACCTGAAGCTTTTGGAACTGAAGAAAATCCAATTGAAAGAGAACAAGAGCGATCAAGAAGCCGAGGCCATGAACAAAATAGGCAACTTAACACAAGGCAGGGTTCCATAAACTCGAGGATTGCAGATAACCAAAAGCAAGTTAATGTTGAATCGTACGGACTTGAAAGGAGAGGAAATCAATATTTTGTTGGCAATCCAAATCTTGGACAAACCAGACAAAGAAATAATAATGAGGCTTCCAATAATGAATACAGAAGCAGGGGACTCACAAGAAACAATGACGTAAGTAGGCAACAAAGTAACGCAGGTAGACAGATAGATCAGATAACTCAGAGAACACCCTTCCCTCAAACTACAGTTCCGTTGAGGATCACTATAGCCCCTGTCACATCGAGTAATGATGATCAACTACGAGATCAGTTAATTAGGCAATATAATGCCCGTATTGAAGAGAGTCGAAAACAGGAGCCAGTCGAAGATGAATTGTCATCTAGAGGAATTCCACAACCAAATAGTAGAGAATGGTCAAATGAAAATGTTCGGCCCACAGGTGGCAGAAAGGCAGATGATTCTGTAATAAATACAACAGAAAGAAATACAAAACATGTTTTAATTAGAATCCCAGCAAACCATGAAAACAGCCAACCCCAAAGGAGGCCTTTGGCACCCTTGAGCGATTATGTGAACTCAAACGTGAATATCATGATCGATGCTGCAGGAAGAAGTCGAATCGCAGATTCTTCCACAGAATCCGGAAGTAATGAAGAACAAGCTTCTGAGGAAGCAAGGAAACCTGTAGCTATTAGAGTTCCTGATTCGTTTGTACATAACCGCCAAAACGAGGGTAGATCACCTGCAAATTCAAAGGAGGAAGATTACTCCAGAAAGCCAATAAGATATAGTGACAGCTTAGAATATAATGAGCAAAATGGTAGATTTGAAAGTGCTAGAGGTACATCAAGATTTACACCATCTACTGCAGAGGAATATGAAAATGAAGAACTAACAAACATGACTGAAGAACCCAGAAAACCACTAGCAATCAGAGTTCCGGAGAGGTCAGAACCAACACCATATAGAAGCAGAACTCAGAAGACTAAGTCTCGGGAATATTATACTGGGGAAGCAATGCCTAGAAGAATAGAACCTGAAGTAAAAACATATCAACAGGAAGAGAGACGTAGGATAGTTGCAGCACGGACCCAAGAAACTACAAGCACTGAAAGTTCGTCGGAAATAGTAAGGCCGATAGCCATAAGAGTTCCTGACTCGATAGATTTAAATCAATATAGAAACAGAGAGGAGAGCTCTGCAGCTAAAATAGCTGATTCCCTCACCCCAACTAGTGCGAGAGGTCGACCAGATGAGGAAAGCAGGCAGGTATATGATCAAAGACCTCGGAGTAGAGTGCCATTTACTAATCGTGAAGAAGTCAGTCCTGATACACAATTAAGAAACAGGTATGAAGTCGCAACAACTCTTCGCCCAACCAGAGTTTTAAGCTTGCCAACAACTAAACCCACCAGGCCTCCAAAGAAATTCAGAAACGGAACACTGTACTCTGACCTCACTCTTCCGATTGGTACAGACATGACAGACACCAATCCATCCGGACCAGATCCATCCATAAGGTAGGCAATATTATAGCTGTCAACTATTTTTCTTCCGGTATAGTCTAAAATATCCCCTTGCATTATTCTAAAAATAAAGAAAAAAAAAGAATAAAAGAGAGCTAAAGTGATAATAATATATCTTTTGTATATAACAGGGTCCGACCGATGAGTTTCGTCGTCCCAACCACCCCTGGCTTGACCAGGTAGGGATATCAGTATTTTATATTAAAATAATTCTCACCTCTCACTTCTCATCACGCTTTATTAATATTACAAATAAACTACGTCTTCTTTACTACTTCCATGTCGACTTTCAAACCAGAAGAATCAACTTAGCGACTCTTGCATGCACTGTTAGCATGTATCCGCACATTTGTGAAATTTGTCTGTATAGTGTAAAGTTATTTAAAAACTGCTCTAATTGTTTTCAAATATAAGACAAACTGACAAACAGTACTGACTAAGGACTGGCTGTACTGCTTGAATGCACTTACTGCATGTTGCATGCTGCTTTTATGTTAAATATTTTATGCCTGAATCTTTTTCTTCTTTTTGTTTCATTTCTTTCTTCTATTGTTTACAACTTTGCTTTTGACATGCTTTAGAGCTTTTACATTTGGGGTTGTACGTAGCTGCATATTATTCATACTCATATCTTATAGTGACCCAAATTTCATTAATCATATAACAAGTATATAGCCAAGCGGAAGATCAATAACAAAGGAATTAACAACTTCAATAAATTTATTAAACCCTCCAAAATATTCACTCTCGTTAAAGCGTATTTTGATCCCTGAAGAAGCCCTTAAAACAGTTTGCCATGTGTAAAGCAAGTTTTAATAAACTATTTGACATAGATAATTCTATTTTTATTGATCTTCTGCCTGGCATATATGTAACATTTTGTGTTTTTCTCTGAGGAACTGATTAGAGAGTAATTATAATAAAATTAATTGATCAATTTTGATTATACTAAAAATATAAGTTTAATAAAAATTGGGTTTAGAAACATTAAAATTATTGTAAAAATGTAATAGCAAAATCTCTTTTTTGGTCAATTTTTTCCTTAAATGTGAATTTAAATTTGGTTTTTTAACTGCTTACAAAATGTACCAGAATCAAGTTCTGTAATGTGCAAAAGGAATTATTTGGTATTAAGAAAGAATAATAAAATTGAAGCTAGCATTTCTATATGGCCTAAATAGCTGCTAAACACACACATCATTTTAATTTATCTATTAATTGTTAAACACTTGCTAAAACTTCTTTTTCGCAAAATTCATTTTTAAACAATTTAATTGGTTTCCAAATTTTCCCCCACTAATCATCTTGAAGTTATTAAAAACGGTACCCTAGAAACTCGTAAGTTCCAAGTAGCTTATCAAAGAAATAAAATTTGCTTTATCCCATTTGAATTTGTTGCCGTGTGATGTGACTGAGTACATTCACTTTGAAATAAACAACCATTTCTTCAATTCCTTAAGCCAGATATGTTCCAGTTTAACCATGAGGGTTTTTATAACCTTTAAATAGTTATTTATTTATTTTTTAATTTCATAATTTGTTGCTAATGTTGTCAAATTATTAATAATTAACATAATCCTGTAGAATCCAGTTAATCTAACAATAATAATTATTTTACAATGTAATATTTACCACAATAAATAATTTTTATTTATCAATTCGACTAAAGCAAAATCATTACTTTACATATGGACTGGATTTGACTTGGACAGTTTTCAGTAAAACGTCTACAATCTTTGCTAACTATTTCTTTTTTCGATTTAACGAATATAACTTTATCCTGATTTACAAAATGCACAATTTCTAAGTCTTTATTCTCTTTCGCACATAAAAAGTCATGTCTTTTAATTCTAAATAATAATTTGCTTGCTAAAAAAAAATTGTTTGAGGGTAATTTTCAGACATTTTGCTGCTGCAGGAGTGAATTTTCTATAATCAATGAGCCCGAAAACAGTATGTATATATAAGTAAAGAATAATTGTTGGAAATCATCAATACATATTTTATATATATATATATATATATATATATATATATATATATATGTGTGTGTGTGTGTGTGTACTTATATCATAATAGTGTTCATAAAAAGTGAAAAGGCAAAACTCATGTATTAGTTATCCAATATTAAAAAGAAACTACAACTTTCTGCTCATCATTTTCACAACTATAACAGAAGGCCCTATGTGATGTATAAAATTGTTATTTTATGCTCTAAGACTTGTATACCCTTAAATAGGCTTCAAAACTATATGAAACAAGTTGGTAAATAGAATAAAATGTTCAAAAGAGAACAGCTGACTGAAAAAACCGAATGCCACACAATTTTTTCAGAGAAGTTTTTATTTATTTCTTGTGTATATTCTATTGGTGAAAAGTGTTAAAAATAGTACATTACACATCTAGGAGAAGAATACCAGCCCCCGAAGAAGGAAAACACCATTTGGGCAAGTAGAAATACTATAAACTTGCAATATATAGTACAACTATACAGGCCTTTTAGAGGCCTCTTCTTTGAACCCCTTCAAAGATTTCCCTTAAGGGGAATCTTTCCTAATGGATCAAAACCATCAAAAAACCCAACCAACAACTACAAATATGACTAGTTTTGCTAGTGCAGTTAAATCTAAAATCACTCAGAACATAACCTCAAGGCCAAGTAAAGAACAGGGAATTCTATTCCCAGCTGTTAATAATATTCCCCTAGTCAAGTACATCCTTGGTGTTGGTGAACTTATTGAACCTAAAAACATATTGTATGCTTCTCGAATCTCCAATCAAAGAATATCCTTGTTCCTTTCAAGCAAAAACTGTGTAGATAACTTCATTTCAACCCATAAAGGAATTACCGTAGAGAATAATTTTATTGAAGCTAGGAGACTAGTTACTCCTTCAAAACGTCTAGTAATCTCCAATGTTCCTCCCTTTATACCTAGTGATATGATTGAACAAAAACTGCAAGACCTAGGGATTAAACTACTGTCATCCATCACAGACTTACGTGGGGGGTTGAAGATAAAGGGCTATGAACATATCCTCAGTCACAGGAGACAAGTTTTCATTCAGGACGAACATTTTAGTTTGGTCCCTCCGACGATTCTCGTGGAATATGAAGGCACAAACTACCAACTATTTCTCGGAGGAGACGACCCCAAATGCTTTCTTTGTGGAGCTGGATCGCATCAAAGCTCACAGTGTACTCTTAAAGACAATAAGTTGAGTGATCAAGTTACTAACTGTAATGAGAGCTCAGAACATTCCTTTAAAAATAATAACTCCTTCACAGCTGTTCAACAGAAAGAAACAATTTCTGACATACGTTTGAATTCTAAATTCAATTCTAACCCTGAAGCATTACTTCAGCTGAAGTTGACCAAACCTACCGATAATCTATCTAAAACTTTGTCCATTAAAGTGTTGAAGGAAAATATGACAAGCGAAAAGCAACCTTCTTCAGAGTCCCCTGTTATTACCGAGCCTTCTAAAATCCCCGTCGATGATACTGTCTCTCATGAACCATTCAAACAAATCAATGATAAAGAAAACACTACCTTCTTGACACCTTCCAAGAAATTGAACATTGATGATGCCAAAATTGAAATAGAAAAGAATACTAACAAGTATCCATTATCTTATGACAAACTAGTTTCCTTATTAGATATATCGATATTTCAAAAGAACAAACTCGACTTCGTCAAAGAATTTACAGCTGACATTAATGGTTTAGTGGAAATGCTTGTCGACACAAAAAACTTAACTAAAAATCGAACTGCTAAAATCCGTATTACGAAACTTCTTAAAGCCATCTCTAAATCTCCTATTGACGAAGTAAACAGTATCTCCACTGAAGACAGTGATAACCTTTCAGATCAGAATAATAAAGAACTGTGAAAGTCTAAATCATATCATATGGCAGAATATGTAAAGGTTATTCAATGGAATAGTAACGGAAGGTTTTCATAATAAACATTATGAATACCTTCAGTTACTTCTTACCGAAAAAAGTCCATCCATTTGTTGCTTACAAGAAACTCATTTACAACCAGCACAAAAAACTTACTTTAAACATTTTAAAGCTTTCAGAAAGGACCGTCTTACCTCAGAGTCGTCCTGGTGTGGTGTATCTATATTTGTACAAAACAAAATTCATACCAAAGAAATAAAATTAAAATCACATCTAGAAGCCATAGCAGTTCAAGTTTTTGTTCCCAATCCTCTAACAGTTTGTAGCCTTTATATCTCACCTTCCCATAATTTCTGTAAAGAAGATTTACACAATCTATTAAATCAGCTGCCGAAGCCTGTACTGATCGTTGGGGATTTCAATGCTCATAGCCAATTATGGCAGTCCCCCTTATCTGATTATCGCCATAGGGGCAAAGAAATAGAAAAATTCTTGGATATCGAATCTTCCTTAACCCTTCTAAATGATGGATCTCAAACACATCTTGATGCTAGAACTGGTAGGTTTTCGGCAATCGACCTTTCGATGATAGATAGTTTGCTTGCACTCAAAACTGACTGGAGGGTATTAGATGAACCATATGGAAGCGACCATTTTCCGATTGAAATAAAGATCATGACGAATAGGAATGCTCAATCATACGATTTTACAAGGTGGAATTTTCAAACAGCCAATTGGGATTCTTTCAGGAATGACATAGATAATAATCTCAGCCTTCTTTCAGCTGCTTCTCATATGTCCATCGACTCTCAAATTAGAATATTTCATGAAATTATAACCAACGCAGCAAGCATGAACATCCATAACATAAAACCTTCAAGTGGTCGATGTCGTGTACCTTGGTGGAATGACCAATGTAAAATAGCTATAAAAAATAAGAAACGGGCGCTTAATAAATATAGAAGAACAAAGACATTTGAGGATTTTCAGGTATTCAAAAAATTCCGGGCCATTGCTAATAACATTATTAGAACAAGCAAAAAACAGTCTTGGCGGGAATATGTAACAGATATAAATTCTCAAAAATCCACGAAAGACATTTGGAACAGAATAAAACGGATTTGGGGATTACGAAAAGAAACTGATATATCCGGCATTGAAGTTAATGGTCATTTAATAACGGAAAAATTAGAAATAGCGAACGCTTTAGCCAAACATTTTTCAGCTATTTCAAAGTCTGAAAATTATGATCCAGAATTTTTGCAGATCAAAACAGCCAAAGAAAGTATACCCCTCATAATAAATGATGAATACCAAGAGATGGATGAACCGTTCACCCTTGATGAGCTTGAAGAAGCTCTCTCATCTTGCAAATCTAGCTCATCTCAAGGATATGACAACATTCCAAACCTATTTATAAAAAATTTCTCTTCAAGAACTAAAAGCCAACTTCTTGCAATTTATAATAAAATTTGGACAAAAAATGTTTTCCCCAGGGATTGGAAACTCTCGATAGTAATCCCAATCCGTAAAAGTTTAAATCAACACTCAAACATTGCAAATTTTAGACCAGTATCACTTATTTCTTGTATGTCTAAAATCCTGGAAAAAATGGCAAACAAACGATTAGTATATTTTCTCTCCAAAAATGATCTGATCATAAAGAACCAATGCGGATTTCGAAAAACACATTCCACCTTTGACAATTTACTGATCCTTGAGAATGAGATCCAAACAGCTTTTGTAGAAAATGAACACCTGATAGCCGTATTTTTTGACATCCAGAAAGCCTATGATATGGTGTGGCGCCATCGTGTAGTGACTCTTCTTCACCAATGGGGTGTCCAAGGCCATATGCTACATTACATAAAAAACTTCTTAAGTGACAGACTCTTTAAGGTTAAACTTGGAAATCATACATCCTTGCCTTTCTGCTTAGAAAATGGCATCCCCCAAGGATCAGTTCTTAGTGTAACACTCTTCTTGGTTTCAATCAACGACGTGGTTAATAACCTCCGCCCGAGAGTAAACTATTCTGTATATGCAGATGACCTGACCATTTTTGCAAGAGACCAGTCTTTAGATGTCCTCAAATTAAAACTCCAATATTCAATCCAAAACCTTGAAACCTGGTGTAGGCAATCAGGATTTAAATTTTCTGAACAAAAGAAAATGATGGATGTCGGCTTACATCCACCGACATGCGACACCTGCCAGGACATCATAACCGTCGAACATATCCTCCTCCACTGTCCTGTTTTCCATAAGGAAAGAGAAGCCAAAGGAATACCGAAGACCCTGAAAGAGGCACTAATGGACAACCTCGACATAACACAAAAAATAATTGACTTTTGTACAATAATAAAATTACCAGTGTAAATAATTCATTGACCTGCCAATGACTCTTTTCGAGTAGAGGCAGTAAGTTAAAATAAAATAAAATAAAATAAAAAATGTTCAAAAAAATATGTAATTGATTCAGCATATTTAAACTATGTGTTATTCTGGAACTTCCAATAGGCCTCCACTTCTTTAATCCTGCTTCACTTTAGGGCTCTCCTACTAGAGCAGTTCTTAAAATTTATAAAATTATTATTAAATGTTGAAGTGTGCCTATAAGTGGCTGTAACAACTCAAAAGTGGGCCATTACTGTCACTATTAACACTTTTGCGGCTGTCATTGTTTGGGAATACCTGAGTATCAGGTGGATTTTTTGTTTGTATTTTTCATGTAGACACCTTTTTTTCATAAAAAAATCTTCCAGTCAGCCAATTTGAAAACAGAAAACACTGTTGGAAAGCCCAAACAATCCTAAAAGCAACTATCTTTACCTGGAGCTGTAAAAGTGAATCCCCTCCATTTACGAGCCATTTATCTAAAGGGAAAAGTAATGGAGGCGTGTCCTTCCGAAGGGACACTCGTAAGCAGGTAGAGCGCTAGCGTCCTTCCATAATGATACCCACGGCGCAAGTGTTAAATCCCTCCCTCCGTGATTACTGGATGATCAGTCCTTCCGGATATCCTGTATTCTGAATACCGGGGTCAGCTGTTTTGGTATATAATCGTACCGGTGAGAGAACACTAAGGCATAATTAACTAGTTTCATTCGGGGTTTGGCATTTGCTATTACAGCTTGTAGTAAGCCGTTTTCATTTTTTTTTTTTTTTTTTTTTTTTTTTTTTTTTTTTTTTTATGAGTGATTGCTTACCTTTTTACCAAAATTATGTAGCACCTACTTACATGTGTAGTTTGACATTTATTACTAGTGGATTATCAAAAAACCACAAACAAGTAATGTTAACTTCAGATAAAAAGTATGGACTTTCACAAGGATTGCAATATTTTCCTGGCAACTATACTCTGAAAAATATCAAAATGCTGTCTTATTTTAATAGCTGGAATGAATTGTCTCGTGGGGTGGAAAAAATACTTAAATAATTGTTTTTGTAAATAATAATACTTTCAGGGGTCTCCCGTGGTCTAGTGGCTAGCGCGCTGGATTCATAAGTGGGAGATGGTGGGTTCGATCCCCATCGGCACCAGAAATTTTCTCATCTCAGGGCTCGCTGAGAAAATTCCTGGTTGCACCCTGGATGTCGGCGCTAATAGCCATGATTTGTTGATGCGCCGTAAAAAAAAAAGAAAAAAAGTCTAGTCTGTGTAATTCCAATTCCAATGTGGAATGACATGACCACTTCCAATTTTAAAAGTCACTTGTCCACAAGAAAACTATGATCTTATCATTTCTTTTAAATAAGATTTTCTTCTTAATTTAATAAAATTGCTTTCAGCACCAAAATGCATCAACTCCTGCTTGCTTTATTTAATTTTACTTTATTTTATGTTTTATTAAATTCTTAGCTATTAGTGCCAGCGAATCTAGCCATGCATAATGCGAGTGTATCTACCCGCTTAAAGTGCGAACACCATGTGGTTTCCCCCAAGCAGATATCCACATAATTATTAACTAGACTATTTGTTGATTAACTTTGTTTATCAAACAAGAACCGGTATTGAGGATTAAGTACGGCCATTGGCTGTTTGCTGTTTTATATCATTGATAAATAAAATTAAAAGAAATTGACTATCATATATGTTTATATTTGTGTAGGTTAATGGATCACAGGTCCACATCCAAAATTGATCTTTTTAATTCAATTGTAATTTATTCCAGATGTAAATTGGTTAACTTTTTGTTACTTTTATTTTTAGTAGAACACTACTAGAAAAAAGTTTGTTATTTGCACATAGAGTAAAAATAGAAAAGCAAGCATAATCTGCTTTATTATAAATTAAATTAAAATGGAATGCAATTTAGATAGATTAACAATATTAGATCAAAAATAAGCTTTGTAATTTAGATTGCTTTGAGTGCTTTTATATAATTTAGTATTTATTCCACTAACACTGCAGTATTGTATTGTGGAGGTTGTTATATTTGATACATTACTAACATTAGTTTATCAAGATATCAGTACATGTTTTATTCATAATTTACTTGCTGGTATAATTGGTTTAATTGTCATTAGTATTTCTGTAACTTTCTTCATATTTTTAATTTATTATAAAATTAATTTAAAAAAAGGCAATGATCAATCAATTGTTACAAAGGGAAATTAACTAATGTTAAAAATGCATTTCTTTAATTGAACGCATATTGGATTTTTAACTGAAAATAGTATATAAAGTAAATTTAAATTAAGTTGGCACCACTGGAAATGATGTAAACCAGCAAAGATCTGTTGTTTAAAAGTTCATTTCCTTTTTTTTTTAGCAAATAAAACAAAAATATGAAACAATTTTTTTTTTTTTTTTTTTTTTTTTTTTTTTTTTTTTTTTTTTTTTTGGCTAAAAGTCTTTGTTATCTTTATTGAAATGAAACAAAATTAGTCAAATTTATCTCTAGTAGGATTATGTGATCTTGTTCTTTAGATTGGAAGTTGGTTTAGGAGTAAAGGTTTGTATTTTTTCAGGAGATAGTAATTTTATTAAAAGTAGTGATGTTTTGAACATTTAGTTCATTATTGGGGTAATTTCATCAGAAATATCTAGGCCCTGCATTCTGAGCCCTAAATTGTAAGTAAAGATGGACAAGGCATCCCATTTACATATCTCCAAGAGTGATAGGTTAGATTTCTTCCTTGAAATTGTAAGCTACTCAGTTCCATTATTCTTGTATGATACAAATTTAGATATAGGCCTGACACAGTAACTTGTTGTTTATTTATTAGTAATTTGATATTCCGTAGTATTTCAGTGCCTGAATTACAAATAAGAAATCATTTTCAAAGGGAACAGCGGGTTGGAAAGAGAGGCAAAAGAGAAGGCTAAGCCATCTCTGATTGTAGAACAGTTTTTCTCCACTTCGAAGAAGAGTATAATTGGGCCTTTATTTAGCGCTATGTACATATTAATCATGTGAATGTGCTGAAAGCATTTGGACTCTCAAAAGAAGAATTTATTTTTAAAATAAAATAAATTAATTTTTAATATGAAATCCAAATATTTTGTACTTAAGCCTTTGAACAATTGTATATCTATTCTTCATTGTTTTCTGAAGCTTATATTGTTTATCTTTTGGTAATACTCACTTTCTGAATGAAAGAATTTTCTCTCTTGCAGAGGTAGTTCAAGGCATCGTGGCTCTTCTACTTACACAGTATCGCCGAATGAAGCAGATCCACCATCACAGTCTAGAGGAACTCCACTACCACCAAGGTAAGAAGCCTATTTATCATGTACTGTAGTAATGTTTCTCTCGCAGATGAAACCAGATTTAAAATGAGCACTACAATTTTTCTATAATTTAAAAAATGAAATAAAGATAAAAGGGAATAGTTGCAACTTTTTTGAACCTTAATTTAGATTCTACATGAAATAAGAAACAAAAAACCAAAATGAAAAAGAAAAACATTACCTTAATTCTCCATTTTCAGAAGTCGTCCAACCCTGAAACCATCAACTACAGTTGTTGGAAAGGCTGCAGAATTTATTGATATTTATCGCTACCCACCCAGCAGGTAAGTCAGATTAAATCAAACATCCAAAACTTAGCTTATTTTATTTAAATGTATTAAACTATTGATACTAGATATTAAATTAGACTTGTTAGGGATAGTTCAGTAAATTCAATGGTGAGCAAAAACAATCCTGTGAATATGTAACCCATGAAGGAATTTGAATTATCAAGCAGCACCGGTGGTCGCAAAATGTGTTTGAACAGTTAGTACTGAACAGTACTGACAGTCTGGTTGCCTCATTCGACGAGAATGATTTGACTCTTAATTTGAATTTCTTCATGTTCATTATTTTTGAAATAATGAAAGACAAATATAATTATATTAATTCTTGGTTTTGACTTATTAAATAAATACAAACCAACAAATTTCTCAACAAATCCTAAACATTTTTTCAAAAGATTATTATTTATTTGTAAAATATCTTAAGGTTGTGTTGTTTATAAATGTAGTGGCTAGAGTCCTCTGAACTGAGGACTATTTCTAACTGAATCTGTGGAAATAAAGATTTTAAATAAAGTCGTGTTCTAGGTTTGCAGACTTCAATTTACAAGTTGTAACATTGAAAATAAGTAAGATTTTGACTGCCAAGCTAAAACTAAAATACATGAGTTTCTTTATTTTTTGAGTAGTCCGAAGAGGAAAAAACGACCTTTGAACAAGTACTTAAGTCTTAAAGCTTAATTTTTTGGGGAGGAATTAGTTACAAATATGGAAGATCTAGATGAGAGCTTTGAAAAAGTGCAATATCTCTAATGGTTTCCAAAAAACTTCAATTGTGGCCCGCATAGTATACTACACAGAAAAATGGTACATTTTCTGACTACTTATTACAAATTAAAAAGAGAAAATATTCATTTAAAAATAATGTTTATGATGTTTTAATGAATATTATTTGTATTTTTTAAAACAATATTCGGCATAAGTCTATCAAATTTTGTAAAAACTTCTGATTACATATTTACTAATTTGAAAGTTTTTGACTGTTGTAAGACTTGATCTTATTATTGGAAGGGGTTGCTCCTAAAATTAACTACACTCAAAATTATCAAATGTTTTAATATTAGACGAATGTATCATTTATTGCAAAGTAATTTAAACTTATGAAAACAAGTAATCTCCATAGTTAAACATAATCCCCAGAATTGTTTTCCCAGTTTTACCTAGTGAAAACAAGAATTGCCGTGTACATAATTTTTATTTTGTTTGAGTTATTACAATTTTCTTCTTTTAAATAACAGGCCAGAAAATGTTTATCCTACTCCTCAAGTAGATAAGACCGCAGCCAAGTGCCGAAAGGATGTTTGCTTACTGCCCGATTGCTACTGTGGTGGAAAGGATATTCCAGGTTTGTATTTAGATACAATTTATTTTAAAAATATTTCAAAAACAAGGGACCCAGAAAGAGACCTGAGATTTATCTGGTAATTAATATGAGCATAAGCATAACTAGAAATTATTTAAGAATAAGTTATATTTGTTAGAAATGTTTATATTCTCTGATGCTAAATGAAAATTCTCAAAAACAAGAAAACCTTATGAGAGCAATGTGAATATTTGAATGTCTAAATATCGTTAATGATTTTCAGGAGAACTCACACCTGAAGAAACTCCACAAATTGTTCTTTTGACGTTTGATGACTCCGTAAATGATTTGAACAAAGGTCTGTATTCTGATCTATTCGAAAAGGGTAGAGTAAACCCCAACGGCTGCCCAATCTCTGCCACTTTCTATGTCTCTCATGAATGGACTGACTACAGTCAAGTACAGAACCTCTATGCTACCGGACACGAGATAGCTTCACATTCAGTCTCGTGAGTGGAATTTAAAATATTTTATTTATTTTTTAGGATTTTTAGACACTGTGGTACATTTTTTCAATATTCAAATCTGTAAAGTACAAGAAACAAAAAAACATTGCGTACATGGTACTCAATCCGCTCCTCACAATAAAAATTTTCCAAAGAGCAAGCTGCACACCAGGTCTGCAATGAGCTTATTTATGTGAATTCACTTACGATTGGGTGTTTTCACATAGTAAATATGTGTTTTTATTAAAAATTAACAATAAATAAAAAAAAATCACTCCTGGGGAAAAAATTGTTGTCTCGAATGGGTTAACTAACAGTTATGTGTAAGTTGGTTATTTTTTTAAAAAGGTTTTTTGACATGGAAAATCAAGTAAAATCACTTTCAAGGTTACATATTTTATCAAGGTTTTATATACATTTTTGTTGGGAAAAGTGCAAAAAAACTATAATTTAGGTTTCAGGAACTTAAAAACAACGGATTGACTTTTACATTTTTTTCAGATGTTTGACATTTATTCAAGCCACTCATAAGAACAGCAGAATCAAAGTCCGTTAAAGTAGTAGTCAGGTCGTAATATTCATTCTTCCATTAAATGAAATATTGAGTGTTTCTATTCAAAGCATTTTAAGTAACACCAGATATAAGCATTATATGGAACCATGCTAAGATGACGCAGTTTCTGCAATTCAGACGTTTTTTCATTGTTCTGCAAAGTTTTTTTTTTATTCTCCTTATTGCCAGAATGTAATAATAACAAGAATACTAAACTTCTTCAAAGAATGTGATATTTTTATGGTCTTTTTTCACCCTTAATTCATTAACCTCACTTTACTTAACACACTTAAAAGAATATTATTATTATGAATTCTTTAATTAATATCTCAAGGCAGGAGAGACTTATGTAAGAAATAGCTAATTCTTTTATACTATTTAGTTTTATATTTATTGTTTATTAAGAAAATTGTTAATTAGTATAAATTAAATGAGGAATTCATTGTTATTTATTCATGTTTCAGGCACAGTTTTGGTGAACAGTTCTCTCAGAAGAAATGGACAAGGGAAATCGCAGGGCAGAGAGAAATCCTCGCTGCCTATGGAGGAGTTAGGCTCGAAGACATCAGGGGCATGAGGGCTCCTTTCCTTGCAGTATGTACTCACCTTAATATGTTTTTAATGTTTTGCAGATGGAAGAGTCTCAGAACTTGTCTTACCTACATTATAACACCTTAATACATAAAATATTATTATTAGGAGGCAACTTATTCTAAGGTGAGAATAGATAAATTTATGTTTAGTGTCGAGTTCAATGCTTCTGCCATCTTGGCTTGCTTTGGGCTACCGGTTCGATTGCTTTCAATTTACTTCCCATCTGATTGATTATTATTTTGCAATGAGAAACTGAATGGGCCAGAGCTCCATACGGTGCTTGCAGTCTCTGGGAAGGGGTGAAGAGGGCATTGGACGCCACTCAGTCCAGCCTTAATACCTTAATGAGCACCATACAATGCTAGGCGTACTGAACACTTTAATGAGAAAATTAGCCTGACATAAAATTTGCCTCTGGGCAGTGCTAAACAACCCTGGATCTATTATGAGCCCTTTAACCCATGTGATCACTTGACTACTTGTCTTTTATTTGTTTTCCCTGAGTTACGGATGTCTGCTTAGACACGTCATGTATTTTTTTTGTCCAAGTTACAGATGACAGCTGAGACTTGTCATGTACATTTTTGCCTTATTTAGGGAAGATAAGTGTAAGGCGCAATCTTTAACATATTTACAAAAATAAAAATTATCATGTTCTACAAATATTGGTAATTCACATTTTGTCATTCGTTGACATGTTTTATAAAATTTTCTTATTGTCATTAAAGTAACTAATTGTATAATTTAAAATTGTTATAATTGAATAATAAAATGCCAATGGAAAGCTTGGCATTTTATTATATCCAATTATATTATTTAAAAACTGTGGGATAGCTCTAAGCAGTTCACGGGAGACCTGGCCAGCCTAAACGCTGCAGACCTTATTCAATACTGATTGGGTTAACACTAGATTTACCAGACCTAGTACTGGTATAAATTTCAATAACAAAAAAATATATTTGTTACTAATATGTATAAAGTAACACTAAGTTCATTAAATGTATTTTCTTCATATTGCTACAAAAGTCATAACATCATTTAGGAAAGCAAATGTTATATGTAGTAGAAATTTTTAATTGAAATTGCACGTCCAGTCAAAATGACTGGTCTGGTTAAGACAAACAATAGCAGCTTGGTTCTCTGAGTATATGTTTTTACGTGGACGGAAAGTGATGCTTGGAAGAACTTATTGTAATTTCTTCTTGGAAAACTGTGGGATAGCTTCTAAGCCAGCTGAAACCCTTATATTTTCTGCTTGCCACCCACACTTCAGCTCCAACCTCCTCTATGAATCAAAAGCTGTACAGGACATAACAATGACTCCCATCATTATAATTTCAATAGATCTTATATTAGTTTAAAATGTTTATTTGATTTTCTTAGCATTTGTTATATTTTCAGGTTGGAGGCAACAAAATGTTCAAGATGTTATACGATTCTAATTTCACCTACGACTCCTCCATGCCAGTTTATGAGAACAGACCACCCAGCTGGCCATACACCCTCGACTACAAGGTATTCCATGACTGTATGATACCACCTTGCCCTACCAAATCTTATCCAGGTAAGAGTTTTAACCATTTTTACTTACTATTCAGTATTGTCATTTAATTGAATACATAATAAATAAAATATTTAATGAAAATTTTTTTTTTTTTAAATTTGGTTTCAGTTTTAAAGATGTGTTTATTTATTTGGTAGTTATATTTTATTTTTGAAGGGAATAAGGCATTAAATGTAAAAGAGTCTTTTAAGCACTTTCCTCCGTAGGAAAGTAGCTATTGAGGTTGGACTCATGACAGAATTTTTGAAAAATTTCTTCAAATCTTTATCGATCCTACCTAGTAGACACCGAAAATGACCCCCATTAAAATTTATATATATATATATATATATATATATATATGTGTGTGTGTGTGTGTGTGTGTGTGTCTGTTAACACGATAGCGGCCAGAGTTTTTATTTTTTCGTCACGAAACTTGGTATATAGCATTCAATTAGCAAACGATTGAACGAGTTCGTTAACCACCAAAGTCGGTCCACCGGAAGGGGGGGTTTACCCCAAACCCAAAACACTAATTAGACTATGTCAGCCGTAATATTTGTTATATTTCAACGAAACTTGGTATTCGTAGTGGTAATATAGGGAGAAAAGTGAGATATAAAAATGAACTAAATCGGTTCATTAGAAGGGGGGGGGGGTTTACTCCGGACCCACAATACCAATTTGCCACTACCAGCCGTGATTTTTGGTATATTTCGACGAAACTCGGTATTCGTAGTGGTAATCCACAGGTAAATATGTGTTGTAAAAATAAACTAAATCGGTTCATTAGGAGGAGGGGTTTACTCCGAACCCACAATACCAATTCGCCACTACCAGCCGTGATTTTTGGTATATTTCGACGAAACTCGGTATTCGTAGTGGTAATCTACAAGTAAATATGTGTTGTAAAAATAAACTAAATCGGTTCATTAGAAGGGGGTTTTACTCCGGACCCAAATTACTAATTTGCTCATACCGGTCGTCATTTCTGCTGTATTGTAACGAAACGCGGTATACGTCGTGGGTAACTCATGAGAAAGAAGTGATGTAAAAATGAGCTGAATCGGTCAATCGGAAATCGGGGGTTTAATTTGTAATATATTTCAATAGAAAAGCCCGCCAGACGTAGGTTCACAAAGCCGCCGCAAGGAGCGCTTTCTACCACTAGAGTGACTGTATCCTGTTTCAGCGTTAGATCAAAATACGATAATATGAGGTTTTTTGTATTTATTACGTAGTGTAATAGGTACCATGTGTAAACATAACTCTGGAAGCAAATTAATAATTGATCAGTTACTCATTACAAATTTAAAAGAGAACTATTCATGTTTTTATTTTATTTATGTAGGATATTTTAAGCAAATTGTTCTGGAAAGCAGTCTACACTACCCAAATTCTGAGGAAAGTGCTTAGTTATGCAGCTCCTGCGTGACGGACTTTTCTTACTATCAGGCTGTACTGTATGAAATGTCAGTTTTGTTTACTTTGCGATTTAATCCTTTCCCTTTTTTATTTCATTATTCACAAATATCATTGTTATTCATATAGAATTAAAGCTCTTTTATTCCTATTATTTAATCAGTAGCTTGCGTACTGTGTTGTGAGAACGATCCTCTGAGAAAAAATTAAAACAAATTATGACTTCAACGGAAATCCGTATTATTTTTCGTTATGAATTTAAGCTTGGTCATAGCGCTGCTGAGGCGTGTATGAACATTAACACGGCGTTCGGGGAGGGAACGGTGAATGAACGAACTGTTTACCGGTGGTTTTCCAGGTTTCGAAGTGGAAATGTTGACCTTGACAACGAGGAGCGAGGAAGGCCAGAAACCAAGCTTGACAATGACCACCTGTAAGAAAGGGTTGAAGCTTGTCCCTCAAAAAGCACTAGGGAATATGCCAAAGAACTCGGAGTAGGAGCCACGACAGTTTCAAGACATTTGAAGGAAATCGGCAAGTCTAAAACTGACATTTCCTGATAAAAGATATTTTAATAGGCTACACTATCTTGCCAACGCTTCGGATGTGGTATCAATCCATTGTCAAGGCACAATCTGTAAATAGTGTTGCTAGAACAATTTTGAATTTAACCTTCACCGTCCTGGTTCCACGGGACAGCATTAAAATAACTGAAGACCCATCTCTTCTAATTTCTCCTAATACAATTTTGTTATTTCTTTCATTTAAAAGTTTTCCGTCACCATTTTCTCGTTCTGGGCTTCTGAATAGTCAATGACAGGCTTAAAAAATTTTGAAAATTCTTTTTTTCTTAAAATTATATCAAGTCAAATATCTTGTTGGTATAATATAAATGGAATATGCTCTCTATGTACACACCAACTGTTAAAACACAAATGAGGCCCTTCAGTGGCCTACAGAACCCAAACTAGGCAAAAGGACTGGCTAGAGGAGGGTAAACTCCCATTTAATACGTTCAAACTACATTTTTATTAACTCTAATGGATACAATAGCAACTACAGCTTACAAAAAGTACCGCTAGATATCGCAAAAAGCTTTCACAATGGTGGTTTTTAGTCCTGAAGCAAAGAAATGGCCTTGGCATAAAAGTCGTTATTAGTCTAAGAAGTATGACGGCCCACTTTCACCAAAGTGGCCATCTCTGTCGCAAAAATGGATATCAGTCACAAATGGGTTAAAGAAAGCTCCTGATAAGATACTAAAGGTGTGAAACGATTAGTGCTGTGATTAATAAATCATTTTATTAATTGGCATATATTATTCTTTGAACCTTCATCTGATTTAGAATAAGTGGCTTCTACACTTTGTTAAAGTTTTATTATATTCCTCAAATTGGCTGTGGGCCTAATATGAGATATTTTGACACATTCCCTTGAACATGATTATTTCCTTAAGTAACAATTGGATTAAATAACTCTTAAAATTATTATTTTATGAACTATTTCAGGTGTTTGGGAAGTGCCTATGGTGATGTGGCAGGACTTGAACGGTGGACGTTGTTCGATGGGTGATGCCTGCTCCAATCCTCCTACTTCAGACGGAGTATACAAGATGCTTATTAAGAATTTCGAAAGACACTTCACTTCAAACAGGTACATGAAAAAGCTCTTCCAAAACTTCAGTGTCCCTAAAATGTTTTATAATACGATCCCACAATTTTATTTTTCCTGAAACTTAATATAAGTTAAATAAAATGAGTCTTTAGTCAGTTTTTCCACTTATGACATTGGACCAATGATGCAATTGTGCAGGTGAGAAATATTACTTTATAAACCATTAGCTACAAAAAATACTGTTGTTCAGATTTGTGTGTGTGTGTAAATCTATATCTACATCTTGACAGACTGTGCTCCCTGTTTTGTTTAATTGGATTCAAGTTATACTTCTTACTTATAGATATTTTATCTAGGGGAATTGAATATACCATATTTTGATATCTTCAACTTCAATATCTTTAACTAGTTTTGAGAACTCTAAAACAAGATATTCAATTGAAATTTGTTTCACGTTCATCCAAACTAACATATATTTGTTTGTGCTTGGAGTAGATGGAATATTGAGAGAAAAAAAAAAGACAATAACAGTTTTGGGATTTTGAAATATTTTCTTACTATCTCAAAAATTATGATAAATGAAAGATAATCTGTCTAAAGTTTCCTACAAAAAAATGTATTTTGAAGATTTTTATAGGAAGAATTCAGCCAGAGGAAATTGGACTTAAAGTTTCAAATGAATTGGTTCAGTTTATCACTTTCCACTAAGAGACATATTAAGACAATTTTACTGCTAACAATTTAGTTTTCCTTGCTGTTTAAATTTAAAATGTTAAAATGAATTTATAAACATAATGTAGCCAGAAATTTAGAACCACAATGTTAAGAGTTTTTATTCTATTTATAATGCAACATATACTATCTCTGTAAACAAATTTTTATTTTATTTTTAGGGCACCTTTTGGACTCTTCTATCATGCTGCTTGGTTCACACAGCCTCACCACAAAGAGGGATTCATTTCTTTCCTTGACACAATAAACAAAATGCCTGAAGTCTGGGTTATCACAAACTGGCAAGCCATCCAATGGGTGCGGGACCCGACTCCACTCTCGAGACTAGGAAACTTCGCTCCATTCCAGTGCAACTACCCTGTAAGTCACTTTTATTTTGTTACTTTATGGAATATTGTACTGTTGAATTGGACTCTAAAATTCAGATGTGAACTGGATCTTTCCATGCGCACTCTCTCACATTAGTAAGTTTTAGTATAAAATTATATTAATCTAGTAGTTTCTGAATTAGGGACAACTTTAATTTTGAAGCATTATAGTTATTGTCGACATATATATTACACTCATTTGGCTACAAGGACATTGTGACATTGAGTTGGAAGCAAAACTAGTAACTGACATCAACATAAGTAATTTACATAGAGATTTAGCACTTATGCCCAACATGTTAAATTATGTCAAATATAACTGAAAATAAACACTTTTACGTTATTTAACTGAAATTTTCACTCCCATTACTTAACACTAGTTTGTCAAATATAATAGATCATCAATGAAAAATCTTAAGTGAAAAAGGTTATCGATATTAAAGCCCATTTGTCTTTAATTTTCTAAAAAATGAGTAGAAGATTTATCATTACTCTCCTCCGTTTAATCATTCCATCAATATTTAAAAGGCATTTGTTTCAAGCTTAACAGGTTACACCCCTTCAATTTTCAAAAAATAGATAGATTGATAAATTGTTTGTAATTTTGAGAAAATTGTAAACAATTAACCACTCTCAGGCCATAGCGAATGAAAAATTATTGAAATGATTTAAGGGGCCTGTTATTTTTAATATAATAAAGCAGAAAGACATTTTTTTTTTATTATTTAAATGACATGATTTTGAAAAAAAAAAAACATTCAATTTTGGTTGGTCAAAGTTTAAAAAATTTAAAAAGAATCAATTTTAGGAATGTCAAGGCTGAGTAACCTCGTCATTTTTTTTTTCTTTTATAAAAATAACCCTTAGTGTCTGTTGGATCTATTAGTATATAAATTATTATGTTGAGATCTCATAGTTTTTATTGCTCAGGGCGACAATTTTCATTACTTGAGCATTTTTTTGACTGTGTTAAAACTTTTTATTTCTTGTGTTTGTAAGCTGGGACCACCAAGTCACTTAATATTGGAATCTTCAAAAATCTCGTGGTAGTCAGTCTGTCACTACAGTCTCTGGATCGAAGAAAAGATTGCATGATCCCTGCACTAAAATATTTTTTTACTAACTCACTATAAAAAAAAAAAAACTTTCTTTCCAGGAGAGACCCAAGAAGTGCAACAACCCCAAGGTGTGTAATCTGTGGCACAAGTCCGGAGTACGATACATGAGGACGTGCCAGGCCTGCCCTGATGTATATCCATGGACAGGAAAGTCTGGTGTAAGAAACAGCCGCATCGACAACGACCTCGATTAGTGTACCAATACAACACTGTTACCAGATTCGTCAAGCCTCCCATGCCCAGCGCTGCCAGTTTTTATGCAGTAAGCAAGATTTAAGTACTAGCCCAATGTTACCTTGATAATCAACATTCAAAAACATTTGGTTGAAAACATTTTTGGAAAATTTAAATTATGTAAATAGTATAATTTATTTGAAATGTTGTTTTTGTATATTTATTAATATTCAAAAGGAGATAATTATTTCCAATTATTAAAAAAAACATAATGAAAATATCATAAACAAACTCTTTGTGATCATAGGATAAGTTTAACTATTACACCTTAGATTAGTGGGCTAGAAGTTTACTTTGAAGAACTATTGTGATACATCAATTTTGTAACTAAATACCTGTCTTTTGTGAGCGTGCCTTAGAGTAAGTGTTGTGGGTGAGTTGCTGGGAGGGCCATGCCATGTGAGAACTTCTTCGTTTCTCTCACAAGTAGAGGAGGAAAAGAAGGATTTGTCACACGGAAATAAAAATGTCGTAGAAAACTGTGCTCGTATTTTCCTTACTGTTTATTTTATTTTTATTTTTTAATTTATTATCTTCGAGTCTTGTGTATATTAGTGAAATCGTTGTATTGAAATACCTGGAACTTTCCTAATGTGTTGATATTTGAGAAACAGAGCTCTACTTGTAAAGGAATTGACAAAGTTTCTGAGATCTTTTGCTCAAATTTTACACTCAAACGTTTGTATTAAAGTGATTATGTTATGTTCATGTTAAAACAGAATAAAACACATCCTTTTCTAGTTTTTCTTATGGAACTAAATTCAACCTTCGATACTCCCTATTCCTTTTCATGGAATCATGAAAATCCTACTTCAATAGATTCATGAAGAGTTTTCTGGTGTGTGAAACTCAGATCAGGATGGTTCTAAGAAATGGACATTCTTTCTTACATCCATCAGAAATGGAACTTATTTCTTATGGTATGTATATTTTTCTTACAAAATTTTAGTTGGAAATGAATTAAGCTTACTATGATCAGTGCTCACTTACCAAACTTTTTCTACTGTTTTTCAAAATATTTATCAAAATATGAGAACATTTCAAGATTTATCTTTATTTATATCTTTTGCTTTATTTTGGATTATAAACACCATTGTTTGGGTAATTTAGAAAAATCTACTTTTCAGTAATAATAATAATAATAATAATCCAAAATAAACCAAAAGAAATATCCAAAAAATGCTGCCCTATGTCACTATACATGAATTAAGTATCAAGAAATGGTGATTTAAGATCACTTCCAGGTTATTGTTATTCTTCCTTCATTGATCACTTCTTAGGTGTCCCTGGAATATTCAACTATTCTATGCCAGAATATCAACTGTTTGACGTGATTTTTTACATTGTAATAACTTTTTTATTTATGAACTGATTCACATGAAACAAACACTAAATGTTAAGTGAAGTTTACCACAGTATATTAGTGAAAACCGCATCTAAATCAGATAAGCCATTTCTGAGATTAGTGTGCACAAAAGCACAGACAAAAAGTCAAACAATCATTGTTTTGGGTGTTATTGCGTTTATAATGGCTCCCAATAATAATTTTTTTTCGTATATCTTCCATGTACAGACAGCGGTCTGTTACATTTTTATTATACGTATAGATTAGTCATTTAAACACTTCAATATTTAGGGAGTTTGTGCTATTTTGGTATTGTAAATATTTGTGGCTGGGAAAATTTAAGGACTTGGAAGGTTTACCAACTTTATGTTGGTTAAGCAACACTTGTGAAATAGTTAAAATTCTTAATTTATAATATACTAGCTGAATACCTGCGCTTCGTCACGACAGATAAGTAGTTATTTTATTGCGTTAAATAATGTATCTTCAAAATTATCTCGACTACATAATTTTGTGCAGTTCATTACAGCACGCTTCCCGTCATACTATAAGTTATTCATCATAAGATAAGTAATCAAAGTATAATGTTTTTTGACACTGGGGCACTCCAGACCAGTGTCAGCAAAAAGATAACCTTGTGATAACCCGTTATGTATAGGTTACCAGTAATAGGAGTTTAACCAGTACAGGTTAAAATTCGTTGTCAATAATAAATGGGTTTTAAAATTTATGTTTCCAAGATGTCATTTGGAAACACCCATTTTATTTACAAGCATTACCAAGAAGAGTTGAGACTGGGGATGCTGATGGGTGAGGAGGCTATGCAAGTGTTCGGGATGTTATTACCTTGGATGGACCATCACCAGGTGTAGCGTAAACTCTATGAGGGACAAAATTACGGTTTATTCCTAACAATTAAAGGTCTGCCATCATAGTTGAAATAAACCGCAAATAATAATATTATTATGAAATAGATACAGTACTGTAACAGCTGGCCTGTCCTAGCAAAGCATGCTGCCTAGGCGTGCATATATATATATATATATATATATATATATATATATATATATATATATATATATATATATATATATATAAAACCAAGACAAGAAAACCTTTAGAGATTTGCTTGTTTTTGCTTTGTTTAGGAGAAAATCGCAAAACAAGAAACGAGACAAGTTATCATTTTTGTACATACTTATTTAAATTTTAATTGGAAAAAAATTGTAATTGAATTCTTTCAAGAAACCAATTACAAAAATTCAATCTCTTGATGCTGATACAGTTTTCGTGAACCGCTTCTGCAACGGTAATGCTTTAGAAGCGGTGCGAGTGTTTGCGCGCCGATTCACAAATAGAAGAGTGCTTAATTAAAGCCCGCTTCGCCATAGGGAGAGCCCGCTTATGAGGTTGACCTCACGACGCAATCCGGAAGTGCCGACTAGAAACTTTCAAGTTTCAGACCCTATAGATCACGAAAATATAGGTGGCCCAAATTTGTATATATATATATATATATATATATATATATATATATATATATATATATATATATATATATATATATTAATATATATATGCTTGTCTGTTCGCGCTCTAGCAAGCTCAAAAATGGTCCGATTTTAACGAAATTTGGTACAAAAATCTGTTGTCTAATTTGAAAGGTCAAGTTCGTTAACCAGCAGAATCCGCCCACTAGAAGATAGTGTTTGGGGCGAAATTCGCGCAAAAAAATCGTAACGCTTACGTTTTTGAGTTTATATGCTTGCAGGTACTTGTTTAATAGGTTTCCTAACATAAGAAAACGAATAAAACCATTTTCCATACGATATCTGCAACCGTTTCTGAGAAAAGTGGAATCAATGTTTTTGTAAGTCATTATTTTTTTGTGAGTACTTAGAATCGCGGGATTCAATTGAAATATTTTCTACATCTTGGAAATTAATCCCAACTAAGATGTTTAAATTTTGGTTATATTTGGAGTTGAGGAAGTATGCGAAAAAAATGATTTTATTAATAGACATGAAAAGTTTTCGGATCTTCATACATTTTTCGAAAATATCTCGATAACGGTTGGGAAATCGTGCTAAGTGGAAGGTGACCATTCGAAAGCTTACTAAATTCTCTAGAAAAAAGGCTCTGAAGGAATATTCGATGGGGCAACGTCAACCAGAGATATAAGCGCTTAAAACTTAAAAAATGTTTGCTTTGTTGTTTTGAAAGGGGTTTTCTCTTTGTTTATCTCACTTTTTAATTGGTTGTTTCTTGCTTTAAATTGCATTTTTCAGTAAAATTAGTATTGTAGTAAAATAAGCTAAGAAACTGTGAAAGGTAACTGTAATAAGTTTGGAGTGGCTGTGGTAATCATGATGGCAGTGGCTGAACATGATGGCGTAGTTTGTTTTGAATTCTCCTGTCCATATTACCTTCCTCATAGCCTCCAACTGAAGTTTTTTTTTTTTGTTTTTTTTTACGGCGCATCTACATCTAGGTCATTAGCGCCGACATCCAGGGTGCAGCGAGGGACTTTACCAGCGAGCCGTGGGATGATAAAATTCCTGCCGGAGGTTGGGAATCGAACCCACCATCTCCCGCTTATGAATTCAAGGCGCTAGCCATTAGACCACGGGAGACCCCTCCAACTGAAGTTATCGTTATTTCTTATTTTATAGAATGATTTAACCCACGAGATAATGGAATTTTATACGCCATGAATCACATATTTACAGTTGATTATAACAGTAATACGAATTTGCTAGTAAAACAAGGTACTTAAAATGACAACGAATTTTTGGTTGTTCAGAATAGAGCCTTCTCAGCTGTAGTCGAAGAGTAGTAAGTTCTCAGTGTGTGATAAGTGTATTGACTTATACAGATTAAGAATTATCCGCTTCTGTGTAAGTTGGCTACTGTCAGTTTCCTGTGATTTGTGATGCTAAACTATCCCATTTCTTCGAGATTTACGTAACCGCGCTAAGATGACGCAGTTCCTGCGAGTCGGACTTTTTTAATTTGATTCGATCTCTTAATTGCTCTCTTGAGTTGATTGACACCGAATAAACCTCCTGCTTCAAGGTTCTCCATACGAAGAAACAAATTAATAAAATTCAAAATCTATTCATAATTTTTAAGTAATAAATTCTGCAATATTTGAAGATAGTACGGGTGGCGATTATTACCTTTCAATGTTCGTCATATTGCCTGATGCGATATTCCTAACGAACGACCGGTTTTGTTTAAAAAGGATATAAACATTGAAATTTTCGCGGATGGAATCATCGATCGAATAATCAATGGAGAGGGAGGAATCACGCTAAAATAAAACGAGTTTTCCGGAACATGATATCCTTGTCCGTGGGTTTTCTAAATACATATATTAAAAGGGTGAGAATTGCCTTCGCGTTTAATCATTAAATCATGGAAACTAATTTTTTTCTCTTTTCCCATTTCCAGAGTGAATCTAATCCACCCATGGTAGCCATTTAAGCAAATTAAAAAAAATCCTGGAGCTTTTCTCATTCCGCCATAGGATAAAAAATGTCGACCTGCAGGAATTGCGTTATCTTTGACTGTCTCCATATAATGTTTATCCTTACAGTGATTTGGAAAGTTTATTATAGAAACTTGATATTTTGTCTTAAACTTAGATTTATTAATTCGTTTTATTGTTAAACAAATTTAAATAAATGGTGGATTCAATCTACAACAAGAGCGAGATTATTCGAGCTAAAATGACCATACTGCTCAGAAAGCGGAAATCGTTCAATCCTTTGTTATGAGAATGCTTTATACCAAGATTCGCGTCGAAAAACAAAAATTGTGGGCGTTATCATGTTAATAGACATTTGCATATCGCCACTCAAAATTCTCATCCGCGTAAGTCAATTTTCCCAACTTTACAGGAGATTATTAAAAATGTATACACGAACGAAGACAATTGTCAAAGGTTTATCAAATATTTGAAGAAAATAAAGATTTACTCAGAAAAATACTAAGATGCGACTAGTGGAGATCTTGACTTCACTACTTGACAATGGAAAATGAGAGAGATAAGCGGTTATGCTCGAGCGTTTGAAATTGGTATGTTTTACGCGGAGTCAATTTTAGCTTTATTGATTAAAAAAAAAAAAAAAAAAAATCTATTACCATCATGCCGGGAGAGAATAAGGATTCTCAAGATACCAATAACTTAATTTCGCTAAAAATCTACTTTTGAATGACGATATATATATATATATATACACACATATATATATATATACATATATATATATATATATATACATATATATTTTTTTTAAGTAATAGTATTTTAGTTCAAGTTCTAGGTTGTTAGTATTCCATACCCCCCAAATCCGCCGGAGCACCCAAATTTATAAATTCTTTCCTATATACGCCTTCCTATTCCCGTTCCTTGGTGGAATGATGAATGTAGGCAGGCCGTGAAGGATAGAAGGAAAGCACTCAATTTATTCAATAGAAATCCATCCGATATAAACCTCCAAAATTATAAACATAAAAAAGCAAAAGCACAATGGACAATAAGGAATAGTAAAAGGAAATGCTGGGTGGACTTTTTATCAACTATTAACAGACACACTTCACAACATGACATATGGACTAAAATAAATCAAATAAGACATAAAAAATACAAACCACCGATACCTGGACTCAAAGTTAACAACTCCATCATAACCGACCAGACAAACATCAGCAATATCCTAGGGAATCATTTCGCCTCAATATCTAGCAATCATAATTATACAGCAGAATTCCTGCAACACAAATTACAGAATGACAATACATTGATACCAATAAACCACAATTACGATCACCCCTTAAATGACCCAATAACCGTAGACGAACTCAGACTTGCACTATCTACTGTACACTCAAGTTCTCCTGGACCTGACAGAATTACTTATGAAATGATTAAACATTTACCTAGCATTTCATTCAAAACCCTTTTAGACATTTACAACGAAATCTTCCAGAGTGGTAACTATCCTCTTTTCTGGAATGAGAGTATAGTGGTACCTATCTTAAAACCAGGTAAAGACGGTGACTTACCCACTAGCTACCGTCCGATTTCATTGACAAACTCTGGTTGCAAACTACTCGAAAAGATAGTAAATAAAAGACTGTTATGGTTTTTAGAAGCAAATAAATTACTGTCACCCTACCAGTGTGGTTTTAGAAATCAACATTCCACAATGCACCATATCGCCAAAGTAGAAAGCGACATATTAAACGCTTTCTTAAACAAAGAATCTTTGCTAGCCGTCTCCCTAGATCTAGAGAAAGCCTACGACACCGTATGGAGAAGGCTTATCATATCACAGCTGGTAGATTGGGGTGTCCAGGGCAAAATACTGCAGTACCTCAGTAACTATTTATCTCAAAGAAAATTCAGAGTGAGGGTAGGTACCACTCTTTCGGATGTCTTTGTTCAAGAAAATGGAGTGCCCCAAGGAGGTGTTCTGAGCACAACCTTATTCAATATTGCTATGAATTCTGTCCATCAGTGTATCACCCCAGGAGTAAAATTTTGCATGTATGCTGACGATCTACTTATATACAGCTCATCCAAACGAATTCACACCGCTGAACAACACATACAAAGTACACTTACAGAATTAGAAAAGTGGAGTGGTAAAACGGGTTTCAGGTTTTCCAGAGACAAAACAAAATATATTGTTTTTACAAGGAAAAGAAATCTTCCAGCCCCCCACCTTACAGTACATCAAACACACATTCAACATACAGAAACACTCAAATTCCTCGGACTAACACTGGACAAAAAATTAACGTGGTTGCCCCATTTGAAAGAGCTCCTTAAAAAATCCAAAAAATCTTTGAATTTTTTAAGAGTTCTCAGTAGCACAAAATGGGGAGCTGACAAATTTACGATGCTTACTCTGTACCGGTCATTTACCAGATCGCTTCTCGATTACGGATGTATAGCTTATTCTTCTGCCAGCCCAACCACCTTGAAACTACTTGACACAATACAGAACACAGCACTAAGAATTGTCAGCGGTGCATTTAGATCTAGCCCAGCAGAAAGCTTATGTGCCGAAACTGGTGAACCTCCACTGCAGTACAGACGTCGAATGATATGTAATAAATTCGTATTGAAATGTAAAGCTATTGGAACGCCATGCGTCACTGAGTTTTTATATAACCAATACTCCGAAAAATACACCGAAAGAAACGTTAAGCAAAAGCCACTCTCATTACGAACTAAAGACAATCACAGCGACCTAACTCTTTTCCAAACACCTGTTCACACAAATAACATTACTGAGATACCTCCATGGCGACTGAAAAACCTTAAACTAGACTTAACACTGACAAAATACAAAAAATCAGACCCAACTTCTTCGACACACTACAAAAACGTATTCAACTCCCTGTTCAGGCAAAATAACAACACTCAGTACATATTTACGGACGGATCAAAAACTAACTACGGGACTGGTGCTGCCGCCATCACAAGAAACGAATCCTATCACATAAGATTACCCGATCACACTACTGTTTACACAGCAGAATTACACGCAATCCTTTTAGCACTCAAAAACATTGAAGATACAGACACGAACGACATAACAATATGCACTGACTCATTAAGCTCCTTACACTCAATGACAAACATTTACAGCACACACCCTATTGTCATAGAGATTTTTACACAATTATTCCAACTACAAACAAAGAACAGACATATCACTATGTTTTGGTTACCTGGACATGAAGGGATTTCACAGAGCACTACAGTAGACTTACTAGCGAAAACTGCAACCCAAAGACCTACACCTGACCTGAACAAAATGACAGCAACTGACCTATGCAAACTAGCTGAAAATAAGACAGTAAACGACTGGCAGACAGAATGGACTAACTCTCAAAGCAAACTACGGGAAATAAAAAATACAATAATACCCTGGTCAAGAGAAAACCTAACAAGACGAGACCAAGTTATAATTACGAGACTTCGCTTAGGACACAGTTTACTAACGCACTCCTATCTAATGGAACGACAAGACAGACCTGTATGCGCATGTTGTAACGAGACATTAACAGTTAAACACATACTTACTGACTGCAGATTACGAGACTACCTAACAATTCCTCATGACTTACACGACTTACTTGCCGAAAATAGTCCACATATTAACACCATACTAACTCACTTAAAGACAATTAACCTATATTCAAAAATCTAGCCTTATCTCCAATTTACCTCCTAAAGTTAATTTAAAATAATGAACGAAATAGCCTTTATAAAATCATTTACATTTTTAAGAAATTAAGTTAATTAACCTACATTTAAATATAAAGCCCTATCTCCAATATAATCTTACCTCTTCTACCCTCCCCCCCCACTTTTTTTTTTTTTTTTTTTTTCCCCCTCTTCACACTTTATTTAATACCTATCACATTACCGTATTGTTATTGTGAAATATATTATATAAAACATGTTATTGTTATTATTAATTAGCTCACTAATGTACTAGCTATGCTCATAAAATGTACTGACTTGTTATATATACAATGTGCAAAAAGTATTTTGTAATATCTTGATGTATGTTAAAGAGCAAGTCGCCAAAAGTTGCGAAACTCTTAATAAATAAATATCAAATATCCTATATACGCCCCTGGTGGAAGGATTTCCTTCAATAGTGATTAATAGAACAAAACCAATTCTTTCGAAAATCCAACCCCTGTTTTCTCAGACTGGGATGGTCCTATCGAAATTAACTTATGACCCTATATCATTGAATTTGTAATAAGGTTTCGAATGGTCATCTTCCAGTTACCAGGATTTCTTCGTTGTTTTCGAAGGATTTAGCCAAGTCCATGGCCCCTCATGGAATATAATATTTATTTATATTTTTTTTTAAATATTTCACTTTCTCAAACGTTATTAAAAAAACTTCTGCACGCAGTAATTTTGTCATCTTAGCGCGTTTCTATATTCCTGGTAAGATTTGGAAACATTAAAATAGAAATTGTTATCCTTTTTACCTCCCTATTATTGATTTGCAGCAAAAATGGATGGAAAACTACAACCTAGCCTATAACAAAAGGAAGGAGAAAGAGACGTTTATGAGAAACTTACAATTTTAAACACAACTTTCTCTGGCTGAGATCGTTGCAAAAGAATATTTTTTGTAGAACATTTATTGGGCTTTGGAATAGTCATAAAAATTTACCACGATTTCGAGATTCTTAAAACGAAATGTCGCGAAATTCCTAAAGTAACCGGCATTTATATATAATAGATTTGGCTAAACGACAAACTTTAAGAGTTTCATTTCAATCCGCAGCTCGGAATACCAGGCTCTGAAATTTTATTCTTTATAGCTTTCTCAAAAAAGCTGAACGATATGGTTTTAAAATGATTTTATTCGGTTCCCTACGTCGTATTACTTATAAGAAGTGTACTTGAAATCATTTGAATCGCAAAGCCGTGAGTGCTACCTAGGCACTGGAAGCCTGATATAATTGTGGCAAGAGGGGTTAAAGTGTCTATTGTGGATGCACAGATTGTTAATGGGAACACAGGTTTGAACTCGGTGCATCGGGCGAAGTGTCGGAAGCATGTGAGACTTTTAGTACTTTTGGTAGTGGGGCGAATGTTAGATGGGCCTGGAGGTAACGTCCAGTATATTGAGCTGAAGGGATGTGTTGAGCGGTGCTTCTGCTAATAGTTTAAGGTAGCTTGGTGTCCCAATGGCAGTGCTGAGAAGCATTACCTTGCGTTTATCAAAGGGCTCCTGCATCGCTTTCAGTCGATGGAGGGCACTCCACGCCGCACAGTGGTCAAAAAGCGCTCAAAACTTGATTTTTTGACGTATTTTTTCCGAACACAATGACCTTAAATATATGTTAATACCTCGTGAGAGGGCCATTTCTTGAGTTTTAGGTTCCCACCGTTGATTGCAGGAAGATGGTTAATCATTGAAGTACTAGACACGAAGAAAATTCACAAATCCTCATGTACGAAAATCGTTCCTTCAACTTTACTTGTTCTGACCGATGAGGTTGACATGTTATTTTTTGTTTTAATGGGATGTTCGAAGGACAAAAAAAAACATTTTTTTACTTTTCGAATCGTCATCATGGACGGGGATACTGAAAAAGTAAAAAAAGTAAACGTATCAGATTTTCTTTTGGCATATAGCTTTTGCGTCTCTCGGATTTTGGGCTTAAATTTTCCGTGGACATGTATAGAATGACCCAGGCCGAAATTAGCTGCGTAAACTTACCTACTTCGGTGCTAGAGGTGAACGAACTCGGTAAATTACTAACAGACAGACGCGCATTATCTCTATGCAAATATTGGAAGCAAATCGAAGACGGATTTGTTTTTGCAGAACTCATGTCAGTGTCGACTGGAAAATATGTCTGAGGTAAATCCGAGTGAAAAATCGTGACCTCGTTGAAATATTGTTGAATTCAAACGAGAAAAGTGTGCTTTCGGTATTCTAGTATCTAACAGATCAATTTCCAATAGCCGATGAGCATATTTCGTTACTCCAACGGAAATTATATCAAACTGTTGAGCTGAAATTAAAAAAAAAGAGAGCTGAGATAGGAGTAGATGTATTTTTTGAAGAAAAAAATCGTTTTTCGCTCGATGAGTGTTTTTTTCAATGGTCTCCGCCGTCACCTGAGCCCAGCCGAGTGCAGTTCAGAGGCGGGGGCCGACCACCAAAATATTTGTTATGTTAGTGATTTATCAATACCATTATTGTAGCTATAAGACTGGTAAGTGTGCACAATTTCAAGTTTCTAACTAAACAACATCAAAAGTTATTGAGTTTTGAGCGCTTTTTGACGGGTTTTGACAACTGTGCGCCGGGGCGGGCCGTTTAGGATCGTCTGCGTATGTTTATTAGTTAATTTATTAATTAATTTTTATATTTATCAGCTTATTTATTTTACATGTTTTCCTTTTAACTTGGTGTGTGCGTCTTTGTATGCTATGTTTGACTGGATTTGGGATCCCATGTTGGGATGGTTTATGTATTTCCACTACGTTAATACCTCCATTGAGGACAGTAGCTCTGATCTGGTGGGTGAAATATGTGATACTAGACTTCTTTATTATTTTATTATTATTCTATTTAACATTTTCATTTCATTTTGATCTTGAGTAAACCTCAAGTTCTAATGGGCCGATTTTGATTATTTAAAAAAAAAAAAAAAATGCTCTTGAGGATATGTTGGTTGAGGATATGCAGGACCCTTGAGGACTGATTATACTTAAGGCCCTTGAGTATATCTATATCGAGGGTTAGGCTAGCCCTGGAGTTGAATCGATAGTGCGTGTTGGGTATCGAAACGGGTCCCTAGCTTCTCAGTCGGCCGCCCGCCTCTGTCCCGTGTGCCTCGCACTTCTCTAGATACCACCTCATTCGAGGTCTTTCGCTCGCGCCAGTACTATATATTTTTTTGTTTATTTTTTTTTATTAAAAAATTCATCATTTTATTAACATTAGCGGATTTTTTACGGGACTAAGTGAAGTATTATTTTTTTTTGTAAATTATTTTTAAATTAAGTTCTTTCTTTATAATTTTTTTTAAAGTTTAATTTCAGGCAAAGCAACAGTAAGTAGTAGAATTCGGTGTAAACCCATTTTTTAAAATAATTTTATAGTCTAATTTATTAATAGTATTTTTTTATAATGAGATATTTTTTTAATTAACTATTTTTGTAATATTAAAATCTATTTGATGTTAAATTAACTGACCACTAATTGTGTGAGTGTGGTTTCCGTTGGGTGTGTTGTTAGGGTGTGTTTGGCCGCTGACAACTGTTGCAGGGGGCTAGCAGATCCAGCTCTTTCTAGGTCATCAAAATCGTTAATTAATTAACAAGTAAGTATTATTTAATTTTATTATACTTTTATATTGCATTTTATCATATGGATATGTATTTTTTATAGATTTGTTGCAGAATATGTATAATTGCCATTACTCTCACAATGAAATATAATACGGTGCTATAATTATCCACTTGAATAATGGGGAAAAAAAATCAAACATTTCTTACTGAAGTGTATTGGTATATTATTGTCTTTCTTTTTTAATATTTTTTGTTAATGTTTTAAAAATCAAATAGCACCTATTCAGGTGGCATTTGTAATGATTGGTTAAAAAATGAAAAAGAAAATATTAGCTAAATTTTGGTATTTTTTTAAAGAAGAAAAAAAGGTGTTTTTATCTTATTAATAACGTTAATATTTTATCATTTCCGTCTTTTTTTGCCTGAAATTAAAAATTTTACATTACATTTTGTTTTTTCATTTCGCATCCAACGCCCTTAGCTCCAAATTTGCAAATTGTTTTAAGTTGTAACATTTAGACTAGTTATTCACCAGGAATTAATGAAAAAAATAAAAAATATGTATTAGGATTACGGTTGAAGAGAAAAAACTACTGATGAAGTATTTCCTTAGTAAAAATAAATACATTTTGTAATATATCCAATAAATTATCGCAATTATTATAGTAAAATTATTGATTTTTAATAGATTAAAATTAACTATTAAAAAATTAACATTTAATGACTTGTAACTTACCTTTAACTCTTGAAACTTAGCAACAGACTGTATAAAAATAGCACCAGGAAACATGTCTAAACTTCAATCAGACGGAAGCCAACACAATATGCTACTATCATATAACTACTGGTCACACCTGTACATAATATCATATAGAAATAAATTGGAATAAATTCAACTAAATAATTTCATTTTATTTGCAGAAAAATTATTATGTTTGGTGTTACATAGTTCATCAGAGATTATTTTGTCTCCTATGTCTGAGAAAATATTAGACATCACAGAATAATCTACGTAGTGGTGATGCAAACATAGGGGATGTTCATACACTATTAGCACTTTCCTCCGAAGGAAAGTAGCTATTGAGGTTGCACTTATGACGGAATTGTTGAAAAATTTCTTCGAATCTTTATCGATCCTACCTAGTAGACACCAAAAATGACCCCAGCTAAAATTTATATATATCTATATGTATATATATATATATATATATATATATATATATATATATATATATATATATATATATATATATACATATACATATACATACATATATAGTTATAGTTATATATGTGTCCGTTAACACGATACAGGCCAGAGTTTTTGTTTTTTCGCCACGAAACTTGGTATATAGTATTCCCCCATGAAACGATTTAACGAGTTCGTTAACCAACAAAATCGGTCCATCTGGAGGGGGGGTTTACTCCGGAGCCAAAGTAGTTATTTGCCAATAACAGTCGTAATTTTTCTTATATTTCAACTCGGTATTCGTTCTGGTCAACTAAAGAGGAAAATATTTTGTAAATATAAACTAAATCGGTTCATTAGGAGGGGGGGGGGTTTACTCTGGACCCAAATTACTAATTTGCTCATACCGGTCGTAATTTCTGCTGTATTGTAACGAAACGCGGTATACGTCCTGGGTATCTAATAAGAAAGAAGTGTTGTAAAAATGAACTAAATCGGTCTATCGGAAGGGGGGGGGGATTCACTTGGCTTTTTATTTATGTTCTTATTTTATTTATCTATAGAGGTTATTTTAAGCAAATTATTCAGAAATGCGCTCGACACTACCCAACTCTGAGGAAAGTGCTTAGTTATGCAGCTCCTGTGTGATGGACTTTTTGTATTTAATTCTAGCGTGGAAAAACTTCCTGACTTCAGATTTTACTCAGGATAAAATATATATGCATGATCTTATAAAGTTCATAAGATAAGCCAAGACTAAGCAGAAATCTCCTTGGTACTATAGGCACCACTCTAATGTCCTGCAGTAGTAATTCCTTCTTATTGCAAAGAATAATATTTTCAGTTCAAAGGATTCTATTTTTTCTTAATCGCACATTCTGGGGATTTTATTAAGTTGTGTTTATTGAGGATGAATCCATAAAAAAAAGAAGTTTTGACAAATGTTTTCAAATATTTATTGATAATAATCTACCAGGTTCTAAAAATGACTCACCTTAAAATGCTTGTGATACCTATGTGTGCGAGTTCTTACGACACGAAATTCAGTATATAGACTCAGTAAGTATAGAAAGGACGAGTTTGTTAACCAACAAAATAGATACATAGGACTGGGAACCTTAGAGCTGTAATTTTTCTTTCTTTTCAAGAAACTGTAACTAGCATCGTCAAACTATAAATATGGATCCATATGAAAACTAGCAAAATCTGACTAGTGGAATATTTTTTTTCCTAAATAATCTATTTTTTTTTTTTTTTTTTTTTTTTTTTTTTTAAATAGTAAGAAAAGAAAAAATTGATGATATTTATTAAAGTAATTCTCTTGTAGGGTTATTGAAATATATTAATACACAAAAATTCAACATTTTATTGGCTACTTTTTATTATATTTAAATAAATAATATTATTACTATATTATATAAATTATATTATTATATATAATAATAAATTATTATATTTATTATCTGTTGAACTAGTTTCCTTTTTTCCACTTCTTTTAATGGCTTGAGCCGACGCGTTATGCAAAAAATGTGGGAAAAGTAAAATTAGTGGAGTTAGCAGATGAAAATAAATGTATTTTATATTTATAGTAAAGTACATTACTATTTATAGATTATTAGGGGAGTAATTATTCGAAATATATTTAGACGAGTTTAGTATTTACTAAAAATTAGAGGAGTAATTATTCGAAAAATATTTAGACGAGTTTAGTATTTAGCATTATTAAGGGAGTAATTATTCGACCAATATTAATACGAGTTTAGAATTTAGCAAATATTAAGGGAGTAATTATTCGACAAATATTAATACGAGTTTAGAATTTAGCAAATATTAGAGGAGTAATTATTCGACAAATATTTAGACGAGTTTGGTATTTAGCAAATATAAAGGGAGTATTTATTCAACAAATATTTAGACGAGTTTGGCATTTAGCAAATATAAAGTGAGTAATTATTCGACAAATATTTAGACGAGTTTGGTATTTAGCAAATATAAAGGGAGTAATTATTCAACAAATATTTAGACGAGTTTGGTATTTAGCAAATATAAAGGGACTAATTATTCCACAAATATTTAGACGAGTTTGGTATTTAGCAAATATAAAGTGAGTAAATATTCAAAAATATTTAGACGAGTTTGGTATTTAGCAAATATAAAGGGAGTAATTATTCAACAAACATTTAGACGAGTTTAGTATTTAGCAAATATAAAGGGAGTAATTATTCAACAAATATTTAGACGAATTTACTATTTATAGATTATTAGGCGAGTAATTATTCGACCAATATTTAGACGAGTTTAGTAATTAGCAAATATTAGGGGAGTAATTATTCGACTAAGTATTGGTCATTATTCGGTAAATACCTAGATTACCAAGTATTCAACGAGCGAGTAAATGTTATCCAACTAAAATACATAATTAGTTTCCTAATCCATGGTCGGGACCCATCGAACTCTACATTGGGACAGAGTGATAAATTTAGTAAAGTAATACGAAAGTTTAAACAGGCTAGTCTTGTTTTTGTATTCGTTTCCTATTTACAGCAAATCATGGGTTGTTTGATGGATTGCCGCTAAAGGTCTAATCTCATCGTTATGAGTAAAGGTACTTGACGAGATAAGAAGTTGTTGAGGTTAATCTCCACTTGATGGATATTGATTGACTTGCTCATAATAAGCCTGCTTTCTACACAATATCAATATTAAGTGCTATCAATACTCGTGTCGGTTTTAGTATAACACCTACTTAAGAGAATTTTGGGTGGAGCCATTATAATGTTGGCAGGGCAAGTGTTGGCGGGGGGAAGCTCTCCGTTCTAAAGCTTTGTCTTTAATTGTTCTTTTTTCGAGCAATATTTTGTTGCGAAATGAATTTCTCAAATTATATTGAAATAATGCGGAAAGTCAATAATATTTTGCAAGTTATTATGTGCAACGTTATGATAAATTGATAATTATCAATTTATTCATTTAAGGTATTATTGGTATTTATTTTTTAATTCCGTTGATCCAACTCATTTACTAAACTAATAATACAGCGTAATGTTTGAAAGGTGCGAGGTTACTTCAGTGATAGAACTCTCGAGTAATATGCTGGAAGATCCGGGTTCTAAATTCGGGCGGCCACTAAAGATTTTATCTTTCATTATCGTCGTTCGAGGGTTGGATTTGGGATCCCAGACCGTCTTCTAGGCATACTTAGCCTTTAATTAATTTATGAATGGCTACCTGCTAAGGGGAATGTTTAGGCAACTGGAGCATAAACTGTCTACACTATTTACCTATAGTACCGTATGGTGAAGAATCAGAAACCTCTACAGTATCTGCCTCTTGGAGCCATTGTGGCCTTTTGCGGGACTGATTCCCGTTTTAATTTTAGAAAGGTTGAACGAATCTTTCCTTACAATCGCCACACCAAGGAAGAGAATCGTTTGGCACCCGTGATTCATGGGCGTATGCAAGGGGGTTTCAGCCCCCCCCCCCTGAAATTTTGATTTCATCGCTATGAATCTGTCATAAAACCTTAAAATTGAATTAAATAAGATCACTAAGTTCAGAAAAAATAATTCGTTTGAGGTGTCATAGCGTTTCAGTTGGCTAACTATTCTAAGTTCTAGATTGTTAGTATTCCATACCCCCGAATGTTCCCAGCCCTCATATATATATATATATATATATATATATATATATATATATATATATATATATATATATATATATATATATATACATATATATGTACATACATACGAATTTGAATGACCGTTATTTTCTTGATCTATGGCATCTGAAACGTGAAATTTTATTATCGTCGGGACTTACGGATTGCGACATGAGTGGGTCCCTATGGAGGGGGGGGGAAGGAGCAACCGCGTTAATATACTATTTAATTGTTTACCTTCTGAGGCAATTCAATTAAATTTCTACCACCTATTTAATTAATTTATTTACTCACTAATCACCCTTCGGTGGTTCGGTTTCGTTCTCCACCACCAGTCGGTTTAGTCCACCACCAGTAAGTCGGTTTCTCCACCACCAGCGGTTTAGTTCTCCGCGCCCAAATAGTATTAGGAGAGCAGGAATTGAAAGGAGCTGCTATTGAATAGTCAGTGCCTTACCTTTTAACCCTACATTCTGCGGACTGAAACTTCTTTTATTATCTTATAGGGATACTGAAGAACATTGAAAATATAATAATAAATCTGAGACCCCCCTCATATATAAGTCCTCTTATACATGACACAGATTTTTGGGACGGGTTTCCTACAGGTTTTCACTCTAGCCAGGATAGGACTGATGTCATAAACCTATTCTGATCACAAGGGTGTGATCACCCTTGTGAGAATCGAATCCCCAATCATAGGCAAGGAGTTACTAATTGTAAATATAAATTAGCAAACATATTTTTGTTTATTTTCTATTTATACAGTTTAGTTTAGCTCATTTTCTGCAAATCGGTGGCGTAAACTTACCTTTTTTCTGAGGAATGTGCTTAGTTATGCAGCTCCTCTTTTTATGATTGTTTTTTACGTTAATATAAAAATTCCTTTTTTTATACGTAGAGATGTTATTGTATATTGGATTCTTCTAAATTCAAAACTTTTGGATTCTATGGCAAATTGCATTTGGGCCATTTTTAGAAGAAATGCACTTTGATACAATAACACAAAAGTAACCATAATTAGATATTAACTTACTTCTCTCAGTCGCACCTAAAAACGTCCAATTTAATCAATTAAAATTAAATAAAAAAATAACAAAATTTCCCTGTCGTCCTTGTTCTAATTAATTGTTTCGAGGGGTTGAAGGAATCTTTCTTTCGAATGCCATTAGCGTCCCTTTTTTTCAATAATTTGTTCTCCGTTTTTACCTTTTTCTGGACATTTATCGTCGGTTAACTAAAATATAATACTGTTTCTAACCCGAATTTTCAAATACATATTTATTGAACGATTCATTTATGTGTTTTGTTTAAACTCAATGATCTGTGGCCTAAATATTCATGAACTCTCCCCATGTTTTGCTTTTAAGTATTATATTATGAGTTATAAAATATAATTTACTCTGTAATATGGGTTTATTTCTGGTGCCTAGAAATATATATATATATATATATATATATATATATATATATATATATATATATATATATATACATCATCGATGAAGGTATGTAAACATTTCAGTGTAACTTCAATAGCATTCTCCGGAATGTGCTATAAGGTAATATGTAGAAACTTAAGAATTTTAACCTAAGCGGAAATCGAACCCACGACCTTATACAACAAATGCAAAATGTTATTTACAACAGGCTTAAAAAAAAGGCCTCCAATACTTCATGAAGCAGCGTAAAACAAATATTTTTTAACGTTTTTAAATAGAAGGAAATTATTAAATAAGGTTTTTTTTACCACCTATAAAGCAAAAAATCATAGCAGACTTGTACTGCACCCAAAGATTATTAGGAGAGCAGTAGATGACAGGAGCTTGCAAGTATGCAGGTTAATAGTCACCGTCATGTCTAAAGAGCTCTTTTCAAGCCTATCTCTATCTACCAAGAGCATATGATCGGAAGGAGCTATTTATAATGTCTGCCTTCATGATGTTTATTTTTCCTTACAATTTATGGTACAATTCATCCCTACCATGTCAAACTATCGAATATGCAAATCGGAGGAAACTTGAGAACAAACATATTCTATCCATTGACGAAGTAATATATTGAAAATGGTCTTATTCAATTCTTTATTTAAAGCATTAAAGTCTCTCTAAAGGGGTTGAAGTTCCGACACTTTGCGACAAGCCGTATCGACTACAATCCATGAACAAAGTCTCGAATCTGAAAAAGTCCGTCACGCAGGAGCTGCATAACTAAATACTTTCCTCAGAATTTGGGTAGTGTAGACTGGTCATCGAGTCTCAAACTTTTTATTAGGAAATTTTGGAAACCCTTTCCAATAGATTCATTCTACTTACCAGGACTTTTCAACCGTTTTCGATATATTTAAGAAAATATACCGAAATTATGTACCCACAATTCGTACATCTTACTTTTGATGAATGTGAGACATGTTAAAAAGTTACAAGTTAGTGCGACGTCTTGGATGCGCGAAGAAAAATATCTAATTTTTGCTTGCTTCTACGTTTTTGGAAAATGGTTAAAGATATGGCATTGAATGTTGAAAAAATGTATGAAGAAAATATTTTTTTCAACAACAATATTAACAAATAAAAATACATATTTAATAGTGCGCTTACTGATCACTTCACTTATATGAGGATTCTATTATACAAGATAAACAAGGTTGTTTGTAGGGGAGATAAAATAATTCTGTTTGCCCGTCCAGTGACATATTGCACTAGTATTTCTAAACTGACACCACTCAAAATAAAACACAACTGGTGTACAAGCTCTGAAGCTAGGTACTTACAGTTTTGATAGTTGGTAAGGAGATATTTACCATTTCTTTCACAGTCATAACTGATAACACCGATTTTTGAGTTGTATCACTTTAGAAATACTAGTGCGATATGATTTAGGCCCAGTAGGCGAGAAAAAAAAATCGCCTTCCCACAAAACTTCTTTATTTCGCAAAATGTTATTTCGATGGAAGCTCGACAAGCTGTATTCCTTTTTGGCCCCCCCTCACTGGAATTAAGCAATCGCACTACCCTCAAAAAGCAAAATATGATTTAGCATTTAATTTTTGTATTTTATCCTGTGTTAATATATGTATGCCAGGGAATATACAAACACTACAAGCCTACAGAGAACATTCCTTTATGGAATATTCCTAGAGCTGTGAGAGTTAACCAGTCAACGTCGGCCTGCTGGTGTCGATTCAGGCATGCATAATGCATAAGGATTGACAAGTTGCAGAAGATGAGATAGGCTCTAATGTTTTGGAGGCCAAAGAGAATTCAAGATTGGATTGCTTCATTCATGAGAACTCAGATAGAGTTGTACAACACCAGGGTTCTATCAACTTCCTCTTGATGATAGTAATAAAAAATTCAATTAACAAACAGTTGATTTGTTTAATACTGAATAGAGTATTTTTTTTAATGTATTCTTACTTTATATTACCTTTAAACGACCTTTTTCTCATGAAAAGTATTTTTCATTATACTGCATCAAAAAACATGTGTTTTCAATACTCGGTTTGAGTCCGTAAAATAGTACTTTTCGGGCCTAGGCCCGAAAAATCTTTTTGGTGCGCTAACCTTACCTGCTACTAATAAACATGTGTTTGAAGGAGGTTACTTTTAGATACTGTGATTCATTCTAATATTTGTTTACTTATAATAAGTAGTGTGTTTAAAGTGCAATACAACATGGATATACCAGAAGATGTTTTAGAAGAAGCCCAAGAAGCACATACAACGGACTACTTCCAGCTAAATTCCTTGGTGTTTAAGGCGTAATAATACATTGTGTGTTCAAAATCAAAATCATTTTCTCCAATTTATGAATAAAAAATAAATCAATTGACATGTTATAGATTTTCAACCGGAATTTCTGAGGTATAAATTATTTCCACTCTTAATTGCATTTGATCTTCACCTCAAACATCATTATTTATTTGATAATTAAAAGAAAATTAATTAGCAAATAAATAAAGATGGTTGAGGTGAAGATCAAATGCAATTAAGAGTGGAAATAATTTATACCTCAGAAATTCCTGTTGAAAATCTATAACATGTCAATTGATTTATTTGTTTTGTTTTTTTGTTTTTTTTGTTTTTTTGTTTTTTTTTTACGGCGCATCTACTTCTTGGTCATTAGCGCCGACATCCAGGGTGCAGCGAGGAATTTTCCCAGCGAGCCTTGAGATGAGAAAATCCCTGCCGGAGGTGGGAATCGAACCCACCATCTCCCGCTTATGAATCCAGCGCGCTAGCCACTAGACTACGGGAGACCCCGATTTATTTGTTTGTTATTCATAAATTGGAGAAAATGATTTTGATTTTGAACACACAATGTATTATTACGCCTTAAACACCAAGGAAATTAGAAAATAAGAGACTTTTAATTTCCACGACATTACAATATATGATATTTAAATTTTCTTAAGGCTATAACTGATTATGATGATTAGATAGTTAGCCGTCGAGGTGATAAGTACAGATGGAATGGTTGGGATTCGGCTAAATAAACCTCAATATGATTTTGTTTTAAAAAAATCTATATTTCGGACCTTTTCCTTCACTTAATTGCCAACCTTGGTCTTCCTCTGCCGCTCGGCATTTCCATTGCTGACGAAGGCTACCAATGAGTAGCCGAAACGTCCGAAATATAGATTTTTTTAAAACAAAATCATATTGAGGTTTATTTAGCCGAATCCCAACCATTCCATCTGTACTTATAACTGATTATATATTAAGGGATCCAGGAAAAAGTAAAAAGCTTGAATGTAAAATATTATATTTCTATAGGAACCAAAAGAATTACGCTAGGGATAAATAAAGTAAGGAAACACGCTAAAAACTCGTAAGATATGCCAACTTCCTTGATGTCTGCCATTGGCAGATTAGAATAAATCTGGAAACGGAAAAATACAAATTGGTTTTACCTGATTTAATGATTAAACGCGAAGGAAATTCTCGCACTTTTTAATATATTTAGAAATATACGAATGTCAGGATTCCGAAAGACTCCTATTAGTGTCTTTCTTCCTTCGCTGTGGGAATGAAAATCGTTTTTGAAGTCTTTTAGATGTGGGAAAATATATTTTTTTAATGGAACAGATTTTATTTGGACCCGTTATCGCTATCTCATATTCAGAGCTTACGCCTAATATATCGGGAATTCTTCAATTAGTCTAAATGCAGAAACATGTTATAGAATTAAAATTATATCTAAACTTCAATTAAAATCTTTTTGATTTTAGCATGTTGCCTCCCCTTAGGAAAAAATGATACTACCAGGCAGGAATTATTGCTGCATGACTAGTTAAAAAATATGAAAATATCCTATCTGAAGGTGTAAGTACTCTTGTGTAATATTGTTCTTTAATAAATGCTAATAATTTCATACCTAATGAATGCTAGTACAATTAAAATAACTGTTTTCCACAGTTAACAGTACAAGTAAATAGAAACGCATACACATTTACACATAAACAATTTTATAAACAAAAGTTATTTAATGACATAAGAGTGGAATAACATTAATCATCCATGTAGGTATAAACAATCGACCAGAGAGGTATAAAGAATCGTATATTAAAGAGCTGCCTATAACAGCCATCGAACCTTCCCCCAAAGAGGTGTTTCCAGATAAAACCATATAACCCAACCTATAACAGGCCAATTCTCTCTCTCTCTTTTTTCAACCCCCTTTTTTTTTTTTTAGAAATTCGCCGACTCATGTGGGGGAGGAGGGAAGCGATATAGGAATCCCTTCCAAACTACCCCTTCGGGATATGATGCGAAATACTAGCAGTAAACAGCATATATTCTCCCTCCATCAAATCCACCTTTACTACACCAAATCCAGTAAAGGGTAAATGTAAGTCACTTCCATTTAGAAATCATGTTTTATATACATAAGTGTGTGTGTGTGTATATATATATATATATATATATATATATATATATATATATTTATTTAAATTTTAACGTCCATTTATTATTAACTACGAATTTTAGGACGGGTTATCTATAGGTTACCACCCTTTTCTAGCCAGGATAGAGGTGATGCCTTTTCTATTTTCGAAAGAAAAGCCACTACCCATAGTGGGAATCAAACCCACGACCTTTGGCACAGAGTGTTAAGAGCTCACGCCTTAACCCTCACGGCTACCGGGTCTCACATATATATATATATATATATATATATATATATATATATATATATATATACATACATATATACATATATATACTAAGGTCATACAGTAAGACACATACTTATCGACCGTAGACTGAGGGACAAATTACTTGATACATTTTCACCAGGTAGCCCTTACATCAACACTCTACTCCAACACTACATATCGCACTAGTATTTCTAAAGTGACTCAAGTCAAAAATTGGCGTTTTTCAAAAACAGCAACAGCATAAAGGTAGTTGAAAATATTCACAAGGCGTCTTCGAATCTCTCTCTTGGAAAGCTATATTTCTAACAATAATTTTTTTTCTTATTTTACTTATCCTGTTTAATTGACAAATGCATTCTCCTACTATAAGCAATTAAGAAATAAAAACAGACAAAAAGAACCGTCCGAATAAACGAAATCAATTACTTCAAAGTTTTAAGCACTTATTTCTCCGATAGACATCGCCTAATCAAAACTTTCCTTTGGACCTTTTTTGTAGAGCGTTTAGTAAGCTTTCGAATGGTAGCCTTTGGTTTACCAAGATTCCCAACCGTTTTGGAGATATTAAGAAAAATATACGAAGTTCCCAAAACTTTTCATGTCTGTTAATAAAATATTTTATTCTATCCCTTCCTTAACTCCAAACGTAACCAAAATTTACGTTTGTAAAAATTATTAGGATATGCCGGATTGTGTCATGAGTCAATCTCATAAGCTGGTTTCCTCTCTATGGAGGTAGGGAGAAAACGCACTAAAATGTATGAATTTTCATAAAACCTAGGAGGAAGAAAACTAAATTTTGTCTCTTCAGAAAACCTTTGTGTATTAAAGGAAGAAAGTTCGGATAATAAGGGAAACCCTTCGGGCTAGGAAAAACAAAAAGGGCTTATTGACATTGTTGGGATTTTACTGGAGTCATGTGTGGGTAAACTAATAATGAGTTTTTTATTAACTACTTTTAATAGAATTGTATGGTATGTTTCGGTACTTATGGTCTCTTCTAAACTCGTTTCGCAGTTTCAGCACTTTTCCACTATATATATATATATATATATATATATATATATATATATATATATATATATATATATATATAGGATATTCCGAATTTAAATGGCAAAACTTCAGGAGCTTAAAGGAGACCGAGAAACTAACAAAAGAGTGAACGACGTGCCCCTCACCGATTCAAACGAGAATTTTTGTATGTGTAGTACTTAAGTAGAAAAAGGTTCTGTTAAAGCGAGAAAACGCAATTCTCAAGCATTCAGCTAAAAAAAAAAAATGCTGAAAATTTATCGGGAATTCTAAAAACTTGTAAGTGAAAAATACAGGTTAAGTTTTAAATTCAATATCTCGCCTTGAAATAACCTGACTTTTACGTCCTGTTGCTTTTTTGAAAAGAAGTGAGCTTCCTTTTTCTAGCCATATAAATGACTATTGTATTATCTCTGGAAGTAGTAGTGAGAAATGGTTCTCAAAATAAAAGTCAAATTTAAACGTTTTTGCATATAACGTCGATTACAGAACACGTAGAAATACCCCAATCTGACGAAAATGTGTAACTTTAGAACCTTTATGAGCCCTCTAAATTTGGTTTGAATCGAGTAACTATTCTTTGAAATATGGCCGGAATTTCGAATCATTAACAAAATTTTAAGGGTCCAGCCTTAGCAAAATTTAAAATACATTTTCCGCCGTTCTTTGAAATTATAAAATAGAAAAAACTGGCTATGTTTATTTCGTATTTACATACGTTACTGTAAGCACATTCATTATGGCCTTGATGGGGAATGAAATCAAGATGCTCCTAATTAAAAACTGTAACGACTCTAAACAATAAATAATTCAGTACTGAGAATTTATTAATACAAGTACATCGATAAATTAACGAGGAAAATTCTTCTGCAAGAGTTCTTGATATTCGAATTTTGTTATGAGCCCATCTTTATCACCATCATGGCTGACGAATATAGACTTCAGATCGCTTCTGCCGGCGTCTTCACCTGGAATGTATTGAATAATTTATACGCTTTTATTATATTTAGTTACTTAATGCCCCTTTATCAACGAAACAGATTTTTGTGATACGGGCTATCTACAGGTTATCACTCATTCTGTTGGCTATTGAGAAGTTCCAGGAAGACTATTCCGAATAAAACTTTAGGGCTCGTTTGACTCGACCCTCCGAATCAACCTCAAATTAGATCAGAAATTCACTTTTTATTGAATGTCGAAATTCTGCGGACCTCTTCATTTTGGTAATCTGCTCAAGGGAAGGATACTAACTTCCTAGTATAAATTGAGGAATATAATATGGTGTGTACACACATTTATAAATTATGCATATTTTTAGGACGGGTTATATAAAAGTTACCACCATTTTCTAGCCAGGATAAGGTTGATGGTTTTTCTTTTCTTTTTTTTCGAACAGTAAAACCTAGGTGTGAATCGAACCCAGAACCACAGGCCCAGATTGCTCGAGCCTTAGCACTCAAAGCCAACGAGACTCGTCCCGATATGTAATACAATTCGAACGTTCAACGGGGCAAATATTTTACAATAAAATAAACAATTCTAATGAATAAGATATGACAAAAGAAGCTATGAGTTTCTCAATTGATGGATTCATAGCAAAAACCCCACTGATTAAGAAAACCAATGTTATTTTGGTATATTAAAAACAAATGTTTATCTTAATGCAATAGGAGAGTAAAATTTAATTATTTATTTATTTAAAGAGCTTCGCAACCAAGGCGACATGCTCAAATTTAATCAAGAAAAAAAAAATTGTTACAATAAAATAAAAATATGAAATACAATCAAATTTGAAAAGAACATAAAAGAATAAAAAAAAAGAAGAAAAAATCAACTTTTTTTCAAAAATCAAGAAAAAATTAATTTAAAAAAAAATCAAGAAAAAATTAATTTAAAAAAAAATCAAGAAAAAATTAATTTAAAAAAAAATCAAGAAAAAATTAATTTAAAAAAAAAATTAGGTGCCATTGACCAAAGCAGTCGAGGCATCCAAATAAAAAATAAAATAAAAAAACAATCTCTGTGGGTATCAGGAAAGTTAAGTGTACTACATAACTTATAGATTTTCTTTCTACGGAGAAGTAAAACTTTTTTTTCCGGACTTCAACAAAACCTACAAATGTCCTATAAGAGACGAGGTAGAACCAGCATTCTACATATTGAAACACTTACCTATTTATTTGGTTTGTTAATTGTAACAAGAGAAATGAAAATGTTAAGAAAGACTAGTAAGGTTTTTGCGGACACCGTGTTTTTAGCTCCCAATATATTCCCAGCATTTTTAACTAGACTAATATTGGTCGTTTTGTTACTCTGTTTTAAAAATTGATTTATCAGTTATTTATCAATTTTTACCTTTTAGCGCGGTTCCTCCCTCCCCCATAGGGAGGAACCCCGCTTATAAGGTTGATACAATGAAACAATCCGGAAGTGCCGACAAGAAAATTTTGCGTTTCAGAACCCCTAGAGACCGAAAATGATGGTGGTTCAAATTTGTATATATATATATATATATATATATATATATATATATATATATATATATGAATATATTTATTTATATATACATATATATATATATATATATATATATATATTTGTCTGTTCGCTCTCTAGGTCGAAGACGAATGGTCCGATTTTGATGAAAGTTGGTACAAAAATCCGTTGTCCAATTTGAAAGGTAAAGTTTGTTAACCAGCGAAATCCGCCTAGCGGAAGATGGCGTTTGGGGCGAAATTCGCGCAAAAAAATCGTAACGCTTACGTTTTTGAGTTCATAAGCTTCTAAGTACTCGTTTTATATGATTCCTGGGCTAGGAAAACGAATGAAACCATTTTCAAGGCGATAGCTTTAACCGTTTTCGAGAAAATTGGAAAAATATTTTTTGAATACCGTTTTTGGTTTGGGTACTTAGAATCATGGGATTCAGTTGAAACATTTTCTGCATGTTCTACTTTCATCAAAACTAATATGTTGAAATTTTGGTTACGTTTGGAGTTATGGAAGGGTTAGAATAAAATATTTTATTAACAGACATAAAAAGTTTTAGTAACTTTGTTTACTTTCCTTAATATCTCGAAAAAGGTTGAGAATCTTGGTAATCGGAAGAATACCATTAGAAAGCTTATTAAATGCTCTAAAAAAAAGGTTCTAATGAAAGTTTTGATTAGGCGATGTCAATCGGAGAAATAAGAGCTTAAAACTTTAAAGTAATTGATTTCGCTTATTCGAACTGTTCTTTTTGTCTGTTTTTTATTCCTTGTTATTTTTTAATTGCTTATTGTTGGATAATGTATTTGAAAATAAAACAGGTTAAGAAAAATAAGAAAAACAATTTAATGTTACAGATATAGGTCCAAGATATATAGCTTTTCAACTGCCTAGCGTCCTTCCTAGGGAGGGTTCTTTGTCTTTGATTTTGGTACTTAGAATTATGGGATACAGTTGAAACATTTTCTGCATGTTGGAGTTTCATCAACACTAATATGTTGAAATTTTTGTTACGTTTAGAGTACTTTGTATAATTTCGTTAGTATCTCGAAAACCGTTGACAATCTTGTGAAGCGGAAGATTACCATTCGGAAGCTTACTAAATGCTCTACAAAAAAGGTTCTGAAGAAAGTTTTAATTAGGCGATGTCAATCGGAGAAAAAAGTGCTTAAAGCTTTAAATTAATTGATTTCGTTTATTCCAATGGTTCTTTTTGTCTGTTTTATTTCTTGTTATTTTTTAATTGCTTATAGTTGGATAATGTATTTGACAATAAAACTGGTTAAGTAAAATAACAAAAACAATTTATTGTTAGAAATATAGATTTCCAAGATTCCAAGACCTTGTCACTAGCGGGTCTGTTTCTACTGTAGCCGACCCTTCCAGGTAAGATTGTAAATCATGACCTTTCAAGACTTAACTACTCACAAGAATGGCGTTAGTGACCTTAAGGGTTGACACGCCATTGTAATAATTAATTTTAAAAAAAAGACTGGTGGAACCAAAACAATAACTGCTTCTATTTTAATCTTTCCAAATTAGACTAGGGATATGACCGGAACCGCGCTAAGATGATGCAGTCCTGCGAGACGGACTTTTTTTAAAAAATAAAGTGTTTGAGTAATTTCTCTTCAAAACAAGCGGGTTACTTGAACCCAAGAGTTTATGGCAGGGCCTTATTATAGGAATATTTGTTGTTGGACAAAGTTGCCCAAGCTAAGGTTTACTTAATTTAAAAATAATAAAAATTAGGAAAATAATGTACAGGATAGGATATAATTCTAATTATATAATCATACAAAAGGAGGTTAGAACTACCTAAAAATGACCTTTTAATGTTTTTTTTATTTTGTTAACTATTATACAAATGAAACAACGTGAATCAAAAAAATGTTATAAATTTTGGACAAAGTAACTCACGTTTACGGTATATGAGTAATACCGTAAGCTACATGTTGGAAATCCAAAATCAGTTTGCGGAATCGCCATATTTTTAGCTCCCCGTAAATCCGGAAGTAGTGTTTTTGACGAATTCACTTTTTTTTAGTATGTGAGTAGTAATGCTCAACACTACATGATGCCATCACACACTTTTGTTGTTTTATTGGGGTTCTAATTAAACAAACTTCTTTTAATAGCATTATTCGCCTCTAAAAATCTATATTGCCTTCTAAATGACCGTGTTAGCCACAATTAACGAGCCTCTAAATGATACTATCTTACCCATTAGTTATATTTGAGGTAAGCCACTCTAAATATAACTCAGCATGGTGGTTATTTTTTAGCGTCTACATTTGTAACATGCATTCAAGCAGTAAACTTGTAAAATATTAATATATGACATCGAAAAATATATACAATTATCTTCTAATGGTTTAACTCAGTACGTTTAAAATGTAACTCATCACACATTATATTTGATTTTTTGATGACCTTGTGTTGAAGCTGTAAAACGTAAAATGGTGATGAAATGTAAAATCTGTGGCTGAGTTAGTTAATTAGATGGCAATGTATAATTAGAAGGACCAATTTAAGATAATTGTTGATCTTTACTTGAAGCTTTCTATAGAATATTTAGTTGGTGTTCTAAAAAAGACAAATAAGTTTATTAGAGGCTATCTCATTTTCCCTTTGCTTAGTTATAAAATGAAAAGTTTGATTGGGGGGCCAATAAAAACATCTGTGGCTTGACTTATAATTTCTCGTTTTTTATACTAGTAGAATTTCTGCTAGCAACCCTTTAATTTAATTAAATCGCAACAAAATCAACAGGCTTTAAAAATTTAGGTTTATTGACCGATTTAAAATTCATAGTACTGAAGTTTCTAAAATTTAAGCTGAGATTGGTTTAAAATTTACCGCCATTTGTAATAATCAATGAAGTAGAACTTTTAACAAACCGGTTTGACTTAGAATTTCTAGTAACTCTGAAGCTGAACTTTATTAAAAGTTTTTCCTCTAACTAGAACTATATTGCTTGAAAGTTGTAAATTAAGACTATTTAAAAAAAAACAAAAAAAAAACACTTTTGACTTCAAGAAAGAGATGTTATTGGTTAATGAGAATCATTGAAATATAAAATATATGAAGTATTTAATTAATCGTAGGCATAATGAAGTAGATACTAATACTAGTATTTAGACAAAATAATCATAGGAATGCCGAAAGGGATGATGTGAATTCATTGAGCTAAATGCAATACAGATAATTAAAACGAGATATTGAAAGGGAGATCTTGAGAAAAAACTTAATCTGACAGTGACTGAGATATAACCTTCCGTGTAGAAGTTAAAACTTGTGAAAGTCGAAATGTTTGATTTAAGTTGATGTTTGGTTATTCAACCGCGGGAAGTCATGGGCAGTCAACGAAAGGAAGGAACTGCCTAAATAAATCTTAAATATATTGTTTTAATTTCATTAAATGGAAAATCAAGAATTAAATTGAAAGCAATAATTAAAAAAAAATAAAAATCCCACCCATTCCGCGAAACGGGCACCAGCCGAGCCCAGAACCTCTCCCCCGGGAGGGCGTCCACAATCTCCAAAGCCCGGGACTGTGACAGTCCAGAGAGTCGAAATGTTGGTTATATTACAAATTACCTTGGGGAAACATGTTGTAAAAAAAAAGAAGCAAAATCCGTTAATTAGATGTTGGGAGTTACCCCAGAACAAAGATAGATAAAAATTAATAACTCTGTCAGCTGTTATAAATAAAAATATATCATAATTCATTCATGTTTATTTTGTATTTATATATTAAATCGCCCCGATAGCTCGGTTGGTAGCTTTGTACTCTCGTAACCATAAGATCGCTGGATCGAATCTCGTCTTATATTAATATTTTGTTTGTATTTATATAGATAAATTTAAGCGCATCCTTTGAAAGGCTTCGCAATTTGAACTCAAATTTCCTCAAAACCCGTAATATCGTTGGAAACACTTTTGCATTTTTCCGGGATTCACTGCCTATCAGAAATGATATCATAAATCCTTCAATAAGATGTTTTTCCGGGATTCACTGCCTATCAGAAATGATATCATAAATCCTTCAATAAGATGTTTTTCCGGGATTCACTGCCTATCAGAAATGATATCATAAATCCTTCAATAACATGTTTCGCTGAAAATGAGTATTTTATTTGGATAGAAATAGTTGTGAGGTATTTATCTTGGAAAAGAGAACTTGGAAAAATGTGAAATACATTTTAGTTTCTATCTAAACTAGGACCCGAAAGATTAAAATGAGGAATAAAAACTAAGGTTTCTTTTCACTAAAAACCATGCATTTTTATTTTTACTGAAGTGGGAAATTCCGAGCATTACTTCATGTTTTTTCGGAGTGTTCCAGGAACCTTAAGTCCTAGAAATCTGCCTTATGTGAATACTAATGCATGCCTTTTGGGAAGGATTTTCACAGAAATAAGTCTCCTTAATAAATAATTCCTCAGAGGATTTGTACAATGTTTTAGAGTAAAGCTCCTTAAAGCACTCTCTCAAGCCCCTTCAAGTCATTTGGGCTTTACAACACCTTCACAAAGTCCGCCTTAGACGAATGGGATAATTTTATGAAATGGCATCCAAGTATGCCAGTATCGATTTTTTTTATTTCCGTTTTTTTTTGTGATCCTCCTTGTTTATATTGAACTTTTTCCGTGGGCCATCAAAAAATGAATCATGCATTTAGTTTATAGTTTGTCTTTTATTAACTAAGAAAACCAGGGACCGTAAACAATTATTTTTAATTCATTTAAATATAATTTTATAACTTTCTGGTAAAAAAGTATGATGTCATCGAAATTGGTGTACCTTAAGTCAATCCTCTACATTTTAAAAGTCTAAATTTACATATTTTCGAATGAATGATATAAGTGTATACTTATGTATGTATATGTATATGTATATATATATATATATATATACGTACATAAACTATGTGGAAGAGGGGGAATAATTTCGTTCTTTATCTATGCTCTTTACATACGTATATGAAGTCAAACATATGTTTCATTTCTACATTTTTAACGTGTTGTTTAATTCTTATTTTAAGCAATTGCGATGATTTTCTAATATAACATTTGTTGCACTTCTTACAATTAATTTTATGTATATTATATTTTGTCTCTTCAGTAATTTTATCTTTTATCCATGTAAAAGTGTTTTTTATTCCGTTATTATAAGTCCGTGTCAATTCTCCTACATCTTTACACACACTTCCTTATATCTATAAAAAACAAAATAGGATTGGTTTTTTGATTTCTGAGACCAATCTTCCTTTTTGTAATCAAATTTTATTTTATACTCCTGAAGAAGCATCCTAGATTGCGAAAAAAATAGATCCAAATTTTAATAAATTTACGTTCTGTTGAGTTTTATTCATTAAAAAGAACAACCACTATATATATATATATTTATTTATTTATTTATTTATTTATTTATTTATGAATAAATATATATTATTTATTTTCCCTGGTGCCACTCAAGCTTCTTTTAAAACAACGACAATTACCTAATTAACTCAAACAACCCTAAAAACTATTTACTGCTAACTAAAAAAGGAAAGGTCAAAAACGAACGTAAAAGCAAGAAAGGGCACCACATGATTATTATACGATCAGGATATCGGAGAGATAGAAGGAGCTATTTTTTTTAAGGCTACAGCACAGGGGCGAATGAATATTCATGAGTTTTGTTGATGATAAAAAAATAATAATTTTGGCTCTCGATTTCTGTTGAATTGGTAAATATATTCTCAGAATCAATTTATGTGAATGAATAAATTAATAACTTTAATCTGGGATTGTTTTGTCGTATGAATAAATAAAAAAATCCATCAATCCTCTATAACTGAGCACATGCCACACCAAGATCGTTATTTCAACAGTTTGCAGTTCATTAAGAATGTACTTAATTCAAACTATACAAGTACAAAATAAACACATTTATTATTTTTTTCCTACCAAGAAATAAAATTTAGAAAGCAAAATGGCTACCGTGTGCCAGTGCACGTTCTTTTCCACTTTCTACGTAAAATTGTCAGTGTTTGATGGCGGAGTAAACAAAATAAAATAGTTTTGATATTTTATATTTATAATGAACAGCTGACTTAATTATTATTATAGTCGGAAAGCTGGTAACACACTTTTCATTAAGAGTTTTATGCGCCCTGAAATTTTGCTATAATGAACCTCTTAGGTAGATAAGAAGGTAAATATGTGTTTCCTGGACATACCTTGGTGCACCAGGTACTGCGCATAGGGGAAAGGTGCAAAACAATATTGCCCAAAAGTAGAGTTTTGTTCAGAAACCAACTATTATTAATGACAAAATTGCAAATTAAGGCAATTTTAAAATTAATAATAAATAAGGCAGGCACTTTTAAGGGGTATAACACGTAAAAAAAAATCCTCGAAAAAAAAAATACAAACAATGTTGAAACAAAGTTGTAATTAACTTATACTAGGGAATAGAACAACATTAGTAAACTGGCTGCATGAAGGGCATTTACACACAAGTCGTGAAACAAAATTGTGGACGCTAACGGTTAAAAGTCCGTCTCGCAGGAACTGCATCATCTTAGCGCGGTTCCGTTCATATCCCTAGTCTAATTTGGAAAGATTAAAATAGAAGCAGTATTATTTTGGTTCCACCAGTCTTTTTTTTTTAATTAATTATTATAAAAGCGTGTCAACCCTTAAGGTCACTAACGCCATTCCTGTGTGTAGTAAAGTCTTGAAAGGTCATGATTTACAATCTTACCTGGAAGGGTCGGCTAAAACTAGAAACGGACCCGCTAGTGACATGGTCTTGGGATCCTGGAAATCTATATTTCTAACATTAAATTGTTTTTCTTATTTGTCTTAACCTGTTTTATTTTCAAATACATTATCCATCTATAAGCAATTAAAAAATAACAAGGAATAAAAAACAGACAAAAAGAACAGTTTGAATAAGCGAAATCAATTACTTTAAAGTTTTAAGCTCTTATTTCTCCGATTGACATCGCCTAATCAAAACTTTTATTAGAACCTTTTTTTTAGAGCATTTAATAAGCTTTCTAATGGTATTCTTCCGTTTACCAAGATTCTCAACCTTTTTCGAGATATTAAGGAAAGTAAACAAAGTTACTAAAACTTTTTATGTCTGTTAATAAAATATTTTATTCTAACCCTTCCTTAACTCCAAACGTAACCAAAATTTAAACATATTAGTTTTGATGAAAGCAGGCCATTAAGTACTCGAGGAACAACATGGAAAATGTTTGTCCATGGGAGATAGGAAGGCTGGATAAATCAATGGAAAGGTCAGGAGCTCTGGTGGGCACTTGCATTTAACCATGCTGCATTCAATGTTGTTACATTCTACGTTAATCGTGTTACACTCTACGTTAGTGCAATCAGTGGCATTTTTTGCTGGTGAACAAACTTCACCCTTCGTTTTTGACGGGCAATGTTTAGACCGAAACGTTAACAAAATCGGTCCATCTTTATCAACGCGAACTTATGGTCTTCGGATTTTCACCGTATCATCGTTTTCTATACCAAAATTTCGTCAGGTTGGCTTCTGAGAAGTAAGCAGCAAGGATTTCTCAGACCTAACCCTGAGGAAGCTAGTAGCACGAAATTGTGAAATAGCACGAAATAGCGAAATTTTGGTAAAGAAGTGACACGGTCAGAATTTGAAGACCATAATGTTTGTAAAATATAGCATTTAATTCATAATATTTATATTCATTCGTTGGAGGCCCGGTGGCCGTGAATGTTGTGTGAGCACTCTGTGGGCAAGGTCAAGGGTGCAATTTTCACTTGGGGGAAGGGCGATTTCTTTCGCAAGCGTATGCTCTATACCTGCTTATAAAATTGTGGCAACCTGTAGATAACAAGGTTTTAGAATGTGTGTTTTGAATATGTGGATGTTAGAGTTTATATAAAAAATATGCATTTCTTTAAAAAAATAGGAAGGTATATTAAATAATATGTAATATCTTTGCAATATATTTGCTGTCATCCCAATACGATGCATGACATCGTTCGTTCATGTTTTTAGGAATTAGTGTTTTGTCTCATAGTCGTATTAGAGTTCACGGGGTCTTGGCATCAGGATCCCGGGATGGGATGAATCATTCGGGAATTGTTTGCATTACATTACTTAGTTTAATAGAGTTTAATTACAACATGGGCGTGAATCAATTAATTGATACTAATAGAGAGTAAGTGTGTGTGTGTGTGTGTGTGTGTGTGAGAGAGAGAGAGAGAGAGAGAGAGAGAAAGGAGTGATGGAAACGTTTTGAAATATTCGCTAACCTTTGGATAACCTAATAACCTTGACATTTAAAGTGCCTCCTAATATAAAATTTTGAGTTTCAATAAATGCGACAGGTGGGGTGGATAGATAGCCCACTTCTATCTTGCCGAAAATATACAGGGTGTGGCAAAATGAATGGAAAATATCGTACTTGCGGGTAGAGAAAATATGTTTTATTTTTCATAAAAGGCCTTCAATTTTCGAGATATTCGACATTTTCGAAAATGTCAAAAATATAAACCCATTGCCATTCTTTTTGGTGTCAGGACTTTTCGCTCTGTTTTTTTTTTTTTTTTTTTTTTTTTTTTTTTTTTTTTTTTTTTTTTTTTAACGGCGCATCTACATCTAGGCCATTAGCACCGACATCCAGGGTGCAGCGAGGAATTTTCCCAGCGAGCCGTGGGTTGAGAAAATTCCTGCCGCAGGTGGGGATCGAACCCACCATCTCCCGCTTATGAATCCAAGGCGTTAGCCACTAGACCACGGGCGACCCCTTTTTTTTGGATAGTGTTTCTGAATGTATTTGCGATCGAATGTATACCATGATTTGGGAGCACATACATAGTTTCTTTTTTTAAACAATGATCTAACTCAAATTTCATACTTTGCTTATTTCTTTCCTAAGCTTAACCTAACGTAGTGTATACAATTGTTACAAAAATACAATTGTGTATACAAAAAAATTGTTACCTGAAGGCCGAATGAAGAAAAACATGCCTGGTTCATGGAGATTCCGAAATGGTAGAACAAGGTGTATTTTTGTTTAATTTAAACCTTGTCTTTTTTTTAATATTTTTATTAAGTTGCTTCGATTACTAGGGTCATTAGCACCACAGTCAATGTAAGATTGATTCAATATTTTGGATATACAGAAAGATTCTTGATGAAAAGAGACAAACTAAAGCTAGTTCGTGTTATTATGAGTTTCCCCGCCAAAAACTTTAGATCTCAGTTTCATTAAAAGAAAGACCGAAATTTAATTTAACAACCCTTTCCCCCTCTTCTGCCGGTTGCTTCTTTGAAATCCCCCCTCCTTCTAGCAATTTGAATGAAAAGGCTTTGGGATTTGAACTATGTGACCCTTCATGCTTCTGAAAGACCCCACTGAGACATCTCTTAAAAACCCTTTCAGCACACAACAAGTGTAAAGGGTCCTTTCATTCCGTATGAATCCCTTTCTATTTGTTTCTTTCTACTATTTGCTCAACATCCCTTAGGACTTTACATTAACTAAGAAGAGCTCCTTTCCTTCAATAAATATCCCTCATTCGCTTTTATGTGTTTTAATCAGCTGATAGGTTTGTGGTAAAAATAGAACCAAAAAGATAAATATAAAGCGTCTGTGACGTAAGTAGTAGCATTTCTCAAGAGGTGTGTAATGTACACTCCATTCATGAATATTTTTTTTAAAAATAACCTGTATAAATGCATAATAAATATGAATAGTTTTAACCATTGTAATGAACAAATCAATAAATAATTATTTTTTTAATTAATTGTTTTCCGGACTAACCCCCCAACCGGTCTTATGAACCGCTTCTGCTTTTCGGGATGTCCACCGAGTTTTGTTGCAAGGAAGAAAATACCGCGGCAGTTAAGGTCACGTTAGTAATATTGGTCTTGAGTCAAAGCCATCCCTAACAAACCAATTTATTTTATTTTTACAACACATCTTTATCTTTAATTACTAACGACGTACATCCAGTTTCGTTGTTAAAGTACAAACATTTCAACCCTTAGGGGCATATTAGTACTTTGTGTCCGAGTGGTTTTGAAGATTCATTTATTTATGAGCACCCGCAACTAAGGTGATGTGCTCGAAACAATTATACAGATACATTTCTATTTGTAATTAAAAAAAAATATAAATAAATAAATACATTGTGAATTCTTAATAATAACAGATAAAATACATTAGAACAATGTTCATGTAGTTACAAATAAGGCCTGTTTACAATTACTTCGTGAAGGAAGGTGTAAAATAAGAAGTTGTTTAGCACTGTTGTTGATACTGTGAATAAGGTATATACAAGATTTGATAATGAACAAAATTATCAAACAACGTAAGAATCGGGAAAACGAGAAAGGCAGTAACTCTTGGGAGGGGAAAATGTATTAGTAACAGAAAAGGTGAAAATAAGAAGAGAAGGAAAAAAAATTAATAAAAAAATAAAATAAAATAAAATAAAAAAAATAAATAAAAAAATAAAAATAAACAAAATAAAAAAAAAAAAAAAAAAAAAAAAAAAAAAAAGGAATAAAGTAAATATAGAAATGAATAATAGTAAATTAAAAATAAATAAATAAATAAAAATAATAATAATAATAAATATATATATATAGCTGACGTCAAAAAAAAAAAAAAAAAAAAAAAAAAAAAAAAAAAAAAAAAAAAAAAAAAACTAACCCGTTGAGCGTTGTGGTGTTAAATTGATTCCGATATACGAGTATATTCGTATTATAAACGCAAGAATATTAATGTATAATGTCTAGAAATGAGGATCCTTTAAAGTAACGAAGAGTTATATTATATATATATTTTTTCCTTTTTAATACAGTATACTTGTTAGATTTTATGGTGTATGTTTATGTTATGAAAATGTTGTAATATGGTTTTAATATGTGGGCTGTTTTCCGATAACAGTTCTTGAATGTCATAAGGTATGTTTAGTAGATTTCTCTGTCTGCATTTTGTAAGTATATGTTTTATAGTAAGAGTCCTGTTACAGTACTGGCAAATAGGTCTATCTTTTCTATTCATTAAGTACGAGTGAGTGAGGAATGAGTGTCCAATGCGTAGTCTGGTCAATATAACTTGGTCTCTCCTTGTTAGGGGCCATTTATGTTTAGACCAAGGTTCTACAGTTGGCTTTATTTCAAGCAGTTTGTTGTCTGTTAGTGTCCAGTATCTTTGCCAGTAAGTTAGTACCTGTCTTTGAACGGTTTTGAAGAGAAAATGCGAAAAAGAAACAATTGTTTCCATATTCCGCAAAAAATGGAAAACATTGGTGTTTGTTTCGTAACATTTCTTCATAACCACTCGGTCAAATTGAAATCTTTTGAAACTCAATCGACGTAGAATTTAATGATCTAAATGTTTTGTGATAATAAACTTTTCGTTTAAATGCTTTGTTTCAGAGTAAGTTTAGAAAAACCATAAAACGTCCGCCCATTTTGAGAATTTTCTTAAATTATGGATTTTGCTCAACTCAGAAATCGGGGTAAACATTATATTGTCGATATATGTTGAAAATTTTAATAAATGCAACAGTTTCAAAGCTTGCGCCAGTTTTTTTTTCAGCAACTCTCTTTTTTTTTTAGGTAATACGAAGTGCTCTTGAGACATGATTATATGTCCGCAGACAAATCAGATTTCGCCCGGAATAATTTTTTGTATTATTTCGATTTCTTCTTTACTCCCAAACAGTTTCTCCTCAGCGTGGATATATTCTTATTTAATAATATTCAATGTCAAAATGCACATTTGTTCATTTGAACGAAACGAAACCTAAATAAAATATTGAAATTTATAATCCTCTAATTTGAAGACAAATAATCCCCATGATACATATAGAATAATTAATTATCCTGTTAATAAAATTTTGATTTGAAATAATTGGCTTACCTAGATAGAGCAAGGAGTTCCTCACATCGTCGAGGTTCATGAGTCCATCTTCGTTCCTGTCGAACATATTAAATGTTTCCTCTATGTAGTAGCTACTTGGGAATTTCTTCTTCCTTGCCGACAAATGTCGAAGATATTCTGGAAACGACACCAGTCCATCTGAGTTAGCATCCATTTTACTGAACACCTAAAACAAACACAAATATATATTTTTTGTGTTGAATTTGAATTTACGAAAGCGAGACACAAAGTCTATGAATGATATGGATTTAACACTTCGTGCCTTTGATTGTTACTTTCAAATTAAAGGCACCACCTTGGTTAGAAAATGGTAGGAACCTTAAAATAAAATAATAAAAACATTAGTTGTGAAAAAATTGGCGTTAAAAAATTAAAATAAAGAATTTATGAATGAAACAATATTGAAAAATAAATGTATTTATTTATTTAATTTTTGACGTCTGTTTATGTATCAAAGAGATTCTTAGTGTTATCTACAGTTAACACCCTTGACAAGTCAGGATAGGGCTGATGCCTTTTATCAATGTACATGCAGGCATTAGGTCTTAATCCATTAAAAATATATCGATCATAAAATTAAATTTATTCTTAGCCCAAGAAAGATTATTGTAGCGTAAAAAATCGAATTAGGTTTTATTTTTGCTATGAGTGAATTGATACAATTCGCCATAATTAAATAAATCATATTGGCTAACTTAAATATTTTTATATTTGGTCTCCTCTGAGTATCTTCTTAAAACGTTCACATTACTTTTAAAGAAACGGAACTAGATTAAGATTTGTTAGGTTTATAAGATCCTAACAGTCTATGTTTGATATAACATTATATTAAAGAACATTATTAGAGCTTTGGGTAATAAGACTTCGTTACGTTTACCCAGTTGTGAATTTGTTTGAAATATTACGTAAATATATTTATTTCTCTGATCGTGCTCTAGCGTCTACATAAGTAGTCCGATTTTGATGAAAGTTTCTACAAATACACTTCTTCTATATAGGAAGTAGTTAACCCGTAGAATCCGCAGTCACGTAAAAAATTTACAGCATTGCATTAATCAACACCGAGTCACGTTTTAGCACTTTCCTCCGAAGGAAAGTAGCTTTTGAGGTTGCACTCATGACGGAATTTTTGAAAAATGTCTTCAAATATTTATCGATCCTACCTAGTGGACACCGAAAATGACCCCCGTTAAAATTTATATATACCTATATATATATATATATATATATATATATATATATATATATATATATATATGTGTGTGTGTGTTTGTGTGTGTGTGTGTGTGTCTGTTAACACGTTAGCGGCCAGAGTTTTTGTTTTTTCTTCACGAAACGTGGTATACAGCGTTCAATTAGCAAACGATTGAACGAGTTCGTTAACATCCAAAATCAGTCCACCGGGAGAGGGGGTTTACCCCGGACCCAAAACACTAATTTGATCATGCCAGCCGTAGTATTTGTTATATTTCAACGAAACTCGGTATTCGTCATGTTGATCTAAAGAGAGAAATACGTTGTAAAAAACAAACTAAATCGGTTCATTAGGAGGGGGGGGGGACCCTCATTACTAATTTGCCACTACCAGCCGTAATTTTTGTTACATTTCAACGAAACTCGGTATTGGTGGTGGTAATCAACAGAGAAAAATGCGTTGCTAGGAAAATAACAGAACGGCTGTTACCGTACTGTGCCTATTTCTTAGTATTATTTTTATTTATCTATTTAAATTTTAACGTTCATTACTAGTAACTAAGAATTTTAGGACGGGTTATCTATAGGTTACCACCCTTTTCTAGCCAGGACAGGGCTGATACCTTTTCAGCATCCTCATGTTTGAAACAGTTTCGCTCTACCTCAAATGCTTTATGTTTTACGCCCTGCTAAATTTTTAAATTTTTGCAGTTTTCAACGATTGGAGAAAGCAAATGCAATTTGTTCTTACATAGAAAATAAATCATACCTTCTTTATTTATCAACCAATATTGATGGACTTTTTTATAACATTACTTCAATAGATAAGGAAGCCAGAAAAAAATAATATAACCGTAAAATAATTACATGTTGTCTGAAAAAAAATCCTGAAGTGGTAAAATAAAAATGTTTTTAATAAAATATTGCGTTCCACACTAAGTGGAATATCATCAAAAGGGAAAAAGATAATCACAAAAGTATTTTTTTTATTATTATTCTACATGATATTCATTATCACATGAAAAAATAAAATTTGTGGGTTTTACGCATATTATTTATTTTTTTCGGCAGACAAAAAATTCTCCTATTAAAATTATAGTTGACATTATATTATTATTTTTCCTCCTTACTTATATCCATGAAAGGAACATACGTGCCAAGTTTCATTAAAATCTGAGATCATGGGTGTCGAATCGTATTTTTTTGGGTTGATTTGACGTGGAATGACCCCATATTAATTGAGGTTCATTTCAACATGTTCCGCATAGTTTTCCTGGTGTAATAATATCCCGAACCCTTGCACAGCCTCCTCACCCATCAGAATCCCCAATCACAACACTTCTTGGTAATGCTCGCAAATATAATGGATATGTCCAAAAGACAACTGAGAAACATAGATTTTAACGTACATCTATTATTGACAACGAATTTTAACCTGTACTGGTATAACTCCTGTTACTGGTGGCCTATAGATAACGGGTTATTTCGAGGTTATCTGTTTGTTGACACTGGTCCGGAGTTTAACACAATAAAAAAAAACTACTTCATGCCGTGACGAAGCACGGGCATTCAGCTAGTAATAGTAATAAATATGAATATATAATAATTCTAAATGTGAAAAGTTTTCACATCTGTATCTATCTATCAGGAACAAATCAAGAACACAAAGGAAACAGCAACAAATAAATAAATGAATGGAAATCGCCTTGTGTAGAGGATGCAAAAAAAACATCTTTAGGACTAGAATTACCGCCATGCCGAAGTCTGCCCAATGAATATCATTTAGTCTTGAGTACATGAAATTTTTAAAATTCCTTTTTATGATTATTTATTTAGTCTGGCTCTGGCTATAACATATTTTTTTATACGGATTGTTTTGATCAATATATTATTGATTGTTGAAGCATTTAATAATTTATTGAATAATAAATATGAAATAGAGTAAGAAAAATATAATTTATGCTTATTTTTGTCAATAATGTTCGTGTTCAGTAAATATATCTGTTATTGAGGTAGTTCAATATGTTACCTATATATTTGCTTCCATCAACGAGCAATTTAGTCATATTGTATAGTAAGTCGATGGCATAATAATCTTTCTACAAAAACACTCAGACTAAAAGGAGTAGATGTTCTCCATTGAACTCAGAATAACAAGAAATTCTATTTTAAACATTCCAAATAATACCAGAAATAAGCTTTATTTGGAAACACGCTAATGGAATGTAATTTTTATTTTATGATCTTGAGTGAGCCTTTGTAAGAAAATGTGCTCGTGAGAAATATTGCGGCTAAAGGACAAATCTAAGTTAGAAGGATACTTGTCTTTCAGTGAAGGATGCTTGAAGGAAGAAGGATAAGAATTTCCTGTTCCTCTTTCCTTCTGAATTCCTCAAGGGAGTCAATTTATTCTGCCTTCTTGATGTCGAGTACTTGAGGCACTTATTTTTTCTGTTCGTTCCTTTTGAAGCATTTTGTCTTTTCCCAACCTTTACTGCAAGTTGGAAGGTTTAAGGACTTGGAAATTGAATTTTTTGTTATTTCTCCAGCCTTTGGTATTGGTAGTCAATAAATGTGGAAGTGTATTTATCCTAGTTATGCAGAGAGGTGGGTTCGATTCTCGAATGGACGGCATAAGTTTATTCTTTCATTCTTATAATATTATAGACTTGTTACCATGTGATTTCAATACATTATTTGAGAATTGACGAAATATCATATATATATATATTATATATATATATAATGTATATATATATATATATATATATATATATATATATATATATATATATATATAAAGCACTATATAAACCTACATAAACTTCTTATAATATCCTTTATTTAGTGCTCAACATGTTTCGAGTCGATAGACACCTCCTCAGGAACAATCCAATTATATAAATAAATTTAGGCTTACCTAGGGAGGACCTGCAAGTCTATACTGATTGTATGTGAATTATTTTCGATGTATTTAACAAAATAAACTAAAAATTGTGAAACTGTCTGTAAATACAAAAAAAATTTAATCAGTCAAATAAAAAATGGTAATGTCTCCACATAAAAAAATTATTTTTAATAGTTAAAAAACCTTTAGAGTTTTCGGCGTCAAGTACCAAACGCTCGGCGCCAATTGATGAAACGCCGTTAGAGTTAACATTATGTTTCTACGTGCAGATTTGGCAGAATATCTACTTTCGATTCATGGGCGTATATAAGGGGGGGGCTGCAGCCCCCCCCCCCCCTCCGAAATTTTGAGTTCATCGGTAAAAATGTTTCATAAACCCTTAAAAATAAATTAAACAAGATCACTTAGTTCATAAAAAATATTTTATTTGGGGTGTAATAGCGTTTTAGTTGGTTAAAACTATTCCAATTTCTAAATTGTTAGTAGACCCCGGAAATTGTCTCAGCCCCCCCCTCGAAATTATTTTCTATATACGCCCATGTTTCGATTTAGACGAATTATTTTTGTTATTTTTATTTTCTCGATTAGTTGTATATTGTTGTATTTGTAGGGAATCAGTCCGGTGTATTTCTTCTAGTCGCTAGTAATTTGCCTTATCATGTAATTGATCACTTCATAATTAAACTCATGTTCGGATCAAGAACATGAACGTCCTGTGGGACATAGCCCCGTTATTGGAAGAAAAAAGGATTACACTGCGGCAATTTAATTTTTCCACCAGATATCATCCATTCCTTTGAGATTACCTTTATTAAACGGAAGAAGAGCCACAATTTTTTTTTTTTTTTTTTTTTTTTTTTTTTTTTTTTTTTTTTTTTTTTTTTTTTTTAACCAAAGCGTTTATTCCTTTTTGGTAAGGTATTTTTGTATGAGTGAGGAAGAGATTAATAATGTTTCATATCTTCTGTTATAATAAGTATGTTAAATTCCGCCGTAAAAAAAAATAAATAAAAAAAAAATGAATAAATAAATAAAAAAAAATGACACTAGTCTAGAGAGAGAGAAAACTTTATTATGAAATAACAAAGTGGGCTGCCCAACTAAATCGGGTTGCTGGCAACACAGCGTGCTAATCCACCAATATAGGTATTAGTTTCTAAATTCGGAGGATGTTACATTTGTAGTCTCTTCTATTTCAGTGGTGAAAATATCCTTCAGGAATATCCTCATTATGGAAACACCATTTTTTTTTTCTTCCACTTCTTCTTTCTTTTCTCAAAGAAAACACAAGTCAGTAGATTCTTTTTAATTTTAAATAAATCAACGAAAGGAACGGGGCCTATTAATGACTATATGTATGTTGGTTAATAATGCCAAGCGAGTCAATGAGTATTGACTCGGCTAAAGCAGGGTAGGTTTCTGGAAGGATTCCAAGTTCCTCAAGATATTTGGAAGTCAATTTTGGAATGGTTCCTCGCGCGCCGAACCACAAACCCCTAATAATATAGTTTCTTGACCCATACTTTTCCTGGAATTTATCTTCTAGGTACGTTATGCATTTGGAGTAAATTCCTTTCTTTTCGGAATCTATAGATTCTGCCTGTTCAGGATCACTTGTCTCGAATCGAATCGTGGGGTCTAGTACGTAGGCTGTCGTACTATGTTGTGGGAAGGCGACGATGTCTGCGTACCTTGAAGAGCCTTGGTCGTCGATTGCATACACCTCTTCATGACATCCGTAGCCTTTTTCTTCAAGAAGATTTATTAGCCTGTGCTTCACATTGTGGTGTCGCCGAGTAACCAGGAGCATACTGTTCGGACAACTACCCAGCACATGGGCTGGAGTTTCAGGCTCTCTGCCGCATTTGCGACAAAGGGGTCCAATATCAGCTGCTCCCGCTACACCGGGGACACCACGTAGTGGGGCGTAATTAACGTTTAATTTCAGAGCGTTAGTCCATTCAGAGCCGGACAGGAGTTTTTTGTCGTAAATGAATTTATTGCTCTTCGGACAATCTCTGAAATGTTTCACTCCAATCCCTTGCCACTTACATTCAGCCCATTCTTCGAATGACTTCTCGCGCAAAGATCTCCTAATTTTTCTAATGTTATGGTCTTCAGGTAAGTCTCTGGTGTCTATATTTAATCTGCCGATGCATTCTGTCAATTCCTTATCATAATCGAATATCGCCTGAAACATTCCATCCGATATTCGATTCAACTTCTGAGCGATTGACCAGTGCTGCAGTGGAGCTTCCCATTGGCACTTCAGAATACCTAGACCTCTGAATCTTCGAGGAGCATACATCATTGCATTGCATGTGTTTGCAGGGAGACCAAGCATGGCTTTGACGCTTCTTCTTATTATGACATCGACACCTTCCAGAAAATTAGGCCGAAGTTTCATCAAGGGAGCCGTCTGTAGAGGGAATGTTAAAGATGGGAAAACGTATTGATTAATAATATTCAGCTTCTGATCTCCTCTTAATAGGTTGGACGAAGTAAGCTTGTTTAAATTTTCGTTTATTTTCCGTATCCCATTTTCGTTAACATCAAGGTCCTTGGCGAAATTACATCCTAGATATTTGACATTTTCATTATCCTCAATTGATTCGATTTCGTCCTGATTTTCAAGGATTAATTTTCTTTTTTCAAGTATGCCTTTTTGCATCACAATGGCGGAACTTTTTCGAGCATTTATACACAAGCCAATCTCCCTGAAGATGCGTGTAACAATATTAATAGTGCGCGTAGCAGCATTGACATTACACGCAGTCACGGCTTGATCGTCTGCAAACCCCGTGAGAATTACTCTGTCCGCATTGTCACGCAACTTGTAGCCAAATTCATTAGCGAAGTTTGGTTCGCATACTTCTTTATAAAGGTGGTCGATTCCTAATATGAAGAGGGCAGGTGACAGTGGACCTCCTTGAGGCACGCCTCGCTTAACCTTTATAGGGGCCGTTTGTTTCATACCAGAGGCAACTTTTATTTCGTTATTACAAAGCAAGGCGGAGATAGCATTTCTTAGATCTGGAGATATTCCCTGAGCTTCTAACGATTTTAAGATATGAGTGTGACCGATATTGTCAAATGCCCCCGTCACATCTAAAAAGGCTAGAACACAATCATCCTTTCTCTTCGCTGATTCATTCAATATCGCTTGGATGATGCGAGTGTTGACATGGCAACCAGGTAACCCTTTAATGAATCCTCTTTGGCTAGAGTGAAAGGTAACCTGTTGCCTTAGCTCGTGATCTAGCACTTTCTCGATGATTCTCCGGACTATGGAATAGATCGTCACGGGTCTCCATGAACCAATCTCTTCTACAGGGCCCTTACCTTTATAAATCAAAATCGTTCGGCCTTGTCTGAGTGCTTCTGGGACGTACGCAGTCTTCAGTAATATCTCTGTAATATCCTTGAGAATATGAGCCACACCCAGGCACTTTATGGTTCTTATTAAGACCCCGTCAGGTCCTGGAGAGGTGTCCAATGAAGTCCTTTTGATGGCATTGTGGACTATCTTCAGGTCTATGTTCATCAAGTTCGGACTTGTAGGACTCTCCATGTAGATTTCCCTAATGCAAGGATTCTCATGCTCAAACGTCGATTTAAAATGCTCAAGGATTTTCTTTGTCTGAATCTGGCATTGCTTCGGAGAATCTGCATTCATGATCTGATTAACAACCTTCTTCCTTCGGTTGTAATAGTTGTACTGAGCTAGTTCATAGTTATACTGCTCAGCACGTTTCGCCCTTGCTGCTTTGTTCGCTCTCTGGGGGTTGGATGATTCACTTGCACCCTTGCCATTTTTTTCGGATCTATTCTTTTTTCTCATTTTATAATATCTTATTGCTGGATGCTTCGGTCCAGGTAGAGTATTATTCGCCTCTCGAAGGAATTTTAAAAAATTCTTAATTTTATTTTCATAGCCTAATGGGTCAAAGTTATGAATGTCTTTTTTGATTTTTTTGAACTCAGTAGACCATTTTTCTAGTCCAATTTTAATATTTGTATCTAATAATTTATCGTTTTTATTATCTTTGGAAAAATTCGATAACTTAAATATGGACTGAAGTTTTGCTTCGTTAGCCTCTTTGTGATGTTTTTTGGCTATGTGAGTCCGAAGGCCTCTAGTTCCCCGAAAGGTTTGCCCACATATTGCACAAAGAGCCCTCGAAGCCTCCCCATTCTCTATATTGTCTGGCAAAGTCGAAGTATTTTGACGAACAGCATTCTTCGAAGCTCTTGTTGTAACATTGCTCATCATATATTCCCCTGATTACATGAAGTGTAATCGAGTATTCATTATTTAGTTATATATTCAATTTTGGACTGAATAGTTACTAATACAAAGGTTATGCTCACTAAGGTTATAATCTTACACCTTCAAGTGGGACTGAAATATATTTGTACCTATACGTTTATCCATTTACTCAAGTCCTCCATTTCAAGTCCTCGTAATTATTGTGACTAAAATGTTCTTATTAGAATCTACAAACATACCTTATGGAAAAGGAAAATAAGTATTAGTATTGGCTTAATGTCGTCGTCGGACAAGAGCAAAGATGTTAGTACGCTCTTAATTCTTCAACACTTGAGCAGAACGTCGATTTTCTCGTCCAACTTGATTAGTTTTCAAAGCCTCTTCCACTGTTCATGTTCCTAGGACTTCTTTGAAAGTATTCATTTTAGTTTTGAGCTTGAGATAACGAAATAAAAGCAAATTTTAGTTGGAATTGTAGAGCAAATTATTTTTTGAGTATTTCCTGCTTTAGCCCAAACATCTGTTTTTTACCAAAAAAAAATATATCGGTTGGCTGTCTATCTGAAGAATTGACTCCATTAGATAAATTAATTTGCCATACTGAGATGTGAAGCCCTGAAGCATCAATCGCATGAAACTCAACCATCAAACGGAAGGATCAAAGCCTGGACTCTTGTTCATTTACCTAAATAAAAATTGGGAGATTTCGCTCTGAAGGGCAAACATTTTGATTATGGAAAACTAAAAAAAATAAAAACAAAAAAAAAACATTTATTTCGGCAAATTTGCGAATTTTCTGCCAAATTGTCTTGTTTAAAGTCAATATATATATATATATATATATATATATATATATATATATATATATATATATATATGGTCACGTGAGTGATAAGGCCTCCTTTACAATTTTGACGCAAAATTTATAAACTCCCAGCCATATGGTAACGTATTTACGTGACAAAAAATTGAAAATAGTCGGACTGTCTACGGCTTATGTGAATTTTAAAGCGGGGTTAATAATATCTTAAATTGCTACGCAGCCTTCTATGACAATAAAATGGTCAATACCTGAAGAGGCGTCAAGAAGACATGAAAGATGCGGAATCTTAATAAAAGAGTATTGAAGAGATTGATTATTAATATTGCAGAACCTTCTGCCGCATATAAATAAAAATACAATTTTGAAAAATAATAATGATTTTGTTTTCCATCCCTGTGTCATTTAGGACGACTCGGCCATACTCGGCGTGGCAAAGGTAAGTTTTAGTATTAGGATTGCATAAGCAAGGAGGAGGTAACACAGAAGTACTGCGGGTTTTGCATAGACCAAATTTATAAATCCTTTCAAGAAATTGTTATAATGTTATAAATTCACTCCGATCCGCATTGTCAGCGCATTTCCACATCATAATTGAAACGGAAAGCATAAATTATCGTTCATAGAAGACAATATAATTGTCAACCAATACCCTCTATCTAAAGGGATTCCTCCCTATAGAAGGTAGAAACGCGTGAAAAACAAATTCAATATCTCACATGGAATAGTTTAAATTTTAATAATAGGTTAATTAATATTAACTAAGAATTTTAGGACGGGTTCTCTATGGGTTACCACCCTTTTCTAGCCAGGATTGGGCTGCTGCCTAGTGGGAATCGGACCCCCCACCCTTGACACGGAGTGTTAAGTGCACACGCATTAACACTGACAGCCACCGGACATCCTCACATATAATAACTTATTTAGTAAAATGACAAAACATTCTTTCGGAAAATCGGCATTTACCCTAAAGCAATTGACTGTAGTAAACATTTGATCTACCGTAGCCATGATACATCTTGTCAGTCAAGACGTGTCCCAGCCTGCAGAAGGTTCTCTAGGTTTATGTAACAACCTACAGAATAATAAATAAAATGTTATTTTGGGTTCTCCTGAAGAGGCGTAAAAAAAAACATGGAACGTGTGGAACAAAATAAAAAAATATATTGAAGAGTAGGTAATGATATGGGTATGGTATGGGTGAAGGTTACCCAACGATAGGATGGTGAAGAAGGATCCAAGAGAACCGTTCTCGGGAAAGAGGAAGAGAGGACGTCCAAGGAAAACTTGGTAAAAGGACCTGGGAGAAGACCTTAGAAAAATTGGAGTTGCTGACTGGAGAAGAAAGGTCCAGGATAGAGAAGAATGGAGAAAGGTTGTTCGGGAGGCTAAAGTCCATCTTGGACTGAAGAGCCGCATAAAGAAGAAGAAGAAGAAGGAAGAGGTAATGATTATTCAGTTAAATTAGTTTTGACCTTCTGCTATATAAAAGTACATAGTGAAAAAATATTAGTCACTACCATCTTAAGTCGGCGTGGCAATCGGTAGGTTTTAGTATTAGAAGTACTGCGGATGTTGCATATACTACATTTATAAACACCCTTCATTTAAGATACTATCAGCGCGTTTCCACATCAGCCGTGATCTGGAAAGCTAATATATGCCCTCTCTATCTGAAGAAGAGGCTCTATTTGACGAATCAACTTAATATGCAATTTTACGAATTTCTGCAGCCTATTGGCTAATTAGCCGAGCGTAAAACGGAAAAATCTGAGTAAAAATCAGAATTTGCATAGTTATTTCCCCTAACCTTCCTCCCCCCCAAATAAAATTAACAGCTTGCCGCATATTACAAAATAGGAAGAAAATTCACCGTATTTCTTGATTGACGGATAAATCTTTTCTGAACAGACAGCATCTAAAGGATGCGCCCTAAATGTGCCCCAGAGTCCGGTGGTCCTAAAGCCTACGTGACGTGTGTTCTCAAGAAGGGGCGGACACTTTGAGGGCCGCACAGGTGTGATAGTCACATCAAGCCCCAAGGCATAAAATCTACTTTAGTTAGTCCCTCCTTCGCCCATGTTTGTGGATCTTCCTACGTGCTCTGAATACAAAGCCATTCCATGTGGCATGTTTCGCATCATTGTTTAGGATTTGGCTTATTAATATTTATGTATAGTTTACAGAAATAATAGAAAAATAGTGTTTTAATAATTCTAAAATAGCTTTCCCAACGGTATAGCATCCGAGATAACCACATTATACAGGGCGGTGATACGCTGACATGAATTACATTTTTAAATCTTCATTTCTTTAGAAACATTATCTCACAAAGTTGGGATGTCATCGAAAGGAGCCTTGCCAATTACAATACCAGGATTATAGTATATATACTAAAATGTCATGTCAATTCATCCAAAGAATCTAAAGCTTCAGTTAAGCGGCTTCGTCTTAATCTGAAGCCGGACAATGTTATTGCTGTATTGGGTTTATAGTAGAATACGTTTAAAAGAATTTAAATTTTACTGGGATTTGTGTGTTTGTCCGTTGACCCATTTGCTGCAGTACAGCGCAAGGCAAGTCCTTGACTGGGCACTTGAGGGCCGATGCCTGATCAACCACCCTGAGTTCTGCAGGCATAAAAAGGTCTGAAGAATAACAGTCATAAAAGTGGCATAGTTTGAAAAGAAGGTGCCTACATTATCTCTAGTTGATTTATATAAAGCTAGATGCCGAAGGTTCTAAAACACGCACATATGCCAGAGCAGCAGTTGATGTGAATCACAGAACTGCATTAGCAGCACCAGGCCGGTTCTGCACTCAGATCGGTGTTAGTAGCAACAACAGGGTTACATGACAGCTGCTCCAATTTTTTCACATGGATATGTTTTAGCTATGGCCTAGTAAGCCGCTAAACTGTAACGGTTCGGCTAAGTCCGGACGATGGTACACGAGGGCTCCGTTGCTATGACCACTAACCGACTTGGTTCCGTACTATAGAAACCGTCAAATTTTCATTGTTTTGACGTAAAATCATTGGAGATTAAATCAGTGGAGTTAGTTACAGCGAGGAACCAGTCAGTCGGGACCGTGTGTGTCAGGATGTCGTCCGCGGACATATCCATGATACAAGCTATTTCGCATGGGGAAATGTTTTGACATGGATATGTCTTAGGTATGGCCTAGTAAGACACTAAAACTGTAACGGTTCGGCTACGTCCGGACGATGGTACACGAGGGTTCCGTTGCTATGGCCACTAACTGACGTGGTTACCGTACTATCGAAACCGTTTATAGTCGGGGGGCTGGTAACGCACGTTTCATGAAGTGTTTAATGCACCTTGACATTTTGCTGAAATGCATATCTTTGTAATGCAGCTCTTGGACTATTAAAACAAAATTCCGTGATACAGTATTCCCATAAAAAAAACAAAAAAACAACAGAAGTATGAGTTCAGTAAACAGCGAAACACCGAGTAGTTACTGCGGTCGCAAATTATTTCTGCCCCCCTAACAGCCGTAATTTTCCCTTTCCTGTAACGAATCCAGCCAAATGAGTATATCATCTGTAAGTGATGAGAGAGGTTGATTCGAAGGACGTTAATTTAATGGAGTGGTATGTTCAAAAGAAATGGACGCTCTCACATCCATCTGAAAGCATTTCAATATTAGCACTTCTCTCTGGCACTGGTACCATCTACAGATCATTATACATAGAGAATTCACTCCATTTTAAGCTCATAATGAAACCTTGGATTATAAACCAATGGTGCAAGTCATCAGCCTTTATCTCTTAATCAACGAAAAATTTCAAATATAGTCTGAGAAGATAACTTTCATTTTTATGAAATAACGAAATTTCATTTTTCCTCATTTAAATGAAATGATATGATTGTTGAACAAAGCAAAATTATTTTACAATGCAAGAGGGGGGTCATCTGAGTAACTACAAATGAGATGCAGAATAAACCCCTAAAGTTATGACATCTCAATGCGGGACATCCTATATATTAAGGGCGATTTTCGGTTCCTAGTAAGTAGTACAAATAATGAATTCATAAAATTAGTTTAAAATTCTTTTACGAGTGCAGTCTCAATAGCTACCTACATCCCTTTGGAAAGTGCCAAAAAATAAATTACTGAAATTATATAAAAAGATGTAATTTGTTTTCTAAAAGTGTATAAATATACATTTTTAGGCTATAATTTGTCGCAGAAAAACTGTTAATATGCTAAGATGTTTATAAGTTTTAGGGTGTAGAAGTGAAGATATCTGTTTAGAATGGAGGGCAGTCCTTCTGCCTCCATGATTCCTGTCTTCACACCTTGCTGAAGCATGATGGTCTTCACCCCCCAGTGCTTCTTACGGATATTTATACTCGGGCCTTTTTCCCTTCTACGCTTAATTTAACACTGTCCGCCGTTTAAAATAGCCCCTCCACCATCTAACACCTCGAAATTTGGGCCAACCGGTCTTAACTCATTTTAATTACTTGGGTCTTTTACACGTGTTTTTTTTAATGATAATATAAATTATTGGTTGGATAATTTTTGGATAGTAAAATATTCCTTCCTATGATAAATGTGGGAAACTTCATTCAATGAATTATTATTCAGCTTATGCCTGTGAAGAAGACAAATTCTTTTAGTCGGAGAGCTGGTAACGCACTTTTCATGAATTTTTTTATGCACCTTGAGAATTTCCTATAATGTCCCTCTTGGGTAGATAAGAAGGTAAGATGTGTTTCCTGGACATACCTTGGAACACCATGCACTGCTCATAGGGGAAAGGTGCAAAACATGATTGCCCAAAAATAGTGTTTTATTCAGAAGCCAACTATCATTAGTGTAAAACAATTGCAAATTTAGGAAATTTTACAATGAATAATAAATAAGGCAGACACTTTTAAGGGAGTTAAAATGTAAATAAATAAATAAAACAAAGTACAGTAGGGTTCCGATTAACCGAGGTCCGGTCAACCGAGATCCCAATTAACCGAGGTGTCGAGCCTGAGGGGGGGGGGGGGGGGTGTATATATATAAAGTTGAGCCAATGGCCACGACGGGAACTTCATCCCGATTCTCAGAAGAGATACAACTCTCAATTTGAGAGTATCAAATCGTAAGCACCATTTTGTACCTCATGTAAAACAATTTCTGGGCGAAAAAAATACCTCATCGAGCCCTGCTCCTAATTGATAATGCACCATCACATCCTGACGAGCGTGTCCTATGCGAGGGCGAAATAAAATCGATGTTTTTCCCTGCAAATGCCACATCAATAATCCAGCCTATGGACCAAGGAGTAATTTCGGCCTTCAAACGATACTACAAAAAGAAAAATGCTGTTTTGTCTGAAATGCTATTAGCAGAAGAGGAAGGGTTAATTAAAAAAATAAAGAAAATATCTATTAAGGATGTGATTTATATGGCTGCTGATTCTTGGCATTCTGTAACAGAAAGCACGGTGAATAAAGCATGGAAAAACCTGTTGCCTGGAATTATCCATGATAGCCAGACAATTGACGAACCTCCAACAAATCAGCAGTTGTGCGATTTGTTAAAAGACCTCAACTCCCCGGATATAATGGATTCCGAAGTTATAGCTTGGTTAAACGACGACACAATAAACACAGCGACAGTCCTTACGGAAGATGAAATTATTAATGAGGTAATGAAGACCAATCCCAAAGAAGATGTTGAAGAAGACGTGGAAACCATTCCCCGAAAAATAAGCCATGAAGAGGGTTTCAATCTTCTCGACCCTCCCTTCTCTATTTAGAAAGCAGAAGCGATGTACCACCAAATGAACTCATGGTTCTAAGAAAATGGAGGGACACAGTTGCTGCCGACAGAAAAAGTTCATTTAGGCAAGCCACAATTAAAGATTTCTTTTTTAAAAAGTAATGTCACGGTTTCTGTTATTATTGTTATTACTACATATTATTATTATTAAATATTAGTTTTTTTTAGCATATAAGTAGTTTTTATTCAAAAACAACCAACATTTCCAATTGCAATTGGTATGGTTCCGATTAACCGATTATTTCGATTAACCGAGGTAACCTTGGTCCCCATCGACTCGGTTAATCGGGACCCTACTGTACCTAGTTTTTATTTTTAATATTAAATGAAGTGCTTTATTCACGCTGCGATTTAAACAGCGTCTTCAATAAGCATATTTGAAAATAATTACAAAAGGTCAGACACTTTTGTGGGGTTTAATTATCAGGAAAAATAAAAATAAATGTCGCCTATGATAGACTGCAATACACTGCGAGTAACCATATTAGTGTACGAGAGCACCGCGCAGTTGTGGTTGTCCCTGCGCTCTCATTGGTTCTCGCTCACATGATTTTGTACAGCTGTCCCGGTTTAAATGGCAGCGTGAATAAAACTCATTTAATATGAGATTATTTTTTACCCAAGTGGTTGCAGTGCCAATTAAAAGAAATTTAAAGATATTAGATTAAAAACAATTTAGTTTTTTTTACATGTTATACCCCTTAAAAGTGTCTGCCTTGTTTATTATTCATAACTAAAGATAGTTGGCTTCTGAATAAACCTCTGGTTTGGGGAAATATTTTTTGCACCTTTCCCCAATATGCAATACCTGGTGTTCCACGGTAAGTCTAGCCAACACATACTTACCTTCATATCAACCCAAGAGGTAGATTATAGCAAAATTTCAAAGTGCATAAAATACTTCATGAAACGTGTGGTTACTGGCACTCGGACTATTTCGTGAATATATTTTCACTGAAGTATTATTAAAAAGAATTTTGATTTTTCGGCTAATTCATTTACGTTTATCTACAAGACATCTTTCTCTTTAGATACCCATGATGTGTTCGTTACAATACAAACAGAAATTATAAACGATATGAGCAGAATTAGAAATTTGGGCCCGGAGTAAACCTCCCTCCTTTTAATGAACCGATTTTTTTAATACACATTTTTCTCTTTTGGTGACCACAACCAATGCCGCATTTCGTTGTAATATAACAAACATTAAGGCGCGTTGTGGAAAATTGGTAATTTGGGTCCTGAGTAAATCCTCCTCCCTCTCCTAATGAACCGATTTAGTTTATTATTACAACACATTTTTTTCTTTACCTGTCTACAACGAATACCAAGTTTCGTTGCAATACATCAAACATTATCCCCTTTCTAGGCAAAAAAGTACTTCAGGTCCGGCGTAACCCCCCCCCCCCCCCACTAATGAACCAATTTAGTTCATTTTTACAAGACATTTTTCTATTAAGATGTTCTGTTAGAGCAATCCGTTACAATTTTATTATATGTATAGATATATACGGTATAGACATGCGCGCCGCGCCGGCGCTGCTGCGCCACGCCGGGTTTTAGCAGCGCCGCCGCCGCCGAGCCTATTCAGTCGGCGCGCCGATTGAGGGTAGGAAATCTAATACAGTGTACTGCATGGTGACCGGCCGGCGCCATTTTGAGCTTACCTTCTGATCGATTAAAGGCTTGTGTGTTGTGATAGTTGATTGGAAAATGACAAAGCTTGTATCGGAAAAGCGTAAAATAAAAGAATTTTGTATAAACACACTCGACGATATAAAACTATAAATACGTCCGACTCACAGGAACTGCGTCATCTTAGCGCGGTTCCGTTCATATCCTTAGTGTTATTAGTAAAAGAATAAATACAGTTTATGGAGAGGGTTTGATCATTCTTAAAAAATATAAAATAAAATCTCAAACAAAAGGAAGTTTAAGGTGCCACAACAGGAAACTGACAGTATCCTAAGACTCCCACGCCAACACAGCGTTCGCCTTGTGAAAACACTATTATCAATAAGTTTCTCATTTTCTTGCCTTCTTTTACTAATAGACTAATTTTTCTGATTTTTTTTTATGGCGCTTCGACGTCTAGGCCATTAGCGCCGACACCTAGGGTGCAGCGAGGAATTTTCCCAACGAGCCGTGGGATGAGAAAATTCCTGCCGCAGGTGGGAATCGAACCCTCCATCTCCCGCTTATGAATCTAAGGCGCAATTTAAAACAAATAATTGCAATTTAAAACAAACGAGTTAAACAAAAACACAACCCCGTTCAAAAGAAGAGAGCAAACGCTTTCGAAGTTTTAAGCCTTTATTTCTCCGATTGACATCATCTCATCGAAAATTACTTTATAACCATTTATGAAGAGGCATTAGTAAGTTTTCGAAAGGCCACCTTCCCCTTGCCACGACTTTCCAACCTATTTAAAGATATTTACAACAAAATACGAAGATCCCAAAATTTTTTTTGTCCACTAATAAATTTTTTTTTCGAATACTTCCTTAACCCCAAATCTAATCAACATATTTCAATGGAATCCCACGATTTCATGTGCCTAAACCGAAAATGAGTTACACAAACATTCGTTCCACTTATCTCAAAAACTGTTACAGATATCGCCTTAAAAACGGCTTCATTTGTTTTCCATGTTAAGGAATATATTACGCGAGTATCTGCAAGCATATAAACCCGAAAACGTAAGCGTTACAATTTTTTTCGCGCGAATTTCGTACCAAAACCCCCCGGAGGACGGATTCTACTTGTTAACGAACTTGACGTTTCAAATTAGACGATTTTTATACCAATGTTCTTCAAAATCTGACCATTTTTGAGCCTGTGAAATAGCGGACAAATATATATACATACATATATATATATATATATATATATATATATATATATATAAATATATATATATATTATATATATATTATATGTATATATTATATGTATATATTATATATATATATTTGTTTATATATACTGTGATTAAAATTTTAACACCTCCCTTGGGGGTTAAAAAAATAGCCCACGCCGCGCGCGCCGCCGCCTGAAAATTCAGCCTCGGCGCGCATGTCTAATACGGTATGAATAGTTTTTATATTTGTAATGAACAGCTGACTCAATGTATGCCGAAGCCGGAAAGAGCGCGCATGCTCAGCACTCCTAGTGGTGGAAGCAACAACCAATGCCCGTGCCGCTTAATTCAATTCGAACATAGTACTGATTCAACCCTCTCCAGATGGAGCGTTTTTGCTGATTAACGAACTCGTTTAATCGTTTGCTAGGGGAATACCATAAACCTAGTTTTCCCATTGCCTTTTGTAGCCAAATATAAAATATGCATGTTCGAAATCATTAATATTATCTTTGAGTATTTCACTTCATTCAGACTTACCTTGTCGAAGGCGGCTTTCCCAAGCTCACATCCCACCTGATGCTTGAACAAGCACTGACATTCCTTCTTGTCCAGATGTTTGTTCTTATCTCTGTCGAAATACCTGAAGATGTCCTTTACTTCGTCAACCTCCTCGGCCGAGAATCCAGATTTCTTTTCCACTTCTGCTACGGGTCTCTCCTGAATCTTAAATAAAATAGACAATGAGAGGACCAATTCGATATGATATCTAAATATTTTTTTTTTTTATTTATTTACAGAAATATTACAATCTACAGTATATGTATTATGTAATTTGACATAGGTATAGGTATAGCTTGACCACGCCTCAGGTGCCACCAGTTGTCAACCGAATACCTTCCTTTAGGAAGGATTCTAGGATGACCTGGAGTTACCTTACGCCATCCAACCACACTCTGCGACTAGCAGGGAGGATTGGAGGCGAATGAGGCGTGGCCTGTGATATCACGAGGAGAGAAGATATCCATCGATATCACTCTCAATTATCATTATTACAATCACACTGACTTTTCAGCACTTCACGACACTTCACTGCGTTAGTAGATCCCGGGGCCACTTGAAGACGTCTGGGTGGAGAGGAAGGATGATTGGTGCTGGATAAGGATTGAGCTATAGGATTAGGATGATTAATCAATTTACTATGGAAAGATGAGAAGCGGATAGGGATTATATCTTGGACAAAAGGAATATTTAGGTCATTATGGAGGGTGCGATTCGAAACATAATAAGGAGCATTAACTATGGTACGTAGGATTTTGGACTGGAATGTTTGGATTCGTGGATGTTGGAATGCTTGGCTGTCCCCCAGAGTTCGATTCCGTAAGTCCATATCGGTTTTATTAATGAGTTGTAGACAGTTAGTTTGTTATGTACGGTTAAGTGTGATGTTCGATTTAGTAGTCTGTATAGTTGTCCGAATCGTCGATTGAGTTCTTGCCGTTTATGTTTAATGTGTGCGTTCCAAGTTAATCGTGAGTCAAGATAAAACCCAAGGTATCGGACGGTGTTGGTTATAGGTAAAGGATTGTCGTTGAAGGAAACAGTAGGACAGGTTTTACGTCGAAGGGTGAAGGTTATTTGGTGACATTTTTCGACGTTTATCTTGATGCGCCACTTTTTGCACCGCTGTTCAATTTGGGTTAAATGGGATTGTAGGTTCTGGGAAGTTGTGTCTGGTTTATGTGGGGTGAAAGGATGGCCGTATCATCTGCATACGTGGCCAGGAGGGTGTCAGGATGTGTTGGAATGTCAGCTGTATATAGGGGGGGTATAAAGGATGGGACCGAGGACACTACCCTGAGGAACTCCCGCTTCCACAGGGAAATAATCTTAGTAGGCTGTTCCATGCCGGACTTGGAAAATCCTGTCTGAGAAGTAGGAGCGAAGGATTAGGTAAAGGGTGCTGGGAAGGTGGGTTTTGAGCTTGAAGAGTAAGCCTGTGTGCCAGACTCGGTCGAATGCCTGGGCAACGTCCAAGAAGGCAGACGTGCAATACTCTTTTCGCTCGAGGGATGAGGAGATGAGATCAACAACGCGAAGCCCTTGCTGCACTGTGGAGTGTTGGGAGCGGAAGCCGAATTGATGAGATGGGATGAGATTTAAGGAATTTAGGATAGGTAGTAGGCGCTTTAATAAAATCTTTTCAAATAGTTTGGAAAATATTGGAAGAAGACTGATAGGGCGGTAGGAGGAAGGATTGTTGGGAGGTTTACCAGGTTTAGGAAAGAGGACAACTATTGAGAATTTCCAGAGTATGGGATAATGGGTTGTTCGGAGGATGCAGTTGTAGATGTAGGTGAGGAATACAATGGCCTTGGTTGGAAGCTGTTTAAGGATTCTGGAGGTGATGAGGTCGTAACCAGGGGATTTCCGGAAAGGTACTCGGGATATTAGAAATTTAACTTCAGATGGATTGACTGCATTTGGTGGTAGGGAGAGAGGAAGTGGGGATTGTAGGAAATCATCTAATCCCGGTAAATGGGATTCAGGATCAGGAGGAGGATGAGGAGTAAATGTTTTTTTGAGATGATTAGCAAACAACTCGGATTTCTCTTCGTCGGAGGTGGCCCATGTGCTGTCCTCTCGACGAAGGGGGGGAGATACAGGATGGTGTTTTAGGATTTTGCGAGTAGCATTCCAAAGGGATTTGTCGGAGGTTGATAGAGATGAAAGGTAGGAATTAAAGGATTCGGAACGATGTTGGATTAGTTGTCGCTTTACTAATCGGCATAATTGATTGTAAGAGCGACGGTCGGAGGGATGGCGAGTTCTCTGCCACAGAGCTCGTGCTTGGCGTTTGGATGTTATTAGGTCTCTTAGGGATTGGGGTAGAGGACTTTCAGCTGGGATTGGATGATGATGGCGTTTAGGAAGGGAGGAATTCCTTGCACATTGCTGAATGGAGGTTGTGAATTGTTGGACAGCTATATCAAGGTCTTCAGGGGTTTTAAGGGAAATGTTGAGGTTAATGGTGTCTTCAAGGAGGGATCGGAAGAGGTTCCAATCGATAGGTCCAGTGATTAAGGAAGGAGGTTGGGGCTTTGGAATAGGTTGTAGCGAGAGTGTAAGGATTAGAGGACTATGATCAGAGGATAAGTCATCCAGGGTAACTATTGAGGTGAAGACGGATGTAAGACCAAAGGATACAAAGAAGTCTATTAGATCGGGGATACGGTTTGGATCGGTAGGCCAGTATGTTGGGGAATTCGGGGAAATGGTTGAGCAGTACTTTGAGGAGAGTGCAGAGAGTAGGGTACGACCACGGGAATTGACCCGTTACCCTTGACCCCCACTGAAGATGCTTGGCGTTGAAATCATCTCCTAGAAGGAATTTGGAACATAGGGATTCTAGAAGATCTAGAATTTCTGACTCAATTAGAGGTTTATTAGGAGGACAGTAGACAGCTGACAGGGAAATTGGGAAGGAAAATGTTGAGATTGTAATAGTGGCGGCTTGGAGTGAATGTGTTGGATTGGTAGGACGGGGGTGATGGGATAAGGTTCTTCGTATTAGGATGGCAGATCCGCCATGGGCTTTACCGTCTGGGTGGTCGGTACGGTAAGTGTTGTAGTCCTGAATTCGTAAATGTTTATTTTTGGTAAGTCGTGTTTCAGTGATGAGTGCGACATCTATACTTTTGTCTTGTAGTAATGTAGTCAGTTCGTTTGTGTGATTTGTGATGCCGTTAGCATTCCAAAGTAGGATGGACAAGGATTATATCTAAATAAGAAAGAAAAGCATTTGACTCTATTAGGTGCGGTGTATTCTGCATTTCGTTAGATGCGACCAAAAATAATAGGAGCCTTGGATAAATTAACAGAGTCTGGTGGTTCGGTATATAATAAAAAAATAAATAATGTTGATGACGACAAAAAATGGAACAAAACAAATATGCCGATAATTTCTGCGTTTAGAATTTCTAAGGTTTCCACATCAGTTGTGATGTGGAAATTCCTTAACAGGACGCAATGCGGAGTGCATTGATGGCAAACATGTCTTGAAAGGAGGATATTTATAAATGTAGTATATGCAAAACCCGCAGTACTTCTATAAGTTTACCTCCTCCTTGCTTATGCACCCCTAATACTAAAACCTACAGTTTGCTACGCCGCACAGGTGGCTAGAACATCGAATAATAAAAAAACGGGGGGGGGGGTGAAGTTCGATATCCTGATAACGGATAGGCGAATCGATCTGCCAGTGCCCTCATTCCTTTCAGAATTTATACCCTACAATTTTTTAAAAACATTTATTTGAATTTTTCAATAGTTTATTTTTATTGGACCTACTTCTTGTTTGTACATTATTTCTTTATTTATCAATCATCTATATATTATCTATCGACCATATATTCAAAAATAAGAGAACTAAATTTTATCTGCATATTAATTAGATTCTTTTATGGATACAGAAAAAAGATTTTATTTTGTCCCTAAAGCATTGAATAGATTTTTTTTTTATTTATTTGAATTATAAGGTCCACTTACATATATATAACACAGATTTTTACAGGTTACGGCCCTTTTCTTGCGAGGTTAGGGCTGATACCGTTTCTTTCTTTCGAAATAATTGCCTACCCCTGATGGGAATCGAACTCACGACTTTAGGTATGGAGTACTCACGCTTTAACACTCACGGCCACCGAGCCTCCAACGACAGCTAATAGAAACAATCCACAGGATGCTCATACATTATATTATATTTTATAGTAGGAAAACTTCTAAACTATTCTATTGTTACAAGTTTCTGCAAAAACTTATAAATGACACCAGACAAGCCAAGACTATGCAGAAAATGACTTGAATCCTTTAGTATCATTCCAATATAACGAAGCACAATAGGGATTATTATTTCCCAAATCCTCGTAAGTTCCAAGGATTATTTTATATATTTTCTCTCTTGGAGGCCTGGTGGACGTGGGTCCTAAGGCCTATGCACTCCGTGCCTATGTTCGTGGGTTCGATTCCTACTAGAGGTGGTGGCTTCTCTTTAGAAAAAAGAAGAGGCATCAGTCCAATCCTGACTCGAAAAGGGTGGTAACCTATAAGTAACCCGTCTTAAAATTCTTAGTCAATAATAAATGGACGTTAAAATTTCAATAAATAAATATATTTTCTCTTCTTATTATGAGATCGATTATTATCGGGGTGGGTTTCCTCCATTTCCGGGAGACTAACTTTACTTCGGGGGATTTCTATCCAACTGAAATAAATAATTTGTATATGTTCATGTACATACATTTACTGGACATTCAGGAAGTATCGGGCGATTCTCCAGCATCCAGACGGACAGCTTGCAGTTTTTGCCGCTTTTGCCAGGTAATACATTCCGCATGTCTGCTTGCGTTATTGTGTATTCCATAGCATATTTCTGGCAGGAGTGGGAGAAGGATAACTCTCCTCCAAGCTGAAGCCAGTGCTTGAGTGTATACTTCTTAAATATCCATTATCTTACGGGCTACTATGGCATCGGAGCATCGCTCGCACTGCTTCCGATGTCAAGGTCTGACAAATTGTTCCCTCTGGAGCAGACCTCACTCCAGATTTGTTCAAACCTAGAATCGACTTTCGGTAAAAATGCAGTTTCCCGCCCCCAACCCGATTTCTTTCAAACTTTGCACAATAACGTATTTTGCGGCGCTAATAGCCAAGATTTGTTGATGCGCCGTAAAAAAATAAAAAAAAAATAAATAAATAAAAAAAAAAAAAAATAAAAAAAAAAAAAAAAAATAACGTATTTTGATGCACTAAACTCGAATACGATAAAAAAAAAAAACGTCGGATTTAACTAGGAAAGAAGTTATTAAGCACTAAAGTTCACTGTTATGCAGGTTATGAGAGCTATTAATTTTAGCGAGTTGGACTGACTGGGGTTTTATTATTTTCTTGAGCGAGCGTAGCGAGCGGAAACGCATAGCACGTATGCCCTTAAGCGACAGGTGACGACGGGTGAGGATGCCGTTAAAATTAACAATATCTTTGAATAAATGCTTTCTGAACATTTCAAATGAGAGTTCTCTGTTTCCCAATGTTACATATCTGCGCATGCGCGTGTTTACAAATACGCTGATGACGCCTAGTTTTATAACCTTCCTAACTTTAGTCCTCAATATTATATTCTATTAAGTTTAGCGAGTTGGATTGACTGGGGTTTTGTTATCTTTTTGAGCGAGCGGAGCGAGCGGAAACGCATAGCATGTATGCCCTTAAAGTCGTCCTAGACATTCTTCTAATCCTCCAAGACATCTCTCTTAGCTTAGAAAATTGACTTGTTGACAATTGTAGTTCGGTAGGCGCGAATTAGAACGATAATTATAAAGGCATTAGCTAATTATTAAGGGATTTCTGATATATAATACTTTTCATGAACGAAACAAGAAATGTGAAGTGTTTCATTATTTAAAAAAATGATTGTAAATAAATAACTGCTGATGAATTTCGATAATTTATGTTAAATTTCAATTAAACTTCCTTATTACGAACTTTTCCATACCCGCGAATGCGTATGTTGACAAATTTAGTTGTTTACATTAGCTCTCATAACCTGCACAACAGTGAACTTAAGTGCTTAATAACTTCTTTCCTAGTTAAATCGGACGTTTTTTTTTATCGTGTTCGTGTTTAGTGCATCAAAATACGTTATTGTGCAAAGTTTGAAAGAAATCGATTTGGAGGGCTGGAAACTGCATTTTTACCGAAATCGGTTTGGAGGGCGGGAAACTGCATTTTTACCTCGACTTTCCTTTCACACTTTGTTTGGGTAGTACATTTTTTACCTACTGCCAGGTAGAGCATCCAGGGTGATTCTGGAGTGTATACTGTATGTGTCATCGTAAGTGTTAAGTGTTCTGTGTGTGTAGTGTACTGTTACTCAGGAAGGGAGGGTCGTAAAGCCCCAAGCAACTGTGCACATCAGTCGCTCCCTGCCTTTAGATCGATAATTATTATTATTACTATAAGTAACTGATTAATTCATATGTATTCAATTTTTCTGATCCCGAGCAATCTACTATATATTTGTCAAATACCACTCACTCACTCACTCACTCATCTATCAACGCCCAGCCCAAACCGCTCGACAGAAAATGTTGAAATTTTGCATGGACACTCCCTATATAACGTAGGCGCTCGCTAAGAAAGGATTTTTTGATATTCGTATTTTTAAGCATTTTTAGGGGGGTTTAAAGTTTGAGTTGGTTAGAGAAGGCAAGCCTAGGCAGCCTGCGTTGCTAGGACGATAAAGAACAGCTGTTACCTTACATTATCTATCTCATAGTTTTATTTCTAATTGAGGTTAATTTCAACTATGATGGGGGGTCTCCCGTGGTCTAATGGCTAGCGCCTTGGATTCATAAGCGGGAGATGGTGGGTTCGATTCCCAACCTCCGGCAGGAATTTTATCATCCCACGGCTCGCTGGTGAAATTCCTCGCTACACCCTGGATGTCGGCGCTAATGACCTAGATGTAGATGTGCCGTAAAAAAAAAAAAAAAAAAAAAAAAAAAAAAAAAAAAAAACTATGATGGCAGACCTTGAATTACTAGAAATTAACCGTCCCTCATAGAGTTTTAATTGCGTTTCTTTTCTGCCTGTACCCGTCAGATAGGCTTGCCATATTTTTGGAGAGTTAAACCGAGACACATTAATATGGGATGGGCATACCAAGGGGGGGGGATAAAAAGAGTACAAATTATAAGCTAAATGGTTGGTGAGTTTTAAGCCTAGCAACTAACGGGAAGGGGGAATCCTAAACTGTTAGTCTACCCAAACCTTAAAAATAAGAAGGGAACTTTTTTTGCTACTTGATTTTCTTAAAACAATCTCAGCCAAATAGTAGTGTCTGGCAGCTGGCAGCGCTGTGCAGGTAGTTCCAGCGTTTTACAGTTAGATTACTTCTCATTTCTTTGACACTGTGAGCAGTAGTAAAAATGTTAATTGTAGAAAAGTAACCGATTTAAAAAAGATTCTTATAAACATGAATTCATTACTTTTTACATCTTACAGCCTTTTCCGGGACATTGATAAAACTGGGCGGGAAACCGAAACAATTGCAAAATACCGGGACAGTCCCGGTCAAACCGTGATGTACGGCATATCCTTAGGTTTCCCAGGCGAGGTAATAATATCCGGAACCCTTGCGCAGCCTCCTCGCCTATAACCTTGGTAATACTCGTAAATATATTGGGTGTTACCATATGACTTCTTGGAAACATAAACTTTTAAATTTTAACGCCCATTGAATAAAATATAGTATGACGAGAACCGTGCTGTAATAAACTGCACAGAATTGTATAGTAACGTAATTTTAATGAAACATTATTTAACGCAATAAAATAACTACTTATCTGCCGTTACGAAGCACGGGTATTCAGCTAGTTGAGTTATAAATTATAATTACTATTATTTTTGTTGGAGAAGATCACCGCTGCTGTGTTGCTTGTCGAGTAAAAACACATTTATTTGAATGTTAACGTCCGCATATACATAAAAGGTTTTACGGAAGGGTTCTGTTCACTTTACCCCCCTTTTCTATGACAGGACTCATACCTCTCCATCACCATCCTCCGCACCAGCCCTAGTAGGAATCTAACACATGGCACAGGGACCGAGATTTTACGACCTAGTACATTAAAAGGAAGAAGATTAACCCTAATCGTTACCTTATAAAGGGATCGTATCCTGGAAGCAGCATCTTTAGGAATAGCCCGAGCACCATACCTTATTTTGTCCATATTTATTTGAGTAATGCTGAAATCTCGAAATCGTGGTTGTAGTCGAAGATTTGATAAGAGAAAACACAAAAAAAAAAAACGGTTAATACAGCTTTTGTGATGAAAATCGTGTGGCCTACATTTTTATGAATTATGTCTTATGAAAATTAATGTTGAGGTTAATTAAAAATTTTACAGATGGTTTACCTAAATCCGAAAATATGTAATTAATATTTTATTTATTTAAATTTTCACGTCCATTATAATTAACTGACAATTTTAGTACAGGTATAACCTGTACACCGCATCACCCTTTTATAGCCGGGATAGGGCTGATGCCTTTTTTTTCAAAGAAAAACCACCACCCCTAGTGGGAATCGTACCCACGACCCTTGACACTCACGCCTTAATACTCACGGCGACCAATTAATTTTATTATTCCAATTAATATTTTAGCGAGTGTTAATTTAATTAATGTTTATGCTTGCCTACAGAAAAACTCGGTATGTATCGTGCGAAATGGGAAAGAAATATTGTGAATATATATATTCACAATATTTCTTTCCCATTGATAAAGCAATTGATCTATAGATCAATTGCTTGATCAACAGGCGAGGGAAAGCTTGATCTTTTCTTTCTGCCCCCATGAGACAAGCTATGTTATATTTCAAACTAATGAAAAAGCTGTATTTTGAGAACCGGAGAGCGATGGATACCTATCTGTAATGTATTTTATTTATATTTTATCGTTCACTTATAGGTAACAGATTTTTCGGCGTCATCTAAAGAGTAGCACATTTTTCTAGACAAGATAGGACTAATGCCTTAACTTTTTCCAACTTTTTAACTACCTCCAAAATCACTTAAAAACTACAAATATTTCTGCTACGACTCGTTTATTCCATGTTCCAAATGTTTATTGCCCTCCGAGACTCTCTTCTATTAATTATCTGACCGAGAATATTTTAATTTTAAGCTCCCCTTGACCCATCAGATGGGCATAAAGTCTATATATAAAGTCATGTATAAACGATTTCGAGATGAACCAATGCGTTCTTTATTATTAATTTTCACCAAAGTTAATTTATTTCATTGAAATTAAAGGATAGGATATGGGGTTTGGTGCTCCACTACTAGGGCATTTGCGCCTTGTAGGCAAGGGTTAGGTTCTCAGGTTTAAGAAATTTAACTGTTCATCCTATTTTGATTATATTTTCAGTCTTGTATGAGTTTGGGGGATAAATGTAGTTTTTTTGGGCTGTGTGTAATGATGTCCATAATTTTCTTTTCTATGTTAAATGATACAATTAGATATTAAATTATACTATTTCCTAGCTACTATATAACTAATACTATACTACTGAATATACTAATTGGTTATGAGTATTGTCTTGAACTAATTATTGAATTGAAATTAAAGGGCACATACCTATATAATATTTTAGTTGCATTTTTAAGGATAATACTTTATAGTTTGCATTTAAAACATCCATAGGCACACAATGCTAGATTATACAAAATGGTTATACAAAAAATAATAACTTAGTGCTGGTAAAGAATTTTATTTAGTTCAATTTAAAGAGCTAAAAAAATATACCTTCAGAAAAACATTTATTTAACTCATCAAGCGTCCTGAATGAATATTATTTAGTTAAACAATTAAGAAAAGTAAAGCCCTTTATGTATTTCGTTAAATGGCTGGTAATTTCTGAAGTTGAACCATTAAATAAATATTGTGCTTGGTGAGGGAAGGGTCCGCGTCGTTCGGCCAAGCGTTTGGTGGTGTTTGTGTGTTTGTTTTGCTCTTTGTTTGTCTTTGTACATTTCACGTCCAGTCGCGAGCGAATGGGACCGTTCAACGGGACAAAATCTTGCTTAAGTGTTGCGGAGATACGTGATAAGATTACCAGGACTGGATTTACAGATTTTTTTTTTTTGTGTATATAATAAACTAGCTGAATACCCGTGCTTCGTCACGGCAGATAAGTAGTTATTTTATTGCGTTAAATAATGTTTCATTAAAATTACGTTACTATACAATTCTGTGCAGTTTATTACAGCACGGTTCCCGTCATACTATATTTTATTCAATGGGCGTTAAAATTTAAAAGTTTTTGTTTCCAAGAAGTCATATGGTAACACCCAATATATTTGCGAGTATTACCAAGGTTATAGGCGAGGAGGCTGTGCAAGGGTTCCGGATATTATTACCTCGCCTGGAAAACCTAAGGATATACCATACATCACGGTTTGACCGGGACTGTCCCGGTATTTTGCAATTGTTTCGGTGTCCCGCCCAGTTTTATCAATGTCCCGGAAAAGGCTGTAAGATGTAAAAAGTAATGAATTCATGTTTATAAGAATCTTTTTTAAATCGGTTACTTTTCTACAATTAACCTTTTTACTACTGCTCACAGTGTCAAAGAAATAAGAAGTAATCTAACTGTAAAACGCTGGAACTAACTGCACAACGCTGCCAGCTGCCAGACACTACTATTTGGCTGAGAGATTGTTTTAAGAAAATCAAGTAGCAAAAAAAGTTCCGTTCTTATTTTTAAGGTTTGGGTAGACTAACAGTTCAGGATTCCCCCTTCCCGTTACTTGCTAGGCTTAAAACTCACCATTTTGCTTATAATTTGTACTCTTTTTATCCCCCCCCCCTGGTATGCCCCTCCCATATTAATGAGTCTCGGTTTAACTCTCCAAAAATATGGCAAGCCTATCTGACAGGGACAGGCAGAAAAGAAGCGCAATTAAAACTCTATGAGGGACGGTTAATTTCTAGTAATTCAAGGTCTGCCATCATAGTTGAAATTAACCTCAATTAGAAATAAAACTATGAGATAGATAATGTAAGGTAACAGCTGTTCTTTATCGTCCTAGCAACGCAGGCTGCCTAGGCTTGCCTTCTCTAACCAACTCAAACTTTAAACCCCCCTAAAAATACTTAAAAATTCGAATATCAAAAAATCCTTTCTTAGCGAGTGCCTACGTTATATAGGGAGTGTCCATGCCAAATTTCAAAATTTTCTGTCGAGCGGTTGGGCTGGGCGTTGATAGATGAGTGAGTGAGTGGTATTTGACAAATATATAGTAGATATGATAAACAGTATTAGAACCGTAATACATATTATTATATGTGCTGGGGGAATGGGATAGATGCATGAACACACACATATAAAAAATTTTAATCACGTCTACTTATCCAAACAAAATAAGACATCTTCATTATCCTGACTAGAAAAGAGTGATAACCGCCCGAAAAATCTGAGTAATGATAGTTGTACGATCAAATTTAAATAAACAAAGGCTTTCTACATCAGTTGTGATGAGGATACCCGCTAACATGACGCAATGTGGATCGGGCTGCATTAATGACATTAGAACAATTTCTTGTTTAAGGATATTTATTAATGTTTCGTGGCTAATAGCCAAATAGTTGAAGCGCCGTTAAAAACGAAAAAAAAAATATTAATGTAGTAAATGCAAAACCCGCAGTACTTCTGTAATAGTCCTTGCTATGCAACGCTTATCAAATTTTAAAAAAAATTGGTTGCGGTAGCAGATCAAACGCATTTAAAAAAAAAATAATAATTATAACTAAGCACTGACTTGAGCTTGGAGAAGAGAAAATCTTCTCCCGCTCTTGTTACACAATGGTAAAAAAATTAACAGAACGCATGAAATAGGCTGGATACATGCATAGTGCAGTCATGCGAGTGTAGTACCTGGCCACTAAAAGCAGAATAGAAACAGCACACTGTAGAACTGGATGCAGCGAGAACTGCCCGATACTTCTTAAATATTATGTATATACATAAATTATTTATTTCGGTTGGATACAAATCTCCCGAAGTAATTTGAAATGCCCCAAGAATAATAATGCTTTTATTTTAATTCGAGATAATTTTCTTTTATTTTTAATTTAACAATATAAATTGTATTTGTTTTTAATATTCTGTTTCATTTATTCATTTTCTGTGCTTTCATTGATAACTCTATATTTAATAATGGGTACGCTTCGTTGCGGTACAAAAGATCTGATAGCATTTATTGTGTAGGTCCAATAAATAAATCACGATTTTATTTGACATAAATACTCAACTGGAACCATTCGAGCGTTAATCGGAACACTGGGATGATCCGCGGGATTCTAAAGCAATTTACTGGCTCGACAGGGGGTTTACTGTACGTCGATTCCACATACGTGATCTTTAAGCGCTTGACAGCTAAGGTTTGAGAAGAAATGACAAAAAAAGCGAAACACAAAAAATATTCTATCTTCCTCTATAATACTCAATTAATGAAAGAAAAAAAAACATAAAGTGGACAAAATAAATACAATAATGTAAGTGAATCAAGAAGTAATAACTTATAAATAATAAATATAAAAGAATATCTGATTATGAAAATAATAAAATGAATATTTAAAATAATTGAAAAACACGTAAAATTGTGTAAAATAATATACTTTTTCAAGGTGGAAGATAATAGAAAAATAATTTAAAAACTTATATTTATTAAAATAAGATACGTCATTTGATTTGAGATAGAATCGGTCAAAAATGTAAGTAATTTAAAAAAAAATAGATTTTTTATTAGGATAGGCAAACGTTGTTTTGCAATAAAAATTATTTCTAATGATTATTTTGATGGTCAACAAAAAAAAATAACTAACTTATTGTAAGTATGTTTGGATGTGGTCTATGACTGATACAGGAATAGAGCGAACGATGACGGCCCATAAAAATAACAGAACACCCAACTTCCATTTTTTTAATTCATTGTACTTCATTATCTTAACTGATATATTTAAAATTATATTTCTATCAATAATTATTATAATATATATATCATTTCTTTGTGTTGGCTAAATATGGACTAACTAAAAATATTGTACACTCCATTGCACTAAGAGATTAATATTCTTTACATACAGGGTGTTCAAAACTCGATTGACACCCCCCTTTTTTCCCACAATTTTTGAAATTTAAAAACGAAACTTGGTGGATCTTAACGTGTTCGAATTTACTTTCATTGGACCTAATGCACGACCTCTCAACTTTCTCCAGTTCTTCTCCAGACCCCCTAACTCTGGAATCTCCAATGGAAAGGGGTTATTTTTACAACGGATTGTTATAGATAATTGAATTTTATGTCGATTTTATCTCTGACATTTTTTGCTAAAGCGCACCAATGAGTAACAAATTGCCAAAAACCGATAAAACCCTTGTTTTTTTGTCACTTTTCTGCCAATAACGTAGAAAGTATGCCCGTAATGAAAAAAATAGTCGATATAAACGTTGTAGAGGATTAAATTTAATTTCTAAAAAGTATCTTTAAATGCCTAAAATATTAATAGGAATGGAGCAAAACACACTTTGGTTTTTGAAGTTTTCAGAAAAGTTGATTAGTATCAACGTGACCTACGCTTCAGTAAAGCTTAATAAACATTTCCTAAACTATTTTTGCTCAAAATAAATGTGTATTTTATTTATTTACTGTTTTAGGATTTTTTTTTTATTTTCGTGGAAGTAGCTTTTTTTATTGTTTTATGTAAATATTTACTTAATATTTAAGTAAATATTTTTTAAAAAAATAAACAAACATTTCTTTTAAGCTTTTTAGATAAACTGAAGAAAAAAAAATTTTCTTTTCAGAGATCCATGTTTTTTTTTAACTTTTGTTCCTAAATCGTTTACATACTTCAATAACACAGGGTTGTGATCCATGAATGGAAAGCTGGTTAAATGAGAATGTTTTTCTGAAACCCGGATATCTCAGATTCTGCCCATTGAGGAGTAACGCTGGTAAGAAATATCAAGAAAATATCAGGAAATTTACAATAGCTTTCTTTCGGTAAGATAGACATACTTAAATTCATTAATTTTTACGTTTACTATGAACTAGTCTTATACTAAATTTATTCAGCTTTCGATTGGTTTCACTTCCTTTCTAGTAGAATCACCTGGGCCTCAGCCGAGATGATTCTACTAGAACCTACAACGATTATACTTCTAAAAACCACGTTTGTCTCGATAAAACAATAAAACTACGTTTTCTCCCTTATGTGCGAGAATTCGGGAAATCGTCATAGAACATTTTTTGTTCCCCTGAAGGTCCTCTATCGCCTCCCACAATATGACTAGACATTTACGGGACACCCTGTAAATATGTGTGTGTTTGCTTATATATATATATAAGAAAACACACACATATTTATATGCCTATGTATTTATGCATATAGTTGTTTTTGTATTTTTTAAATATTATTTTAAAATTAATTCATTTTCCTTTTAGGGTTCCAGAAGAAAATGGTGTTTCACTCCAGTCTGGCAGTTTTAAGTGGATGAATGTCTAATGTTTAGAATTGTTCTAAACATTTGGTAAGTACGTGTCTTTTGTTATATTGTTCTGTTTTTTATATAAATTTCAGGCATATAACACTTCGTCATTAACGATTTCTTTTTTACATTGTATTTTGTTTACTCTTAATTATTTCTTTATATTCTTGGACTATACAAGAAATATAGCATCGATTACGTGTACAGATACTTATGTATATATACCTATGAATTTTATGGGTCGACTCGTAAAACGGAATACATAAAGGAATTTGTGATGGTGAGGAACTTGGTTGTGGATGAGTAATTTGGCACTGGGTTGATATCATTTAGGTGAGGTCATATTTGAAGTAGTTACAGATAAACTTGGCAGTAAGTGTACAAAAAAGACAACTGCCAAAATAATTTTTTTGATTTAACCAGGAAAATTGATATAATACATCCCTAATACAAACGATTATAGGAGTTCGTAAACCAGAGAAATCGGAACGTCTGAAGATGGGCGGGGTTTACTCCGGACATAAATTATTAATATAGACCAAAAGGTAGAAATATTTTTTACATATGCAATAAATTTGGCGTAGATCGTTTCTATTTAATAAGGAATATGTTTTGTAAATATAAATGAATAAAGGACATGTTTTGAAAACAAGAAACAAAATAGGTTCATCAGAAATTTGGGTTTACTCCAGAACAACATTTTTTATTTTTATTATTTAAGTCCACTTTAAAGTTGCCACCTTTTTGCTTTTTCTAGCCAGGGTAGGGCTTATGATTTTTTTTTTTCTAGACGAAAACCATGAGCACTCTCGGCCATAGGCCTCACAGAACTAAATTAAATACAAATTATTAATTAAATCAATAGCTGATTGCAAACATAAAAGAATGTAAGGTGTACATCGCTATAAAGCGTTAACACAAAAATAAAATTAAAAAAAAAAAGAAAAAGAGAATAACTATGCGTGTTTATTTTACATTTAATTAGGTTATTTAAAATAAATTATTCTGGAATACCAACTTTTCTGAGGAATGTGCTTAGTTATGTTACCCCTGCGTGACGGCTTTTTTCTATGACATTAATTGAAGGGGTCGGGGCAAAATTTTTAACAAAACATAACTGCTGTATGTTGGATATTATGTGGGACTATCAGTCTATAACGCAAATGCTACTAAAATATGACTACAAGCTCTGTTTCCTACTTAATCTTGTTGCCCCTAACCACTTCATCTGATAGTCCCACATAATATCCAAGATATAGCAGCTATAGTTAAGTTTTGTTGAAAATTTTGCTTGGCATTATTTTGCCACGACCCCTTCAATTATCTCCCTACAGTGTATTTTGGCAATGTATTGTTAGAGAAATAAATACAAGTTATGATATATTAAAAAAATATCTCTATGAAGAACAATTAATAAGTTCGCTCCACCGTGAAGGAATTTTCCCATCCAAAGAATTATTTTTATCGGGCATGAGAGCCAAAACAATTGAGAAAATATAATTCAAATGAATCGTATTTATCAAGCCCTACAATACAAAAAAATAAAAAGTTATCATACTTACGAGTGGGCTTAACGCGTATGGTTTATTCACAGCCTCGTAACGACTATTTTTCACAGGGGTTTTCAATTTTGTCGAATTCCAGTAGGCAATGGAGTCTTTCACAAACCGCCATCAATTTTCAGTTTTGTGAGTCCAGACGTGTCTTCACGGAAACTAAAAGACAAAAACCAAATTGTACTATATACAACAGTGCCTTGTTCATTCCAAACGACTGGACGAATCATCTTACAGATGGCAACCACCTTACTGACAAATTATTTTCATACATTTATATATATATATATATATATATATATATATATATATATATATATATATATATATATATTGGGCGCTCCGGACCAGTGTGAAGATCCCGTTATCTATATGTTAGCAGTAACAACAGTTTAACCAGTGCAGGTTAAAATTCTTTGTCAATAATAAATGTACGTTAAAATTTAAAAATTTATGTTTCTGAGATGTCATTTGAAAACACCCATTATATTTGCGACCATTATCAAGAAATGTTCTGACTGGGGATGCTGATGGGTGAGGATGCTGTGCAAGGGTTCGGGATATTATTACCTCGGACGGACCATCACCAGGTATAGTGTAAACTCTATGGGGCACAAAATCGCCGTTTATTTCTAGTAATTCAAGGTCTGCCATCATAGTTGAAAATAACCGCTACTAAAAATAATATTATGAAATAGATACAGTATGGTAACAGCTAACCTGTTATCGTCCTAGCAACGCATGCTGCCTGAGCTTGCCTGCTCTAACCAACTAAAAATCCAAACACCTCTAAAAATACTTAAAAATTTGAATATCCAACAATCCTTTCTTTGCGAGTGTTTACGTCCCACAGGGAGTGTCTAAATGTCAATGCAAAATTTCAAAATTTTCTGTCAAGTGGTTTGGGCCCGGCGATGATAGGTCAGTGAGTGAGTGACTGGTTTTTGACATATATATAGTAGATAATACGGCGACAACTTGTAAAAAAATAAAGGAATACAACACACATACCCTTCCACATTAAATGTGTCCGTATAAGTTTGCATTTCTTAGAAATTGTGAGATATTGTCTAGGCGTAAGAATCCGTCAATAATTCATATGGTTTCTCAGTCTTCTGCAGCCCTTTAACAAGTTCTTTTACTGATATTGTATTACGTTATGTACACAGTCTTGTTCGCTTTTAACTGAAGGTTTGTTTGTAGTCTATGTCCAATGCGAAGACTTGTGAGGACATCTTCCTTTCTGCCAACGGCCATAGCCACGTTGAATGCACCGGCTCCCGTAGATCACCGAAGTTAAGCAACGTAGGGCTTGGCCAGTACCTGAATGGGTGACCGACCACGTGCTGTTGGCATTATAAAAGGGTGGCAACCTATAGATAGCCCAGCGCTAACGACCACGTTGTAGATACGCCGTAAAAAATAAAAATAAATAAAAAAAAATACTTTCTGGAACTCTACGACTTTTATAATAGACATCTAGTCAACATTTCGGGATGAAATTTCTAAAGCTCACGGCCCACCCGACGTTATCACTTGATAAGACTTATCATAAAGTAATAAGCAGACATAGAGACAGACATATTTCCAGAGAGTGACCCCGTTTTGCACAACCGAAACAGGAGTAGGGCCTTCCGACAGGCCTGTTCTCGAGCACCACTCCACCCTACCACTAGAGCCTGGCTCTACAAGCCTCATTATCGCCCACTCTCCTGCGCAGTACTTAACGTACAATAATAGAATTTGCATCCGACGGGTAGTAGTGTTTATAAGCACGGCTCCAAAGGCAAGTAGTCAGTAATATAGTGACATGGATGTTAATATCTGATATTGTCGTGGAAAATATAATATATTTATCTAATTGAACCGTTTGTTTTAACGTAAAAATGTATACTTTTTTTTTAGCATAAATATGCTTTAGCAGTGAGTAAACAGGACAAAAAAACGTAACAAAAAAGTGTCCGCTGGCGTTCGCACATGCGCAGTGGCGTTCGCGCTGCGCGGTGGCCATGTACGAAAAAGAATACTGTATTTGTCACAAAAAAGTGTCAGCTGGTGTTCGCACATGCACAGTGGCGTTCGCGCATGCGCGGTGCCCATCTACGAATAAGAAGACGATATGGTATACAGCACTTTACATAGGTTTGTCGGGTGGACCTAGGCGTTTCGAAAAGGTATCTCGAAAATGTGTCCGCTGGCATTCGCGCATGCGCGTTGGCCATGTACAAAAAGGAAGACTATATGTTATACTGTACATTACATACGGTGGACCTGAAGCATATTTATGTTCCTGTATTTGAGCAGAATGCTCAAATATATATATATATATATATATATTTTTTTAAATTTTACAATATCAAAAAATTGTAAACATTTATAAAATAAATTATAAATTGGACCCGTTTGATGAAAAATAAGTAAAAAATAAAATTATTTTAAAAATACTTGACGGCACAACGCATGCATTTATCACAACTAGATCTATCATTTTCGTGTGTATCTGTGTACCGCAAATTTAAATGAGATGAGCATAAACTGAAAATTGTCTTAAACAATAGCAAGAATGAAAAAACAAAACAAATCGTTTTCATAGCAGGTATATTTTGTTTAACGAACAAAAAATAAATATTTTAAAATTATTTTTGTTTTTAATATTATAATCAATCAATTTTTTGCGATCTGATAAATATATTTTTTGTTAATCCCTAGGAGACAAAAATGAACAAACTTGAGTTCTTACTAAAGAAATGAAGTAAACAGATCATTAAAAGTAAACTTAAATTTTAATAAATTAGTCCTGATTTTTATTATTTCATTTAATTTTTTTGTCTATTTGTAACTAATTACTTGTCTTCTTTTATTCTGAGTATTTATATTTGATTGAACTTAAGTGCATATTCAACTTAAGTTCAATCAAATATAAATACTCAGAATAAAAGAAGACAAGTAATTAGTTACAAATAGACAAAAAAATCTGATTTCAAAGAGCTGTTAATATCCTAGCGGATTGTATGAATAAAAGAAACCTATTTAACCTGTAAATATATATTTTTTAATGATAATTATTCGTATATATATATATATATATATTTTTTTTTTTTTTTTTTTTTTTTTTTTTTTACGGCGCATCTACATCTATGTCATTAGCGCCGTATTATTCGTAATAAATCAAATATATGGAGAATATTGAAATTTCTATTTGAGATATAGGTCGGCCTGGTTTTCAGGTTAATAGGTGAAAAGGCGAGCGGAGAATAACGTGCTTATCTTCAGTAGTGACAGCTCTATTGAACGTAGTCCATTCATCGCTGGGAGCTCTGCGCTCAGAATTGCAATGCAGACGTTCTAAAACGGAGCATTCACTCTTGAGCATTCTCAGTCAATAGTCAATGATTCCATTATTCAATGAGTACAGATTTGGTGTCACACTAAAATAGCGGCATTAGTATTTATTGGGATCGGAAGAGGAAAAATGAATTTCGTTTAGAGCCTTCTGATCAAATTCAGGAACATAAATATGCTTTAGATCCACCCGACAAACCTATTTAATGTACTCTATAACATACAGAGTGGAAGGAGATACCAAGGCGAAACTACGAGCAGTATACGGCTTACAACCTTTACCTGCTCGGGCCCAAAACCAAGGCACACCTAACTCTGAGGAAAGGGGAACTACTATCCAGCCACGCCCCCAAGAGAACAGCCCAAGGGATCCTGGTACCGCCGCCTGCATCAACAATGCAGGCTGGTGTGCGCCGGGCGGCAAAACACACCCCCGTGGTGCCATTTGATGCCCTACCCGAAGGTAAGTCACCTCATGTCCGAATTCTATAACATACCGTCTTCTTTTTCGTACATGCCTAGCGGGCATGCGCGAACGTCAGAGGACACTTTTTTAACGTTTTATTTTTCAGTTTAGTAATCGCTGAAGCCTATTTATGCTAAAAATCTGATAAAATGACCAAATAAATTGCACAATGACTTCCAAGGTCGATAAGAAAAAGAAGAAACGAAAACATTCCAAGTTCCTCATAGAGGTAGAAACAAGGAGAACACGTTAGAAATTAAAATTATCCACATTTGGAAGATATAAAATGTGAGAAAACAAATAGGCATAATTAACGGGAACGCTTTTCAAGAAATGAAAAGTTGTATCGTCAGCTAGATACGAAACGTAGTAACAACCATAAAAATTGATGTTACCCAATAGATTTGAAAAGTGTTAATACCCAATAGAAGTGAAACGTGAAAACGCTAAATAGAAAAGAACCTTTGATAGTCTGAATCCAATAAAATATATGGCCAACAGATATGTAACGTATTAACGTCCGTAACATTGAACATAGCTAACAAAATGAAACTTATGAATGCCTGGCCTAAATTAAAATGTGAAACGCTTGGTAGTTATAAGTGATGTATTGCAAGATCTCCCTTAAGCTTTCCACTCTTTAAGAAAATCAGTTGACCGATAGTCAAGAACCTACTACAAATAGTATATGTATGTGCATTCCACGTATCTACATAAGTGTATGTATGAGTATGAGCTCCTTTCTTTTACGAGTGAAAGCAAACGTCTAATTTGTTAAGTAGGTTTGGTTTGTGATGTATGCTGTCACGATGTACTTTTGACCCAGTAACATTTAAGCTTTAGAGACCAGTCACTAACGATTTGATTTTGCCAGCCCCTCCTCATTTGTTCCTAAAAATAAAACACGAAAATTAGTTTTCGTTTTATTCTATTCTAAATGAATACCATTTGAATAGGTAAAGATCAATCGATTCTTATTATCAGCCGTGTGTATATATATACACGTGCTCTAATGGACCCGATTTCGAAACCTGTCCCCAAACAGTACATAGGTTCATTCAGCCTTTAATTCAATCGACACGTGTACATAGAAATATACATTTTTTTTTTTTTTTCACGGCGCATCTACATCTAGGTCATTAGTGCCGACATTCAGGGTGCAGCGAGGAATTTTCCCAGCGAGCCCTGAGATGAGAAAATTCCTGCCGGAGGTGGGAATCGAACCCACCATCTCCCGCTTATGTATCTAAGGCGCTAGCCACTAGACCACGGGAGACCCCAAATATACATATTAAGTGCAAAAAATTATAGTGATAAAATAAATTCCAATTTATAAAAGTATAATTACCGAAATGTTTATGTTAATAAATAAATATTGAATTAGCAAACTCTGCCTAGCAAATAGTTACCAAAAACACCATTGTGGATCCTCTTGGTGGTATAGGCTTACCTGGAGCATTATAATTTAGCACAAAAAGGCCTCCGGGGGTGAGGCCGGGAAGAAAGGGTTATTCATTATTCAAGAGGGAAACCCTAGTTTTCCTGGGAAACGTGGATTCCCTTTATCCAATTTCCCCTTTCGGCTGATAACAAAGTCTTTCCTACCTTTGATGACTTTTCTTCATCGTCCTTAAAACAAAAACAAAAAAAAAAGAAGAAGAGATTACAGTATAATTACTGTGTTGTGGGATGTACAAGGACACTGTAGGAATATTGATGAACATATGGACTTAAAAAGCACCACGAAATAAATTTATAAATAAATTATATTATACTTGAATAATAATAACTTGCGATATTACGAGTTGGCCACACTCGCATCACTCACGAATACATAATGACTAGAGCAGAAAGACCAACATGTCGAATCTGCAGTCAAACATATACTCATCGACAGTCTTTTTATAACGAACTTGGACATACCTCAGGACATTACTGCTCTACTTACTGACAGCAGCTACCAAATTGACGACATACATACACATTTAAAAAAATATATAAAAAAAAACCCGACACTTCTTTTACTTAAGAACTAAATAATTGTACGGTTTATTACTCCATTTTTTATTATTATTATTTGTATTTGTAACGATTAATATTTTGTACGTAACTGCCGTAGGTCATTAGCATATACATATAACAAAGTGACTCGATGCAATTCACCCCGAAGTGGTACATCGTAAAATAAAATAAATAAATAAAAATAATGCAATTAATCTGGTATTTCGCGATTTAAATGTTAAATCTACATACATTCTAATAAATGAGAATATTCATTAATTTAGTTTCTTGAAGCAAATATTTAAAACTGAAATTTGATAAACGATATTTCTTATTTAAGTCTTGACTGATACATTTTGTAATTTAAATATTACAAAAATGAATTAATAAAGAACGATAATAAAAAAAATAACAACTACAATGAATAATATATAAATAAAATAAGCACAAAAGTGATGACTTATTCTGAGAGATGCCAAAACTACTGCCTTTAAAATTTATATTAGTATAATATGTAGGTATATGTTATACATATGTTTTTCTCTCTCTCCAAACCATAATTTCGGTTTTTTCGCTTGGTACCTCGTCGTACAACATTCTCAGTACAAACTTGGTTTTTATGACTTCGCTAACCACCAAAATCGTATTATTAGGACTTATAAAATTATTACTTCGTCCGCATAAATTCTTTTAGATTGGGTGGATTAAGCAATTTTTAAATAATATTATATTTATTTTATACTTTTATAGCACGATGGACACGAGTTCTAGTGCGTGAGCACATTTAGAAACGGAAGGGCATAACTCTAAACTGGCGATAAAAGGGCGATAATCGGTAGGTAACTAGTCCTAAAAGAATCGTTTACTTATAAATGGACGTTAATATTTAAGTAAAAAAAATATTATCTGTAAGTCTAAGGACATTCCTCTGGTAAAATGGTCTGTTCTGGCCGAATTTCGTAAGGAAAATGGCGGCGCCCATGAGTTTCCCGGCAAATTGTGTAACCTCTATAGAGATTGGAGAGTCTCTATGCAGATTGAAGAAATGAATGGTTCTGAAGCTATAAAAGGCTTGATGTCATTGACTTAGTAGGGAGTGGAGGGAGTCTAAACGAAATAGGTTGAAGCCTAAAATCGGCCATTTTAGTGTGACCAATGGCGCATAAAAAGGTGAATTTTTTAATATGATTCTAAACAAACAATGAAATTCAACGAATATATATATCATATTCGGAGGCCCGGTGGCCGTGAGCGTTAAGGCGTGAGCACTAAAACACTCCGTGCCAAAGGGTCGTGGGTTCGATTCCCCCTTGGGGTGGAGGCTTTTCTTTAGAAAAAAAAAAGGCATCAGCCCTATCCTGGGTAGAAAAGGGTGGTAACCTATAGATAACTCGTCCTAAAATTCGTAGTTAATAATAAAAAATGGACGGTAAAATTTAATAATAACAATAATACATCATATTCGTATTAATTTACATTTATATACTAGCTGTTATCCAGTGTGTCATGCTACACCAACTTTATATAGCTGTAAGGAACAAACATACAGCTGGTAGACTATTTTCACCTTGCCTACGACACTTCCCGAATCAAGACCTACACGTATGCCAAGTTTGGTCAAACGGTGTGGATTTGAATAAGGAACAAACAGACAGCTGACAGATGAATTTGACCTAGCCTATGACACTCCCCGTATCAAGACCTACCTGAGTGCCAAGTTTGTTCAAAATCGCTAAAAAGCTGTGGATTTATATAAGGAATAAATTGAATGGCTTTTTCTTCTTTTTTTGACACACTATAGTATCCCTATACTGTGGGAGTTTATTTAGATTCTGCACGATCCATCTTCTAATACTGCCTGCATTACAATCAAAGTAATATACATTTTTTTTTATAATTTTTTTCTAAATTTTAAAAGGTCATATGACAGGTTGAGAAGCCAAGGGGTACAAGTGACATTTTTAAAAAAATCGAGTTAAGTGCTCTGGATAGTTAATACATACGAAATGTTGGTGGCAAAGGTATATAAGTAAATGCCTGGTATTTGCTGAGAAATAGCGGAAACAAAATCAACTACTTTAGAAAAGAGCAGATTTGTTTGGTGCACAAGGGATACAAGTGACACTTGTCAACTTGTGACTTGCTCAAATGTTTATTATTCACGATACCAGCAGATTTGCAACTTTTGTGTATACAAAGAAGGGACTGGCAATGCTTCTATGTACATGTGGCATGATGGTCAGGCCTCATAGCCCTCAAGATACTGTCTGGTTTGCTGAAGTTTATCAATACTCCTCCAGCGACAGTTAAAAAATTAACTATGTTCAGTGACAATGTAGGGGGCAAAACCAAAGCCGGTATACTGTTAAGTTCTGGTTGTATATTGTTAAAATCCCAAGGACTTGAATAACCCAAAATACAACCCTTAAAAAATCTTGCCATATTTTATTGGAGCAATGTATCAATTGAAGTAAATTAAATAAACGACCTAAAATAAATTAATTAAACTTCTATATTCGAACTACTTTTTTATAAATTTGCCTACATGTTAATTACAGTGTCCTCTATGCATTGGGAAAAGATAGGACCCTCCAAGCTGTATTCGTTTTCGAGATATTTAGCCTTAAAGATCCACTTTTTAAAATGGGAGACAAAGGCAGAGCGTATCCATGTTTACCTAAAAAAAAAACAGTTTGCTTAGCATTTTTCTGGAAAACTAGTATATGATACATAATAGCTAACCTAATCTTACTGACAGAGTTTTAATAGAGCAAGCGGTACTTGGCTTCCTATATTTTCCCAATGCTTAGAGAACACTGTAATTAACATGTAGACAAATTTATAAAAAAGTAGTTCGAAAATGGAAGCTTAATTAATTTATTTTAGGTTGTTTATTTAATTTACTTTAATTGATACATTGCTCCAATGAAATATGGTGAGATTTTTTAAGGGTTGTATTTTGGGATTTTAAGGATTGCATCAGTTCAAGAATTACTGGGGAAGGCCTTATGTCAATTTATATGTAAAAACTCAAAGATTGTATGCCTTAGAAAATATATAATATACAAAAATATAAGCAAAAACGCAAATTTTTTAGAAAAGTCTTATATTTGAAGGGCTGTAACTTCGCTCCAAATTGACCTATCAAGTTCGCTGAAGTCTCGAAACATTAGTATTTTTATGCACTAAAAGGCAGTACCTAGGAAATAGTCGTTTATTTTAGATAACAACTTGAATAACAATTTTATAGTGTACAATATCGTAAATTATAAGTTTTGAGGGGTGGGGCTTAAACAAAAAGCGCAGGGCTTTTTCTGATCCCGGATTCGGATTCAGCGACCCCAGAAACATATAGGAAACATATAGGAAACAGTCTCTAGGTCCAGACTTTTATTTTTTTTTTGTGTGTGGCTGTCTTATAAATTGATAATGTACATTAACAATTAGTTTTTTTCTTAAACTATATCACTGAAATTTCAATTGATGCATAGTAGAAACATAATTAAAACATTATACAGACTTTCACTTATCTGGGAATTTACAAAAACGATTTAACTTTAAACAGTGATATCTCAAAATGACTATAACGTCACTTGTATCCCTTGGCTTCTCAACCCATCATATAATAATAATAATAATATAGAGAAATATGATAGCATAATGATAACAACTATAATAATAATACAAATAAAAATAGTAATAATAATACATGGGAAGTGCTAATGGCCCCAGTAGCAGATGCACTTAAAAAAAAATAAATAAATAAATAAAAAAAATAATACATGGGCATATATAGGGGGGCTGCAGCCCCCCCCCCCCGAAATTTTGATATGTTGGTAAAAATTTGTCATGAAACCCTTAAAATTAAATTAAATAAGATCACTTAGTTCATTAAAAATATTTTATTTATATTTTAATAGCGTTTTAGTTACCTAAAACTATTAAAAGTTGTAAATTGTTAGTATTCCATACACTGGAAATGGTCCCAGCTCCCCTGAAATTATGCCAGCCCCCCAAAATGATTTTCTATACACGCCCATGTAATAATATTGAAAAAGAAACAAATAAAAATATCAAAATTATAAATTAATTGATAGAAATAAAAAAAAGAATGAATAAAAATGGATTAAATAAAATAAATAAGTGATTAATGAAAAGAAAACGTCTGTTCTTGCAATGGCTTATTCTTGCGATAATCAAAACAAGATTCAATCAGGATTGTGGTCAAGAGAAACTTCAATTATCTACAGCAGCATTATTCTTCAAAAACAAATGCACAACTTTTCTCATTTGTTCCGATACTAAAGATAAAGGTATGAATTCTTTATATACACTTTTGATGAGATTATATGATATAATAATAAAAAATAATGATTTGTCAGTAAATGAAATAATTTAGTTAATAGTGATGGACCATTGTCTCAGTTTAAAAATAAATATATGTCAAGATTTCTTTACATACTCTCAGAAAAATTTCACAAAAAGTTTTAGGAGAAATATTTTACTACAGCTCATGACAAACGTGTAGTAGATAGGGTGGGAGAAAGAGTAAAATCCTTTGTCTCTAATGGAAGTTATGAGCAAATCTGAAACTAAAAATGTAAAAAACTCAGTAGAGTTTGCTAATGTTGCATCTGGTTTAATGACTAACACTACAATTCTCCTTATGAGCCAAGTAGATATCGAGCCTGCTATAAGTTCGGACAAACCATGGGTTAATGTTAAAGACATAGTTTTAATTAAGCAAATGCATGTGATAAAACTCAATTCGCAAATCAAAAATTCAACTATGGAAAACAAACTGAAATCTGCTAGTTAACAGATCAAAAACAATATTTCAAATTTTAATGTTAGTGACTGGAGTGCAGTTAAATATGATAAAAATTAAGTCGTATTTCTTTATATATTGCCCAGCAAGCCCTTAACTGAAGTAATGAATGTTTTGTACATGTAGGGGCCATTCCATGTCAATTCAACCAATGAAAGTACTGTTTACAACCCGACCCTTTTAGATTTTTTTTTTTTTAATTTTGAATCCTAATAGCTCTAACAGCTCCATGAATGGTACAATTTTGTAAAAAAAATTTATCTGTTTCCGTTTTTTTACTATTAATTTTCAAAATATTGAAAAACCGCCTATTTTGGCCAACCGGAAAAAGTTAATTGCTTGGTAGATTAAGTTCTATTCTAGCTAGAACAGTCAGCATAGTCTCATTGATTAGCTAATTAAATGAACCTTAATTTTATTTACAACAAGACCAACTTATTACAAATTTTACTTTTCAAAAACATTTTCGAAAAGTTGTACGTAACGGTTTTTGAAAAAATGTGCCTTTAAAATTAAAATTGAAATGAAAAGCCTTCAATGAAAAAACATGTGGTAGTTTTATTGTCTGTGAATATGACGACCAGTGGTGGCTAGCATGTGTACTCAACAAATAGAATTTAATATACGTGTCCCTATTACAAATATTATTTTTCAAAAAATGTTTTGAAAATGTGTACACAACGGTTTTTGAAAAACTTTACTTCTAAAATTCTGAAAAAAAAAAATGTAACCTTCAATTTTTTGACTACAAATGATGCTAGTTTTATTATGGGATGGCAATGGGATCTTGGAAAAAGAACAAAATCATTTATAAACGGTCATAATATCCATTTTGGTGCTATTATGACAGTACATTTTAACTGTGTAATTTGTTGAGTACACATGCCAGCCACCACTGGTCGTCATATTCACAGGCAATAAAACCATCACATATTTTTTTTCTTGAAGGCTACTGGATCTGAGCCTAAATCAGTCAAAATTATGTTGTAAAATGTTCCCGATCCAATACCATAATGAAACTTACAGCATATGTAGTCAATGAACTGAAGATTCAAATATATTTTTTTCAGAATTTTGAAAGTACAGTTTTTCAACAACCGTTTTGTACAAATTTTCAAAGCATTTTTTGAAAAATGAAATTTGTAATAATTGAGACATGTTGTACATTAAATTTTATTTCATCCATCTCCTCATTTTTGTTGAGTACACATGCCAGCCACCACTGGTCGTCATATTCACAGACAATAAAACTACCACATATTTTTTCACTGAAGATACTGGATCTGTGTCTAAATCAGTTACCAGTTCAACTTCACTTTTATGGAAGTTCGGGGTAAAGTTGGGTCTTAATTTCTTTTCTTAGTTAAAGCAATGAAAGCTTGCAATTTCCAAGATCCGGTAATTGTGCAACACCTTTCAAATCTCCCCTTTAATTTTAGTTCTGCCTGAAAAAATTTCAAATTTTGATCAGAGATGCTTATTGCTGAATTTACAATAATAATATCCATCACTCACCATATTTTTATCAACTACGCAGTACCAATTATAAAGTCAAAATTATGATATAAAATGATCCCATTCCCATCCCATAATGAAACTAACAGCATATGTAGACAATGAATTGAAGATTTAAATATTTTTTTTTCAGAATTTTAAAAGTACAGTTTTACAAAAACCGTTACGTACAATTTTTCAAAAATGTTTTTGAAAAGTAAAGTTTGTAATAAGTTGGTCTTGTTGTATATCAAATTAAAGTCCATTTAATCCACTAAACAATGAGACTATGCTGACAGTTCTAGCTAGAATACTTAACTTAATCTACCAAGCAATTTTCCGGTTGACCATAAAAAGGCGGTTTTTCAATATTTTGAAAAATAATAGTAAAAAAACGGAAACAGATAAAAAATTTTTAAAAAATTGTTTTTTGTTATTTTTTGTTAGAGTAATCAACCTACCAAATTTTATCAAAATCCAAGAAGGTCGGGGTGTGACCCTTGTTGATTTGACATGGAATGACCCTTAGGTTGTTCTCATTCTGAATAGCAATTTTAGTTTTTGGGATACTATATGCCATGCTCACATCATATTTAAGGTCATTAGAAACGATACACAGTGTTTTTCATTACCTGGATCCTCATCCATGTGAATCATTACAGGGTGAATTTTGCATGAATCTGAGGTCCAAGGTAATTTTCACTAAAATCCATTGAGATAACAGCTGTATTTGGGGAGGCTACATTCTTCAAATTTATGAAGAAGGTTGTGATTTATCAATTTAGCTATGAATAGGGTATTAATTTGTTCAGTTTTTCTATTAATTTATCAATAAACCCATCAATTGTGCTGGAACACCAGAACATTTCAATTCGATCAACCGAAACCCATTGACTGTATTCAACAAAATCTGTTCAAACACAAAACTACAAATGTAGTTTTGCGTAACAGTGGTTATTTTTTATAATTTTTCAAATTAAATCGCTTTATTATAAAAAAAATAATATATTGTAGGCTAAAATTTTAAATGAACAATTTTTAGTCTTTAACAAAAAAAAAAAAAAAAAATTTAAAGAGTGAAAAAACCATAAATTTTATTTTTTCATGTGATAGTGTATACCTTTTAGAATAATAAAAAGAATACTTTAGTGATTATCTTTTTACCTTTTGATAATATTCCAGTTAGTGTGGAACGCCATATTTAATTTTTAAAAAAATATATTTTAACACTTTAGGATTTTTTCTGACCATTTGTAATTACTTTACAGTTATATTATTTTGCTCTGGCTTCCATATTTATTGAAGTATTGTAATAAAAAATGTCATCAACATTGGTTGATAAATAAAGTGGGTATGATTTATATTCTAGAACTAAGTGCACTTCCTTTGTCCAATCGATGATAACTGCAAAATTTCAAATACTTTAGCAGGGCACGATGGAATGAACATGCCAAAGTTTCATTAAAATCTGAGATCATGGGATCCATGAAAGGAATGAACATGCCAAGTTTCATTAAAATCTGAGATCATGGGTGTCAAATCCTATTTTTTGGGGGTTGATTTGACATGGAATGACCCAAATGTTTAAATATCATGTCACATGTAGATGATTTAAGGTGGTACGTTAAAGAACTAAACGTATATAAGTTATTAAAGTTCTGTACAGATCCACGGGTTCATGTTGGAGACATAGTTTTTATTAAGCAAATGCATGTGATAAAATGCAATTTGCAAATAAAAAAAAATCAACTATGGAAAACAAACGGGAACCTGCAAGTCAACAGATCAAATACTTAATATTTCAGATTACTTACTAATGTATTAATCCAAATTCTGAGAATATAAGGCTATAATTTAGATGAACACAAAATTTTAGAATGTCACATATAGATGGATATAAGGTGGTACGGCAAAGAACTAAAAGTATTTAAATTATTAAAGTTTTGTACAGATCCATGGGTTCATGTTGAAGACATAGTTTTTATTAAGCAAATGCATGTGATAAAATGCAATTTGGAAATAAAAAAATCAACTATGGAAACACATCAAACTTGGTTAATCGCTTCTAGGAGCCCAGTGTTGCCTTACATCTTTAACAGAATTAAGAAAATTGATCTTATATGATATTATTTGTCCAAATTCTGAGAATATACGGCTATAATTTAGATAAACATACAAAGGTTATAACTGAAAAGTTTTGTTCGCAAAAGAAAAACTTTTCGGAAAAAAAGAAAAGAAAGTTTTGTAATCTCCACCTAGGCAACACTGAAAAGAAAATGGCGACTGGAAAATCATCAGATCAAAAACTTAATATTTCAAATTACTTATTAATGTATACAGGGCCGCCACATGGGGGGCACTGCCGGGTACAATTGTCCCGAGGCCGGGCCTCGCTAATTGGAAAAAAAATGTATAGGTATGAGGATGTAAAAAGAATGGGGTTAAGAAATATAGACGGGCGTAGCCTATATTTATTGGAATGGGATCTATATTTTGTTTTAATGTACATAAACGACAAAACAAGTGCAGTCCCAGAATACTATATTTCATTAGGAGTCGTAATAAAACTGCAATTACCGAAAGTGACCTTTGCTGTACCGATTGTCGTCTTTTATTCTCATTTCGCTCAAAACTCAGATGAAAATAATTTTAAAATGTCCAAATTCCTATAGCAAAGTACTAGAATTTTCAGTCTGGCTCTCAGAAGTAGGGGCCAGGCTCTGAGAAGTGAGGCCCGTGATCTGGTCCTGGGCCCGGCTCTGAGATGTGGCGGCCCTGAATATATATATATATATATATATATATATATATATATATATATATATATATATATATAGTCCAAATTCTAAGAAAATAAGGCTATAATTTTGATAAATAAAAAAATTTTGATAAAACTAAAAAGTTTTGAAAGTTAGATAAACACACCAAACTTTTAAAAAAATGGTTAATGGCTTCTAGGAGCCCAGTGTTGACCTACATCTTCATCATAAATTAAGGAAATTGATCTTATATGATATGATTTGTCCAAATTCTGAGAATATAAGGCTATAATTTAGGTAAACTTACAAAGTTTCCCCCCCTCTCTCTCTCTCTCTCTCTCTCTCTCTCTCTCTCTCTCTCTCTCTATATATATATATATATATATATATATATATATATATATATATATATATATATATATATATATATATATCTTTAGGTAGTTGGTAACAGCTTATTCAGTCTTCAATTATTTTGTATTTTATATTACATTTTTGTTGTGGATAAATACAAAATATAAAATAATTGAAGACTGAATAAGCTGTTACAAACTACCTAGAAAATCTTAGTTTTCAACTTAGGGCCTACAACATATATATATCTTTATTTGACAATTATACAATACATAAAGTTTTAACAAAGGTTAAAACTGAAAAGTTTTGTTCGCAAAAGAAAAACTGAAAAGTTTTGTTCGCAAAAGAAAAACTTTTCGCAAAAATGTTTTGTTGGCTTGCTAATCTCCACCTAGGCAATTCTCCTAGGCAACACTGGAAAGAAAATGGCGATTTCTGAAAATTCACTCTTCTGTATATGACATTTTCGAACTCGTGACCTCCGAACTGTAAATCCTAGACGATTTTGAGCTAGCCTACGAGACATCCCGGATCAAGACCTCCCAGTGTTCCAAGTTTGGTCAAACGGTGTGGATTTGTATAAGGAACAAACAGAAAAAAGTCCGACTCGCAGGAACTGCGTCATCTTAGCGCGGTTCCAGTTTTTTTTTTTTTTTTTTACGGCACATCTACATCTAGGTCATTAGCGCCGACATCCAGGGTGTAGCGAGGAATTTCACCAGCGAGCCGTGGGATGATAAAATTCCTGCCGGAGGTTGGGAATCGAACCCACCATCTCCCGCTTATGAATCCAAGGCGCTAGCCATTAGACCACGGGAGTCCCCGGTTCCTGTTCATATCCCTATTCTCATTTGAAAAGCATAGAATAGAAACAGATAATATTTTCCTCGGCCTTTGTTCAAAGGGTTTTATGGCTGGCTATACCTGGGGTCAGGTCCGCAAGACCCTAGAATCCTCTTCTACCGATACTTCATTTCATACGTTTCAATGAATTGGAAAATATCAAATATTTTCACACATTCCTGCGTTCTTTTACTATAGTAATAATTCTACAGATAAAATCAATTAAAAAATAAAATAAAAAAACCAACAGCATAAAGGCAATTGAAAATATTCAAAAGACGTCAACGAATCTTTTTCTCTTGGCAAGCTATATTTCTAACAATGAATTGTTTTTCTTATTTTGCCTAATCTGTTTTATTTTAAAATACATTATCCAAATATAAGCAATTAAAAAATAACAAGGAATAAAAACAGACAAAAAGAACAGTTCGAATAAGCAAAATCAATTACTTTAATGTTTTAAGCACTTATTTCTCCGATTGACATCGCCTAATCAAAACTTTCATCAGAACCTTTTTTGTAGAGCATTTAGTAAGCTTTCTAATGGTATTCTTTCGTTTACCAAATTCTTAACCTTTTTCGAGATATTAAGGAAAATATACAAAGTTACCAAAACTTTTTATGTCTGTTAATAAAATATTTTATTCTAACCCTTCCTTAACTCCAAACGTAACCAAAATTTCAACATATTAGTTTTAATGAAAGTAGAACATGCAGAAAATGTTTCAACTGAATCCCATGATTCTAAGTACCCAAATTAAAAACGGTATTCAAAAACTATTTTTCCAATTTTCTCGAAAACGGTTATAGCTATCACCTTGAAAATGGTTTCATTCGTTTTCCTAGCCCAAGAAGCCTATAAAAAGAGTACTTACAAGCTTATGAACTCAAAAACGTAAGCGTTACGATTTTTTCTGCGCGAATTTCGCCCCAAACTCCATCTTCCAGTGGGCGGATTTTGCTGGTTAACGAACTTGATCTTTCATATTGGCCGATTGATTTTTGTACCAAATTTCATCAAAATCGGACCATTCGTCTTCGAGCTAGAGAGCGAACAGACAAATATATATATAAATATATACATATATATATATATATATATATATATATATATATATATATATATATATACAAATTTGAACAACCGTTATTTTCGGTCTCTAGGGGTAGGGAGGAACCGCGCTAAAACACACACGTGATTTATATAAATATATATATATATATATATATATATATATATATATATATATATATATATATACAGACATGTATACATATAAATCAATACGAATATGATATATATACATATCATTGGAAGTTAGATAATACTCCCTCCACTATCTACTAACTCAATCATTGAGTCTCAATGCTCGATACATTTGACATTGACATTTTGAAGAATGAGCTTAGTTTACAATGCTTTGCGCTACATTTTTTTTTTTTTTTTCATCTTTCACAAGGTTGTATCATTTTTCTTTTTGCTTGAACAGAGAAATGGCATTTTTTTGCTTGCTCGTAGATAAGTAATTTTATTTACATATATTTCATACCTGGTTACTTTTTGAGCTTTTACAAGTTGATATTAATATGTTTGCACACAGATGTATACTATTGTACTATTGTACAATAATATATTTTTATTCGCAATCCTAGCATAGAAAATAATAAATAAAGAATAATAATCGTCAAATCTTTCTAAATGAATTTTGAATGCTTCATTCTCTGTCTAATTGGTTGAACATTGGCTCTTTGATGTCCTTACTGATTGATGTGGGTTATCGTTTTATCATGGATGAAGAATCCTTAATTCTATAATTCCAGCTCAAAAGGTTCTTTCATTTCTATCGACCACAAAGAGCTGCAATTGAATTTTTCGCCGCTCAAACACTTTAATGGCGAAAACCTCTTCCTTTATTAAAACATTAAAATCTGTGCTTATTCTAATCGTTTATGGTAGATCATAATCATCGCGTTCATTATTACGTCAATCGTTAACTAAGTTTATGTATTAAGAGAATACCGCTGAAAAATGAAAATAAAATAAAATACTTAGTTTAGAGCCTACTGCTCAAATTCAGGAACCTAAATATGCTGAATATTTTCATTATAATGTGTCATTGGCTCTGACTTTTAAAGAAAATCATGCTTGTTAAATCAATTCTCCAGGACACATGTATCTTCAAACGGCATAGAATATAGGAGGAGATTGTCTTTTATTAAGCCGTCCTGTTTGTTTGAAAAGGAGACTGGTTGTGTCGGAAAATACGCCGCTGTAAGCTTTGATGTTCCGTCTCGAGGAAACTTCAAAGACCCGGTGACACACAAGGAAACTCAATAGGACCAACTTCATTCTTCTTATTTGACTGTCCGTGGGAGAGTCCATTTATATGTAGTTGACACCCTTTAGGAATTTGACCGAGACAGGTCGAAATTCATTCAAAGTTGTATCAAAGTGATTAAGTTAAATATTATTTCATTCATTATATAGTAAATTATTCAAATTCTTAAACCAACATTAATAAACTAAGGCTAAAATAATGTAGTACCTACTCTTATTATTATAATTATTCGGATGTCTGATGAAGTCATCTTTTTTTCACATTTACTGATGTTAAAAAAAAAGAAAAAGTTTATTATTAATGATTTTCAACTGTCAATAAAGCCTTCTAGTTATAATAAATATTATTATAACTAGAAGGCTTTATTGACAGATGAAAATCATTAATAATAAACATTTTTTTTTTTTAACATCAGTAAATGTGAAAAAAAGATGACTTCCTCAGACATCCGAATCCCCAATTGTAACATCGACCCGACGACACAATTCTCAAATTTTGACGAGAAATATCAACGTTTTATAACTCATAAAGGGCCACAAAAATTTATTTACATACTTATATTCTCACTGAGATTGGCTAAATAAAAATTATTAAAAAACTAGCAATGTTTTTTTTTTGTTGCAAAAAATGAATCTCCAGTCAAAAATTAATTTTTGCAAAATAGACATATTTGTCCTTGAAATGACCTTGATTTTGCGCCGATGGCGTAGAACATACCTTGGATTCCAATTCAGCGACCCTCGAAACCTAGTTATTATAGGCTCTAGTTATTTCTTCTTAAACGACATTACGAAATTTGTCCATCAAATGCTCTTAAACTTGACGTATAAAGCGACTACGGTTTTAGGTTAATAAACTTTTTGAATAACCAGGCCCATTTTTAATGATTACGTTGACGTGGGTAATTAAATAAAATAACTTTCAAGGTGATGTAGCAAAAATAAGAAAACAACATCAGTTTCGTGTACTCCAAAATGCTGAATAAACACAAGCATTTATTCCAACGTTTAACATATATCCAAACTCACACGTTTATAAATCGTACCGACCATGTCAAACTTATATGCAATATGCAAATTGGAGCAAACTAGAGAACGAACATATTCTATCCATTCACCAAGTAATGAATGAAAAATGGACTTATTCAATACTTTAAGGCATTAAAGGCAATTCTATAGGGGTTAGTGTGTGATTAGCCACAATCCAAGAGCAAAGTCTCGAATCTGAAAAACGAGATTTTGCATATTAGACAGTTTGACATGGTAGGGACGAAATATTGATTAATTCTGGTGTATAGAACGTATTGCAATGAAAGCCATGAGCAGTTTTGTACTTTTAGTATAATTTTTTTAAATATCTCGAAAGCTGTTACGAATTTGACGTTGGTGAATGCTGATAATTTAAAAGCCTAATAAATGACCTGCAAAGAAGGTTCAAGATTAAATTTCGAAAGGAATGTTGTTTTAATTGGATTACATTTTAGGGGAATCAAATTTTTGGTTATCATTGCCGGAAATATCGACTGATGCACATCATTAAGTGCTGAAGTTACGGATACTCCCGAAAATGTCAAAATTGTGTGTATTTTTTTCTTTTTTCCCCTACCATAGTATCCTTATGGAAAGTGAGTTTATTTTTCAGCACTACGCATGCCATTTTTGGCACATCTTGTGAGTATAATATATTTTACATATACAGTAGAATCCATGGGCGTATATAGGGGGGGGGCTGCCCCCCCCCCCGAAATTTTGATTTTATCGGTAAAAATGTGTCATAAACCCTTTAAATATAAATTAAATAAGATAACTAATATTACTTCGTTCATAGAAAATATATTATTTTAGGTGTAATAGTGTTTTCGTGGGCTAATACTATTCAGAGCTCTAGAATATTAGTATTCCATACCCCGGAAATGGTTCCCCCCGAAATTATTTTCTATATACGCCCATGGTAGACTCTCCCTTATCTGGCGGTCTCCGAGAGGAATGAGAGACAGATCTCGGAACTCGCTGGAGCTAGACAGGCTGGAGGGTTTCTAGAAAACCTTCCCTTCCTAGACAGATAAACACTTGTTTCGTGGTAGTTCATTGAATGGAACTCAATGCAGGCATACATGTTTCCTTTTAGAGGCAGGAACTTGGGTTTTTACTAAGAAAATAAATGTTTCTCCTAAGGCAGCTGCAGTCCAACGCCTGATCATAGCCTGTCTAGTTCGAACATTCATCGCAAGTGGAGTCAAGGGCTGCAGCCCCCCTTCTTCGATTTAGTCGGTAAAAATATGTCATAAAAACGTTGAAAATAAATTAAATAAGATTATTTAGTTCAGAAATAATAATTTTTTTGGGGTCTAATAGCGTTTTGTTTGCTAACAAGTCCAAGTTCTATATTGTTAGTATTCCATACCTCCGAAATGCTCCCAGCCCCCCCCCCGAAATTTCCCTATTTTTATCATTCACGGCCACCGGGCCTCCCCAAAACCATATTCAAGGGATCTTAGGAAATGATTGCCAGTATATAAAAACTATACTGACCTACCTCAAAAACACAAAACTTTACAAATGTATTTAATGTCCTTAAGAACTCTCCGTTTAAGAACATTATATTATCACTGATCTGTTGGGATATCTTCGTTTGTACTCCTAACCAAGAACTTTAGCACTTACATTTATACATATACCTAAACCAAAGCCAAGTTCCTGAGTAACTGGTCCTCGATCGATCGTCATTTAAGTAGATCAAAAATTTATTAAAAATAAAATAAAATTTACTGCTCTTATCGTAAGTAAAGTAAATTATTTGTAGGACATTTATAATAAGTAATGGGTCTTTTTGCGAAGACCACATCCAGTTACTTTTGAAATAGCAGTAGTGATTGTATCAGTGATTTAGCGCATGCGCATAACTCCTTTGCCTTCCTATTAGAGGATTCCGATGACCAATTGCATTCGTTCTTGCTGGGAGTAAAGTAACCTTCAACAGTGAATTGGCTTTTGTTTATGAAAAAGCTCTGCTTATGTTAGTGAGAAAAATGAGTCTATTACAATTAGTTCGCGATGTTCCTGACAAAGTAAAAGGGATTGGTTTCTTACTGGGAAAAATTAATGGAATCCTATTAATTTCAGCGAGTTGGATAGGCTAGAGTCGCTACAATTAATATAATTCTATTAATTGCGAGTTGGATTGACTAGGGTTTTGATATCTTCTTGAGCGAGCGGAGCGTAGCGTAGCGAGCGGAAACGCATAGCATGTAATGCCTAATAAATGTAAAATATCCAAAAAAGAGAGAGAGAAAAGGAATAAAATATGTTTGTTTACAAATAACATTGTTTGTTATCCTTCATAACCTGCAAAACAGTCAACTTTAAAGCTTAATAACTTATTTCATAGTTGATTTTGATCATATTAACCTTTTTATTAATAAATATTGTTTGCCATTATCTAATATGAATTATAACCGTAGATAACGAGTCAAGAAGTAGTAGATAACCAGCAAAGAACCTATAAGCTAATCAGTAAGCTTATCAGCGAGTACGAGTAACTGTTATAAATCACTACTGCTACTTCAAAAGTAACTGGATGTGGTCTTCGCAAAAAGACCCTAAGTAATCCCTAAGAGAATCCCTAGATGATACTTACATACTTTTTTCCCCCTTGTGAACAATAAAGAAGAGGTGAATATGGCGGATCAATATTTAGGCCTCTTAAAGCCGGCTCAAGCAAAGGCTATTTCTGGTGAGGGTGTAAAATTCTGTCAGAACCACCCCCGGCACCGTGCCTCTGGAAATTTATCCGTCCATGCTCCAATACGCTGCATCAGAAGAGACCACGTTATTTACCTACGCAAAAGCAAAATTTCAGAGAAAATCCATATTCTCCAGAAGATTTATGAAGATTCTATCAAAAGAATTTAAAATTGTTTCATTAGTTTTAGTGGGGGTCTCCCGTAGTCTAGTGGCTAGCGCGCTGGATTCATAAGCGGGAGATGGTGGGTTCGATTCCCACCTCCGGCAGGAATTTTCTCATCTCAAGGCTCGCTGGGAAAATTCCTCGCTGCACCCTGGATGTCGGCGCTAATGACCTAGAAGTAGATGCGCCGTAAAAAAAAAAAAAAAAAAAAAAAAAAAAAAATTAGTTTTAGCACTTTCCTCCGAAGGAAAGTAGCTATTGAGGTTGGACTCATGATGGAATTTTTGAAACATTTTTTCAAATATTTATCGATCCTACCTAGTAGACACCGAAAGTGACCCCCGTTAAAATTTATATATATATATATATATATATATATATATATATATATATATATATGCATATATATATATATATATATATATATATATATATATATATATATATTAGACATGCGCGCCGCTCCGGGTTTTGAGTGGCGCGCCGCCGCCGAGCCTATCCAGTCGGCGCGCCGATTTCGTTGGCCAAATTAGACAAAATGGTGTAACGGGTGGGTGAGGGTAGGAAAAATGCGAGTGCGCTGCCATGTTGACCTGCCGGCGTCATTTTGAGCTTACCTTCTGATCCCGTAAACGCTTGTGTGTTGTGATTGTTGATCAGAAAATGACAAAGCTTGTATCGGAAAAGCTTAGGATAAAATAATTTAATATAAACATGCTCCTTAACTTAACAAATAAATCCAGCTTTTGAGGGAAATAGTTTGGAAACCTCGCAATTAAAGAGAAAAACTAAAAAATAGTCCGACTCACAGGAACTGCGTCATCTTAACGCGGTTCCGTTCATAACCCTAGTGCTATTAGTGAAGGAATAAATACAGTTGTTGCTAGGGTTTGATGTTTCGTTAAAAATATAAAATAAAATCTCAAACAGAAGGAAGTCACCGCAACTGGAAACTGACAGTATCCTAACCGGAACTGACTCCCTCGCCAACAAACAGAAGGAAGTCACCGCAACTGGAAACTGACAGTATCCTAACCGGAACTGACTCCCTCGCCAACAAACGTTCGCACTGCGAAAACACTATTATTGTTTAGTTTCTTATTTTCTCTCCTTCTTTTACTATTAGACTAATTTTTCTGACAATTACAATATGAAACAAGTGAGTTAAACAAACACGAAACCCCGTTCAAACGAACAAAAGAAATGCTTTCGAAGATTTAAACCTTTATTTCTCCGATTTACATCACCCCATAGGAAATTACTTTATAACCATTTTTATAGAGACATCAGTAAGCTTTCGAATGGTAACCTTCCCCTTGCCACAACTTTTCAACCGATTAAAAAAATTTCTTTTTTTCGAATACTTCCTTAACTCCAAATTAAGTCCTTAACAATATCTTAGTTTAGATGAAATTCAAACACATACAACACATTTCAATGGAATCCCACGATTTCATGTAACAAAACCGAAAATGAGTTACATTAATGTTTGTTCCACTTATCTCAATGACTGTTACAGATATAGTCTTAAAAATGGTTCAATTCGTTTCCGTATGTTAGTATCTGCAAACATTTAAACCCAAAAACGTAAGAGTTACGATTTTAGCATAAATATGTTTAAGCGGTGACTAAACTGGAAAAAAACTTTACAAAATAGTGTACGCTGGCGTTCGCGCGAACATTACTAGGTTTGTCGGGTGGACCTAAAGCATATTTATTTTCCTGAATTTAAGCAGAAGGCTCTAAACATTTTTTTTTTCGCACGAATTTCGTATCAAACCCCATGTTCCGGAGGACGGATAATCCTGATTAACGAGCTTACGCTTCAAATTAGACGATTTTTGTACCAAAGTTCATTAAAATCGGACTATTTCTGAGCCTGTGAAATATCGTACAAATATATATATGTACGTATGTAAACATATTTAATGAGGTTAAAAAATAGCCCACGCCGCGCGCGCCGCCGCCGCCGACCATTTTTGTCCGGCGCGCCGCCGCCGGAGAATTCGGCCTCGGCGCGCTTGTCTAATATATATATGTGTCTGTTAACACGATAGCGGCCAGAGTTTTTGTTTTTTCGTCACGAAACTTGGTATATAGCATTCAATTAGCAAACGATTGAACGAGTTCGTTAACCACCAAAGTGGGTCCACCGGAAGGGGGGTTTACCCCGAACCCAAAACACTAATTAGACTATGTCAGCCGTAATATTTGTTATATTTCAACAAAACTTGGTATTCGTAGTGGTAATATAGAGAGAAAAGTGAGATATAAAAATGAACTAAATCGGTTTATTAGAAGGGTTTACTCGGGACCCACAATACTAATTCGCCACTACCAGCCGTGATTTTTGGTATATTTCGACGAAACTCGGTATTCGTAGTGGTAATCCACAGGTAAATATGTGTTGTAAAAATAAACTAAATCGGTTCATTAGGAGGGGGGGGGGGTTACTCCGGACCCACAATACCAATTCGCCACTACCAGCCGTGATTTTTGGTATATTTCGACGAAACTCGGTATTCGTAGTGGTAATCTACAGGTAAATATGCGTTGTAAAAATAAACTAAATCGGTTCATTAGAAGGGGGGGTTTACTCCGGACCCAAATTCCTAATATACCGGTCGTAACCTCATACCGGTCGTAATTTCTGCTGTATTGTAACGAAACGCGGTATACGTCGTGGGTAACTCATGAGAAAGAAGTGTTGTAAAAATGAGCTGAATCGGTCAATCGGAAAGCGGGGGTTTAATTTGTAATATATTTCAATAGAAAAGCCCGCCAGACGTAGGTTCACAAAGCCGCCGCAAGGAGCGCTTTCTACCACTAGAGTGACTGTATCCTGTTTCTGCGTTAGATCAAAATACGATAATATGAGGTTTTTTGTATTTATTACGTAGTGTAATAGGTACCATGTGTAAACATAACTCTGGAAGCAAATTAATAATTGATCAGTTACTCATTACAAATTTAAAAGAGAACTATTCATGTTTTTATTTTATTTATGTAGGATATTTTAAGCAAATTGTACAGGAAAGCAGTCTACACTACCAAAATTCTGAGGAAAGTGTTTAGTTATGCAGCTCCTGCGTGACGGACTTTTTGTCATTTATTTTATTCTAGTTTTCGTCCTATTAGTGATAAAAACTGTTCATATTCCTTAGTCATATCTAATACATATATATATTTGTCAAATACCACTCACTGACTCACTGACTCACTGACCTATCATCGCCCAGCCCAAACCAGTCGACAAAAAAATTTGAAATTTTGCATGGACACTCTTTACCATGTAAACACTGGCTAAGAAAGGATTTTTTTTTATGTATTTTTAGAGGGGTTTAAATTTTTAGTTGGTTAGAGAGCAGGCTAACCTATAGATAACGGGTTATCTCTACATTATCTGTTTCATGACACTGGTCCGAAGCGCCCCAATGTCAAGAAACTTTGAATACTTTGTTTACCTTATTTATTGAAGGGCTCAGTGCCAAAGGTGACTAACCCACAATTAGAAATAACTTAGAAAATTGGATTTAAAGTTAAGAAGAATGTGAAAAAAAAATTAATGTTGGTGGCAGAAATGATTTTACATGGTCCAATTAAAATAATTTCTGTCGCCAACACTAATTTTTTTCATATTCTTCTTAGCTTTAACTCCAATTTTCTTAGCTATTTCTAATTGTGGGTTAGCCACCTTTGGAACTGAGCCCTTCAATTGATAAATAACTTATATTACGACCAGAACCGTGCTATAATAAACTGCACAAAATTATGTACTCGTGTTAATTTTGGTGATACATTATTTAACGCAATAAAATGACTACTTATCTGCCGTGACGAACCACGGGTATTCAGCTAGTGTTAAATAAAATCTAATTAAAAAATGCCTTTTCGCAGGTAGTGAATAACTAAGTACGTTCCTCAGCACGATGGTTTATCTATGGCGCATTTCTGAAGAATGTGCTTAAATAAAATATATAAAAACAAAATAAAGGTAAAAATTATTACGATTACTAAATGAAGGGTATTAATTAATAATACCAAACAGGTGAAGAATAACCCTTCAAAAAATTTTTCAAACTTTACATTTATTCCTCCATCACAACGTTTCGGACACACAGGTCCATCCTCAGGCAATCTACAATAGTATATTAATTTCAGACATTACATCCTCCAAAACCATTTACTAAATTTTATTGTCATAATTTTAAACTCACCATGTCCTGTTCATTACTATAGTTACATTAAAACAGTCATGCAATAAATAAACATGATTCCTTAGGAACCAAGTCAAATTACACCTACATTTTCTAGCTTTATTATCATTAACAGTTTTTAAAATCTTAACATTATCATAATCAAACTTATGCTGTTTGGTGATAGCATGATTTGCCAATGCCTATTTTTAAAACAACACATTTCTAATTGCAATAATAGTAAAAATATCAACACCACAGCATTGGCAAATCATGCTATCACCAAACAGCATAAGTTTCATTATGATAATGTTAAGATTTTAAAAACTGTTAATGATAATAAAGCTAGAAAATTAACTGAATCAATTTACATAACTAAAAATATCAATAGAACCATTAATTTCAAAACAGATGTTAAAGGTATAGGACAACATTATGTTGACATATTAAATAAAATTAATTTTTGATGACAGTGTAACAGATTACTTTCACAGTTTAAATATCTGGGTTACATACCTCAGTGTATTGTATATTAAATATGGTAATAAAACAAATGTTAAGTAGAGATTACACAATTTGTCTGTGATATGTCATACATAATTTATTATATATTTTGACTAATTGAATTTTAATGTTTTAATTTAATTTTTAGTTATACCAATATATATACCAATAATAGGCCTAGGCAGCTTGATAAAGTCTAATATGGCTGTGATAATGAGTGTTTAATTGATGTAGGTGTAATTTGACTTGGTTCCTTACAGGAATCATGTTTATTTATTGCATGACTGTTTTAATGTAACTATAGTAATGAACAGGACATGGTGAGTTTAAAATTATGACAATAAAATTTAGTAAATGGTTTTGGAGGATGTAATATCTGAAATTAATATACTATTGTAGATTGCCTGAGGATGGACCTGTGTGTCCGAAACGTTGTGATGGAGGAATAAATGTAAAGTTTGAAAAAATTTTTGAAGGGTTATTCTTCACCTGTTTGGTATTATTAAAGGTAAAAAGTTTTGCTCATCTCTATTATCAATCTTCTTTTCTTTTTTTTAGCATTTTCCTCCGAAGGAAAGTAGCTATTGAGGTTGCACTCATGACGGAATTTTTGAAAAATTTCTTCAAATCTTTATCGATCCTACCTAGTAGAAACCGAAAATGACCCCCGTTAAAATTTATATATATATATATATATATATATATATATATATATATATATATATATATATATATCTGTTAACACGATAGCGGCCAGAGTTTTTGTTTTTTCATCACAAAACTTGGTATACAGCGATCAATTAACAAACAATTGAACGAGTTCGTAAACCACCAAAATGGGTCCAACGGAAAGGGGGGTTTACTCCGGAACCAAAACACTTATTTGACCATGCCAGCCGTAGTTTTTGATATATTTCAACGAAACTTGGTATTCGTTGTGATAATCTACAGAGAAAAATGTGTTGTAAAAATAAACTAAATCGGTTCATTAGAAGGGGGGGGGGGGTTTACTCCGGACTCACATTACCAATTTGCCACTACCAGCCGTAGTTTTTGTTGTATTTCGACGAAACTCGGTATTCGTAGTGGTAATCTACCGAGAAATATGTGTTGTCAAAATAAACTAAATCGGTTCATTAGAAGGGGAGGTTTACTCCGGACCCAAATTACTAATATACTCATACCGGTCGTAATTTCTGCGGTATTGTAACGAAACTACACAGACGGTATGCGTCGTGGGCAATTCAGAAGAATGAACTGTTGTAAAAATGAGCTAAATCGGTCTATCGGAAAGGGGGTTTACTTTGTACTATATTTCAATAGAATTAGCCCGCCAGAAGTAGGTTCGCAAGGCCGCCGCAAGGAGCGCTTTCTACCACTAGGGGGAAGTCCTGTATCCTCTTCCTGCGTCAGTTCAAAAGACGAAAATATGAAGTTTTTGTGTATTTATTAAGTTCATGTTTTTATTTTATTTATATAGGATATTTTAAGCAACTTATTCAGGAATGCAATCTACACTACCCAAATTCTGAGGAAAGTGCTTAGTTACGCAGCTCCTGCGCGACGGACTATTTTAATTTGTATTTGGATTAAACTCCAACTTCTAATGTACTGAATGTACTATTTTTCAAATTATGAACCTCATCGGTTGGGCATGATATCTAGCAAGTTCCCTTGTAAGGAAGTACAAATTGCTGCCCCTAAGGAAAAATTAATAATATGGTTCCGCTCCTCGGCTCAAGAGGTCTGACAAATACTGAAGCCTGACTTTTCAAGCATGTACGCCTACTGGGAATGGCCTTTTTTTTCATTTTATTTTTTTTTTCAACTGTTAATGACATTTATTGAGACATGGAAGTTCAAATAGTTCTTGTTTCGGTACTCCAATAATAAAATAAACAGAGATATATAAACAGAAAATTTCAGTTCAATATAATAATTGAAGTTTAGGATTCTTTTACCAATAATCGAAAGTTAACTTTCCAGTAATGAGCATGCCAAAGAGGAAATAAGCCCTGAAAGACAAGGCATTCATTCAGATGATTGACTCTCCCAACAGATATCTGGGTGCAATTACGGTAAAAGCAGAAGTGGGAGCCGGAGGAAAGTGGGTGAGCCAGTAGCCCAATGATGTGTGAATATAGGGGGGAGGAAGTTAGGAGGATTCACTCTCCAAATTTATATTCAGATACCTAGAGAATACATCATTTTAGCACACTTCCAAGGTATCAAGGTATTTTTGTTGCACTGATGATAATAGTATGGTCGTCTCGTAGGAGCTGCGACACACTTATAAATCTGTAGTGTAAAAAGTGTAAATTTTTGTTTTTCGAAACCTTATATCTGTATAGCTAAATGAAGGTATTTTCTTAAGATTGACCTTGAAATCACCTTTATCCTTTTTTTTTTTTTTTTTTTTTTTTTTTTTACAGATCCCTATTCTATATTGAAAAATTTGAAACATTCATTAGCAAAATGCTATAAAATATAATTTTAACCCTCTAATTCTCCTTTAAACTCTGATCGGAATTGTTTATTTTTTATCAAAAAAATCTAAAGAGATAGATGTGTTTTAAAAATAAAATAAATCGGTTCATTAGAAATTGGGGTTTAATCTGTAAAATTTAATTACTGGCCAAACTGGATGGGGCATTAGTAGTTGTTTCCACCACTAGGAGCGCTGAGTGTGGAAGGTGTATCCGTCTTCTCCTGTTCATTGAGTCAGCTGTTCCCTACAAATATAAGATTATTTATTATTACTAGAGCCCGGAAGTTAGGCATTTATTTTTGCTTAAAATAGGCCGGCAAAAAGGCACTTGATTTACTGAAAATAGGCAGTACTGTAATTAAAATAGGCATTATTAGGAGTGAAGGCAAAGAGGAATCTTACTCATTACTGCTACTTCAAAAGTAACTGGATGTGGTCTTCGCAAAAAGACACACGCATTTTAAATACTCATTCATTTCTTTATTACCAATTTATCACAGAATTAGTGTACTTCCTCTTACTTTCCCTCGTTACAAGCAACAACAAGATGCTTTTTCAAAGTATCAAATGTCATAGACCTTCTCAGAAAAAAATGTTTTTCATCATGGAAAAACTTCCTCTGCATTATCTTATCCTTTCGAAATCCGGAATACCAGGTAACTTCACCATTGTCACAGCAAAAGGGGTGTGAGGAAGGAGACGTACTTCTCTCGTCCTCTCTCTCTTTCCTGGTATTCATTATGCTTGTGCATTCCTTCTACTAAGGAAGGTTCTGTTATTTTTAACCCTTCAATTCCATCCATGGGTTGTGAAAATAATCTCGAATAGATATGTGTGACGGCAATATGAAATTTAATTTGTGCAACCTTTTTTTGTCTTCGATGAACGGTGCTTTTTTAAAAAAGAATGTTTAAATCGCAGAAAAAATTGCATAACGAGCAAAAAAGGCAAAAAAAAAGGCAACGGAAGCCAAAATAGGCAAAAAAGGCAAAATAAAAATTGTCTCTACACTTCCTAAATGCATGAAAACATATTTATTTCTATCTGATTCTTCAATATATCCATTCAGATAAAAAAGGCATTTTGCCTAACTTCCGGGCTCTAATTATTACTTATAGGCTTTTTTCTTTCTTTCTTTTTTTCTTTTTTTTTTTTCTTTTTCTTTTTTTTTTTGTTGTTCAACAGCATATGAAGAATTGGGCTATTAACTCCGGGCTAGCTATAGGTTTACACCCTTTTATAATGCCAACAGCATGTGGTTGGTCACCCATTCAGTTACTAACCACGTCCGCTGTTGCTTAACTTCGGTGATCAATGGGAACCGGTGCATCTAGCGTGGCTATGGCCGTTGGCTATTACTTATAGAATTCTTAATTGTACATTGTAACAATGTTGTACCTTGAATATTATTTTTATAATATTAAAATGAACAAAAATGACGAATGAAGGCTTACTACATCTATTCAATGGCTGTACATTCTACCTAAGCAAAGAGACCGGGGCCGTTTATATTCTTTAGCAATTTTGCGTAAACTTATCACATTGCTGAGGAAAATGCTTAGTTATGCAGCTCCTGCATGAAGGACTTTTATTTTCAGCACCCACCAAAAGTAGCACGGAAGCACAGTATATACTCACTTTGCTATTGTGAATTTGAAAGCTCGTTTCTTCTTAAAAAAATAGTTACTAAAAATCACAAGATCATTTCATTGTCTGAACAAAAAAGTTAACGATTTTTAATTATTACGCCGCTTTTAGAAGGGAAACTCTCCGTTTTGTCTCTAAAAACAACTAGACTTTAAGTAAGAATCTGAAGACATTTTTTTCTGTCCACTGACAAGTAGGTTAAAGTTTGCTTTGACATTAAGTTAATATAACACATCTAGAACATGAACGGAATTATAAACGAGTCACAGCTTCATAAACTAACTTTTGACAGGCTCTTCCTTCCTATCGTCCCCTGAGAATATATTCGGGTCGATTTTCTTCTAGATGAAATATGTTTTTGCTAAAGTTTTCCCATTAGCCTTGCCAATGTCAATGCGATTTCTACAATCTGAAATTCGTCCTGAAACTATTTTTTAATATCTAATTATTTTTAGGCTGAATAGAGTGACTCTCTAAAATATTTTATGTACATATATCACAAGTTGTGTGCACATTGTTGTATCTTTGTTAGATTTTGATTCTAAAATCTAAAATATATCCTAAGCAATGACAAAGACATTTTGGAAGGCTGGGTACATAGTGAAAAAATTGTAAGCACATGAGTATTCGAGAAGTGCTAGAATACGTTCGGGGTGGATGCTATGAGAACCATGATCTATATTATTTTTTCAGGCAAAATTAAACAATTTTCTCAAAACTATGTTTCATTAATTATAATTATTTTTAATAATTAATTATTTGCACCACTTCCCTGGTAATTTTCATTTTATCCATAAATTTTCGTTAGAGGGCGATGTAAGATTGTCTATTGGATCAATACTTTTTTAAGTAAATGGAAATCTTCTTATAAACTTTTGCTAAATTCTTAATTAAGAATATAGCCTAAGATCTATTTTTATGTTAGTTCTCATGGTGCGTCAACATCTGTGGCTCGCCGCTCACTCCTAGACGCCAGCTAAATTTTGGTCGGAGCGGAAGGGTGCTTGGGTAGGCACCTTTCTACTTTTTGAAAACAATTTTTTTAATGAATTGTTTTTCTTATTTTGCCTAATCTGTTTTATTGTAAAATAGATTATCCAACTATAAGCAATTAAAAAATAACAAGGAATAAAAACAGACAAAAAGAACAGTTTGAATAAGCAAAATCAATTACTTTAATGTTTTAAGCACTTATTTCTCCGATTGACATCGCCTAATCAAAACTTTCATCAGAACCTTTTTTGTAGAGCATTTAGTAAGCTTTTTAATGGTATTCTTTTGTTTACCAAGATTGTCAACCTTTTTCGAGATATTAAGGAAAATATACAAAGTTACCAAAACTTTTTATGTCTGTTAATAAAATATTTTATTCTAACCCTTCCTTAACTCCAAACGTAACCAAAATTTCAACATATTAGTTTTAATGATAGTAAAACATGCAGAAAATGTTTCAACTGAATCCCATGATTCTAAGTACCCAAACCAAAAACGATATTCAGAAACTATTTTTCCAATTTTCTCAAAAACGGTTAAAGCTATCGCCTTGAAAATGGTTTCATTCGTTTTCCTAGCCAAAGAAGCCTATAAAACGAGTACTTACAAGCTTATGAACTCAAAAACGTAAGCGTTACGATTTTTTTTGCGCGAATTTCGCCCCAAACGCCATCTTCCAGTGGGCGGATTTTGCTGGTTAACGAACTTGACCTTTCGAATCGGGCGACAGATTATTGTACCAAATTTCATCAAAATCGGACCATTAGGGAGGCCAGAAATCCGCGAACAGTCAAATATATATATATATATATATATATATATATATATATATATATATATATATATATAAATATATACATATATATATATATATATATATATATATATACAAATTTTAACCACCGTTATTTTCGGTCTCTAGGGGTTCTGAAACGCGAAATTTTCTAGTCGGCACTTCCGGATTGTTTCATTGTATCAACCTTATAAGCGGGGTTCCGCCCTATCGGGGAGGGAGGAACCGCGCTAAAACGTACAGATAAAAATAAAAATAGCGTAGAAAAAACAAAACAATGAAACAAAATAGGAGGATCCTTTGAATGAATCATAGTTTATGAATACAGTTCAAATGTACAATTTAAGTGCCATGCATAATATGACTATACATAGAACAACAGCTCCCGTGAAATTTGGAGGCAATTTAAACAGAACTTTCATATTTTATCAAATTATCAGATGTATTCAAACACAGAATTTAATAATTAACAAAGAAATTAATTTATGATCTTGTTATACAATTTTTCGTTCTTTGATTGTTTGGGTATTTTGTTTCATTAATTAAGTTTCATGCGTACCCTATCCTATAAAAAAAATAAATAATAAGGTTTATATAATTCTATACATGAAAAACAAAAAAAAAATATAATATTATAAAAATATTTACTCCTACAATTAGTAAAAAATATTTTCCAGTAAAGTTGTAAATATTTACAGTTTATGTTTTAGAATCCTCAATAAAGAATATGAAAATATTTTTGAGAAAGCTGTAAAATTATTATTACCTTTTACTTGTACAAAATTAGTTGAAAAAGATTTTTCTATATGTGTGTGAGTGTGTGTTGAGAGCATAGTACACTACCAAATTTCAAAGAATTATCCTCTTTAAAACGAGCACAAGGACCTTATGCTATTCGATTATGATTTTGATAACAGTATACATTAATTTATTTTATTTTATAATTTTTTTTTTTTAAACCCCATATTAATAAACGAACGTTCCTAATATAATACAATATACATTTTTGTTTAAGTCTGAGCTATTAGAGCGAGGATACCTATAGGTTGTTAACCTTTCACAATGCCAACAGTAAGTGTTTTCCTCTGGCGGTCACCCATCCAAGTACTGGCCACGCCAGACGTTGCTTAACTTACGTTATAAACGAGAAACGGTGTATTCAACGTGGCAGGGCCGTTGGAATTTAAAATTATTGGGTTCATGTTTAGTGATTATGTATTAATGCGCTTCTGTAAAATTAGGCACATTGTGATGTAAAACAAAATCATGACATTATCATGCTGATACTTTCATGAATCCGTTGAAGAAATATTTGGCTGAATAAATGAAGATAAAACCGCTGGATTTATTATCTAATCTCGGTCCGATCGAGGAATTTCGGCTATTTCATAGCAGGAATTCTTTTACCATCAAGTTTCATTTAGGCCCAACCAATAGAAACATGTTTCATCTCATCGAATAAAAGTTAAAGTTGTTGTGGTATTCTTGTTTATTCAGAGCTCCAGTAATATTACTCCTTAGAATAAAACATTTTTTTCATTTGCACAAGAAAACATTTCGGTGTCTCCATTAGCGTTCATCATTACAGTAGATCCCCTCCTGATTCGTATCGAACACTGTTTCGTGGGATTTCTTCCATTCAATATATTTAGAAGAATCTTCCTTACCTTTCCATGCCAAGCATGTTTTAAAAAAGTTAATGTTTACTTTAACGTCAACTACCTTCCCTGCGTAAGGTCCGATAAACAAAACAATTCGGAAATGAACGGTTCCGTTTGACCGATTTCGATCAAATTTGGCAAAGGGGTACTACGCCGTCGGGTAGGTCTTGATAAGGGGATTGTCAAATACGGCTTGGTCAAAAACGTCTACTAGCTGTCGGTCTGTATGTTTATTTCTTTACAAATCCAAGCTGGTATATACATGTATATATTAGCTGTTCCCCGGCGTGCCATCCTATACCAACTTGGATTTGTAAAGAAATAAACATACAGACCGACAGCTAGTAGACGTTTTTGACCAAGCCTATGACAATCCCCATATCAAGACCTACCCGACAGGGTAGTACCCCTTTGCCAAGTTTGGCATATATATATATATATATATATATATATATATATATATATATATATATCTTCCTCTTATTCCCGGTTTTACCCCTTACTATCTTACTTTTTTTTTTTTTTTATCTCCTTCCTTCTACCACTCTCTCCCCACTCTATTTTCTCGGCCTTCTTTTGAGAGTGAATTTACATTTTTATTGCCGGGTGGGCTTGCCTTTATCCCAACTACCTAATTTGTCCACTAAGAGTCTTCCTTAATGTTGTGTATATTTTAATATATTACTTTAGGGTTAGCTTTTCTCCAGTTTCATCCACCGTTCTAAATACAACAACTATTCTGCTGATTATGTAGTAAATATTATTAAATATATACTTAAAATTACAGATTCAGACCAATTAATTTAAATTTTTTTCTATTAATGTAAAATTGTTATATTATTTATCTCTTATCGGGCCATGCGAACCACTTAATGGTAGTGCAGGTAATTGGACACAGCACTAACAATGTTGAAACAAAGTTGCATTTAACTTATACTAGCATAAAGGGCATTCGCTCACATCAGTCACGTTACGCCCCTGCTCCTTCAGTTCCGTCTCTTATCAGTCACAGAACATATTTGTTCATAAAGGTACATCAAAATCGTCAGTCGAAACAACAACAAAAAACAACGTTTTTTTATGTTTCGACTGACGATTTTGCCGGCGATGGTCCTGGATCGGACCGGTTATTCAACTGTGACGAGACTGATTTGTGTGATTAGACCTTAAGAAGGTGGACAGGCTGACGTGAAAGAGGTTTTAGTAATATAATATAATAACCGTAACACTTTAGTTGCCTGAGTATATCGGCAGAATTATTGACATTAGAAACCGAATAAATTTGACAGCTTGTATCTAAAATATAAAGATGTTTTAAGGTTATATTAATAATTGGTGTATACATTTTTCTGGTTAAATAGACGAACAATATTTTTTAAGGCAACCGTATAAACCAAGCCTCTTCGTGAAACAAAGTTGTGGACACTAACGGTTTAAAAGTCACCGTCACAGACGTATATTACCGGCAAAGTATAGAAGCCAGGCATTCTATAGAAACCCTAAGCGGTTTAGGCAAAGAACAGAAAGTATTAGTTTTTACAACATATTACACACATTGCCTAAGGGTGTGTGGAATGCCTTTCGCTTATTTGCCAATGGAAAAATTCTGCACAAATTCAGGAACATAAATATGCTTTAGCTCCACCCGACAAAACTATATAATGTACTGTATAGCATACAGTCTTGTTTTTAGTACATGGCCACCCCGCCAGCGCGAACCCCAGCGGACACTTTTTTGTAACGTTTTATTTCAGTTTTGTCATCGCTAAAGCATATTTATGCTAAAAGGTTTTGAGTTTAATTTATATAATTTACCTATGTAATGTGAATAACACTAAAAATTAGTTAAAAACTAGATCTTTTAGTATGACAAACAATTTATTTCATAAAGTTAATAGGGCTGAGAATTGTGTCACTTAGAATTTCATTTTATTTACTTATATACACAAGTACACTTTTTACTCTGACACTTAGTCTTGCATGAAAACATCACGAAACCTTGCCCTCTGCCTGATTATTGGGCTGCAGCTACAGTTCGGAATGCAGTTTCTTGATCGGGAACGTCATTAACTCCTACCAATTTATTGAAGAATATTTCACAGGAAGATGATAACCTTTGATATTTTTCGTCCTTATTTTGATATCTTCCCATCCATCCATAATACTAAGCTCTTGTATGCGAGCACATTGTAACATGAAGGCCCAAATCTTCCACACTATTTTCGTCCGCCACGCATCCTACAAGCTACAAATTCTCTCTTAGGGTGCGTTTACATCTGATATTTATTGCAGGATAATTAATTCAGACAGAAATTGTAACTAATGAAAACTGCAAACAATTTATGTCTGAGATATATATTTTTATGAGGAGCAATAACGGTGCGTTTACCCTTCTCACAGGAAATATATCTCAGGTGTCGGATATGAGGAGCTTGGTATCAAAGTTGGACAACTCCATTTTTTTCAGTTTTGGTCGATTCTTAAGGAGCTTTTTATGCTGCATTCGGTTTTACAACTGTTTTGCATTAAAAACAGAGAGAACATAGTTAAAATAGCGTTTATTTGCACCGTTCAGTATGAAAATATGGACAATTCCAACATAGTTTGGTTTAAAAAAATGACAACTCCTTCAGTAGCCAATGAGAAGCTTGCATTCATGCAATCTGCTCCCATCATGCACTGCAAATCCATCATGGCTGAATGTTTATAGTTACTTGTAATGAGTGCATTTAGCGATGATTCTAATTAATAACTAGCGATAATTCTAATTAATATTTAGCTGTTATCCGGCACACTGTGGTGCCGAACGCAGGATTTTGAGACAAAACCTCTAGGTACTTGAATCTTTCTGATTTAGGTGTCATTTTTGAAGTATTTATTCTGTACCGAGTAGAATGAGACCACTTCCAAATCTTTAGAATGATTATTTTAATGATAAACGGGTTTTATATAACAAAACCGTGAAAAAATGCAACTATTCAATTTAAGAAAATTATTTTTATTCAATTGGTAGATCTATGAATCCTTCCAATTGTATTTTCAAGACCTGAAGTGAATAAATTAACAACTAATATAATACTGGTAACTGTTCTTGACATATTCCCCTTTATTTAAATTTTCGCGTACAACAAATAAATACTGACAGTTTCACACTAGATATTAGATAGATCTCACCGTTAATATTCAGTTATTTGCTATCACAAACTTTTCATCAACTCTCTCCAGAAAATAATAATGGTTAACTCGCTTTTAATAAAATAATCGTATTGCTAATTGATAAATTCATTTTAATAAGCTTTGCACAAGTATGGCTGAGTACGGCGATGAAAACTATAGCACAGCAACTTCAATACATGTACTTTTAGGTAAAACTGTGCGAAGAGGATAGCGAAGTACCACATTTTTTCTAAGCCGAATAAACTAAGGATAATTTAGGTTCATTACAGATATCTTTACAATCTATCTGCACAATCAAAGTGCGGTGCGCCATACTACACCATATTTGACGTGAAAGATTTATGTCCATAACATAGAAGGCCAAGTCACTTCTAGAACTTAATCCTGCACCAATTCCCGTCGGCTGTAGCGTCAACCCCAAGAAACTTGCAGATTTTAAGAATCTCTTGCCCAAGTACTCCGGAGAAAATTAGGAAGAAACAGACCGTTTGCAGTGGTACCGCAACCTCACAGTACAGAGTGAAACTGCTAATGTTATCAACAGTGGACACTGTGAGTGTGTTGATTGCAGATTTTGATGAACTAGTTCTTTCTAAGGTGTGAGAATAATTCAAAGATTTCAATTTTGTCAATCTGCAATTAAATATTTTTTTTTTAAATAATTTTTAACAATACGATTTTTTTAATACATTAGACATAATTATATTATATTAAAACACTCTCGTGCATATCGAATTCATTTTTGTTTTGTTTCAAAAGAGGATAGATTCAATTTTAAAATGGCTCCCTTTGGTTTCAAAAACAGACAACTCCATGACTTGGTTTCACACATGGACAACTCCACTATTTAAAGTGTGTTTACGGCCTTAATACTCATATTATTTTGTAATGCCTTTGAAAACATGTTTTTTGGACCTAGGAGAATAACATATCACCATGATACTGACAACCCTATAGTAGATATGGTTAATTATGATAATTATCTATCCGGCACCTGAGATTTCCTGAGAGAAGCAACAGATGTAAACGCACCCTTAAATACTTTGCCTAAACCAAAGAACGCATTATATACAATGCCTAGAGAATGTATATAATGCGTTTTATTTAATACATTGCCAGTGGCATTGTAAATAATGCCTTGGCCTTCTATACATGGCCTGATTTAACATAAACATAATCATTATGTAACACACACATATATATATATATATATATATATATATATATATATATATATATATTAAGGACATGTTTCAAAATTCCAGACTTCAGAAAGTGTTAAATATATCAGTAATTCTGGCTTACTGTCCAAAATTTACATAATTTCTATTATGTCGTGGAAGATGGATTCAGAGAGGGTCTTCCGGTATTCTGCAATAATGGGCTGTGAACGGAGAGCAGAGCGGACTCTAATAGAACTTTATTGGAGTTGGGTGCTGGGTGGTGGTTCACCCAATAATAGTGACTTCCTTGGTTGTCTCACCCAACAATAACCCACTCTCCTCACTCAACAGGCTCGAGGAAGGGGGAATTGCTTCCGAGTGACCTTCGATTTCTTGGTATATTGGCTCATGGACCTTCTCATTTATCATCGAAAATATGCTGTTAATCTCTAATAGTTCTGACAGCTATTATACGCGCCTCATTATTTGATAAACTTTAAGACTGTCAGAAAAAAAAGGTATGACCACTTCATAGCATTTGGTTTGCGTTTTGTCATATCTACTTTTTTGGTAATAAGATGCTAATGACACTGGTCGACAAGAATGAACTTCTTTTCCTTCCCAAGAACTAAAATAACATTTTCTATAAGTATTTTTTATGAAAGGAAGGAAATGTAAATATTCCCTTACTTACGACTAGACATGCGCGCCGCGCCGGCGCCACTACGCCGCGCTGGGGTTTAGCTGCGCCGCCGCCGCCGAGCTATTCAGTCGGCGCGTTGATTTCGTTGGAAATACTGGTCGAAACCGTGTAGCAGGTGGGTGAGGGCAGGATGATCGAGTAAACGCTGGTGTGTTGTGCTATTTGATTCTAAAATGACAAACTTTATATCGGAAAAACGTAAAATAAAATAATTTTATATAAACATGCTCTTTAAACCAACAAATACCATAAATCTAGATTTTAGCATGGGCGCATATAAGGGGACTGAGGGGGCTGCAGCCTCCCCCCCCCCCTGAAATTTTGATTTGATTGGTAAAAATTTCATAAAATCCTTAAAAATAAATTAAATAAGATCATTTAGTTCATAAAAAATAATCTATTTTGGGTGTAATAGCGTTTTAATTGGCTAAAACTCTTCCAAGATCTAAATTGTTAGTATTCCAAACACCGGAATTTTCCCAGCCCCCTCCGAAATTATTTTCTATATACGCCCATGGCTTTTAATAGATATTTTGGAAACCTCGCAATTGAAGAGAAAAGCTAACAAAAAAAACTCGCAGGAACTGCGTCATCTTAGCGCGGTTCCGTTCTTATCCCTAGTGCTATTAGTAAATAAATAAATACAGTTATTGGTAGTTTCTAATTTTCTTGCTTTTTTTTTTTTACTAAATGGCAAATTTTACTGGCAATTAAAATTGTAAAAAATCATTTAAAAATTGAGTTAAACAAACACAAAACCCCGTTTGAAAGAACAAAAACGCCTTCGAAGTTTTAGGCCCTTATTTGTCATATTAACATCATACAATCAAAAATTGCTTTAGAACCATTTTTGTAGAGACGCTAGTAAGCTTTTGAAAGGCCACCTCCTCCCCCCCCCCTGCCACGACGTTCCAACCAAATTCAAGGTATTTACGAAAAAATAAGAAGATCAAAATATTTATTTCGAATACTTCCTTAACTCCAAATGTAATCAACATCATAGTTTAGATGAATTTCCAATTCGTAGAATACATTTCAATGGTACCCCACGATTTCATGTACCCAAACCGAAAATGAGTTCCATAAACATTTGTTCCACTTATCCCAAAAACTGTTACAGATACCGCCTTAAAAATGGCTTCATTCGTTTTCGTGTGTTAAGGAACACAAGCGAGTATCTTCAAGCATATAAACTTCAAAACGTAAGCGTTACGATTTTTTTCGGGCGAATTTCGTTGCTTCTGCTGGTTACCGTACTTGCCGTTTTAAATTAGACGGTTTTTGTTCATCAAAATCGGACCATTTTTGAGCCTGTGAAATAGCGAACAGACATTGTTCTTAAACGATTTCCCCTTATCAATTATTGTCAATGCTTCCATCCTTTTTTCCATAGCAATGTTTTTACATTTCGTCTAAATCGCGGCAAACGAGCAAACGATATAGGAAAACGATAGTGTACCTCGACCGTGAGCCTAGGAAAACTCTCCTAATTTACCTACTGATGATTCCAATTTAGCGTCTGTACAATAAGTCTTAATTTATTATAGTGATCAATAAAATTTCGTTTTCAAAACTGGCCCGGCCCGGCGTAGCGTGAATCAACCTTCATCCGGATGTCTGGGTTAAAGAGTTCCGGGTTAGCGAGGTTTTACTGTATATATACATATATATATATATATATATATATATATATATATATATATATATGTATATATACATATATATATGTATATATGTATATATACATATATATATATATATGTATATATATATATATATATATATATATACTGTAATTCAAATTGTAACACCTCCCATTGGTGTTAAAAAAAATAGCCCACGCCGCGCGCGCCGCCGCCGCCGGCCATTTTAGACCAGCGCGCCGCCGCCGGTCATTTTAGACCAGCGCGCCGCCGCCTGAAATTTCAGCCTCGGAGCGCATGTTTACTTACGACTTACAGACAAATGGTAGCCCCCACATAGCTCCACTACTTAAAAATTTAAAAAAACACACACACACACCAAAATTTAACTTATTGAACTTATTAATACTTTTTATTTTATTTTTAGAGTTTTGTTAAGAGTTCCTCACGTTACTTCTTTTTGTATTACTTAATAATTTTTTATTTTATCTAATTACATATACTTTTCAAATCCATTTATTTTTTCAACACTTATGTTTTATTTATGCATTTATTAATTTGCATTTCATTTATTTCGTTTGTTTTTTTAATTTTTTTTTTTTTTTTTTTTTTTTTTGTCTTTGTCGCAGTTCTTCGTTTTCTCCTTACTATCTTTCTTTCTTTATTTATTTTATTTATTCATATTTTGCTATTTAACATTGTCGTCGATAGAGTTTTTCGCCTATGTCACGGAACTCTATAAATTAAATATAAATAAATAAATAAAGGAAGGAAATATTTGACTTCTGAACAAACTTATAGTCTCAATCCTGACACATCAAAATGCAGGTCTGGGCATGTCCAATCTTGAATGAACCTACATAGCCTGGTTTTATGGTGCTTGAGCATAATATTACAAATAAAAATTCCTTAAATACAGCTTAGATAAAATCGCTATGTATGAGGTAAAGGTTCGTTTCTATGACAAGTAAAAAAAAAAAAAAAAAAAAAAAAAAAAAAAAAAAAAAAAAAAAAAAACCCACTAAAATCAGATTTCAAAAAGTAGCTGTTACAAGAAAACTGTGCCTGATGGACAAATTCTTACTACATATCTGAATTCAATATGAAACCAACCACCTTCATTCACTAATCAGATTTCCTGTAAAGGAAACCTTGTCGACCAGTTCGGGAATATCAGGCATATTCCCGAACTAATTTACTGACCGTTTATTTGATATTTGTGTGAACAAATTCACATAGACGGTTGTTTTAAAAAACTAATTAAAGTGCAAGTCTCCGAATTATTTTCTTTAAGAAAAATAGAAATAAACATTTAGAGCTAAACACATAAAATGGTGCTACTAATGTTCTTGAGGGGAGTATAGCAAAAAAAAAAAAAATAAACAGTCTGGGAAAAGTACTTCAGAAGTCAAGAAGGCAATTCAAGTAGAACAAAAGAAATATCTTTAAAGGCCCCTACTTTTATTACATCCTTTATAGAAGTTGCTTCAGGGGATGTAGGCAAACAGAGGCTGAAGAGAGGGAATATGCTAAACAGGAAATGTTTCAACACTGGGAAATTATTCATTTTTTTTTTTCAAAGCAAGCAGAACCTAAAGGGTAATCTACTTTTTTACTTTACAAAAATTCTATTGACATGTTAGGAATTATCCACAAAGATTTTCTGAGGTATAAATTATTTCCATATATACTTTATTTATTGATCCTCAACCTCAGTCAAATATATTGATGAACTAATTACAATTCCTCATTTTTAAACGTTTCGGCCTCAGGGCCATCCTCATTAACTTCCTTCCTTAATCCAACATAATCACCCTATTTTCACAAGGGCTTGTCATCACTTTAAATCTAAAACTTTAAAACTATGGGCTTTTCCTAGATTCTCCAACCTTACCTTACACGCCTGATGAACAGGTATTGTATGACCTCATTCGACCTTCTGGTTTTGTCTTCATTGAAAAAATTTAGGAATCTTCTTTTTTCAAGTTCTACACTTTCAGATGTAACAGGCCTAGGTCTCTCATCTTTGTCCCCATACCAACTACAGACTGGTGATGACCTGATCATCATAGTATGCAAATGCTTATTCATGGTACAATGGCCAGACTAGGGATATTCCGATACCATCAAATTATCGATAAATACTCCTAATGTAACGATACTTACTGATATTGATACTTTCAGATGTTTTTCTTACTGAAACTTATGGAGCAATTGTTAAAGGACAATAATTTTCTGAGGTAAAAATTAAAAGTAAAGTAATTAATGAACTAATTTTTATTTAATGAACAAAAATTATCTTTTATTATTATGTACATTTAACAGAAAACGCTTTTGCATCAAGATTGCCCAAATACAAAAACTGCTCTAGATATTTTGGAGACAACGTTGCTCCAGCTTTGGAAAATAAGCACTCGCTTGGAACTACGACTAAATATTCTTGTACATATTTGTACAGACAAGGAAATAAAAATTTCATATCATCCCATTCTGCAAATTGGTTGCTTCTATGGAAAAATACAGGATTCGATAAATATAGAGAAACTTCATCGCCCGGATGATATTTTTTTCTTTTTCTTGTGTCCATGTGCTAACTCTTTATGATGTTTCCAAAAAACCTACTCGAATGGTGATGTAGATGAGCCATGTACTATGTTCTCCGACAACCATAGTTCTAAGTTTTTGAAAGACTCTTCCTTACGCAGAAGTGTCTTGCGTAGCAATGCCTGTATGGCCATTTTATTCAATCATACCATTCCTTTTTTTCTGCTCTCTCAATAAAACATCCTTACATTCTTTAACGGTAGTAGAGTTTGGTATGATACTATTCAGTTCTGTAGTTAAGCAATTAAGCATTGGTTTAATTTTGGAAATTGTTATATACTTTTGGCCAGATGCTTCTCATGTTACGCATTCAAAAGGCTCAATGCAGCTGTAAGATCATTCAATGTTTCCATCTCCACAGCACTTGGCAAATTTCGAGCTACTACACGCTTCATTAGAATTTCTGATATTACTATTCTCAACTTTAGGAATCGCTCTAACATAAAAAATGTCGAGTTCCATCTAGTTCTTGCGTGTGCAATAAGTTTTAAAACTGATTCGTCTAAAACATTATTGCGCCTTTGGATTTTTCGTAGCTTATCCGCCTGCACGCCACTATTTTTTATCCAGTGAACAATTTCTCATACTTTTATAACAGCTGATTTAACACAGCGTAACTTTATTGCATGCCTTGCGCGATTTACCGAGATTTTGAGAGGGCTTTCGCACGTTCGTTCTTTCTGAAGCGCTCGGATGTGAGGTCAGTCTGATTCGATTCGATACCAAATAGGTATCGCAAGATTGATTCGATGCTATTAGTACTTGGTATCAAATCAAAAGTATCGAGTAGCTACTTGTATTTACTAGTATCGGAACGCCCCTAGGCCAGACACAGTCGCCACGATCTCTCACAAGTAGGGATGGGCGATAGTCGATAGTTACTATCGATATACCGATAGTTCATGATTATCGATAGGAGCAATCGATAGACATGAGCTATCGATAGAGTTATTACTTATTTTTAGAATTGAAGTTCTCAGCATCTGGAGGGCTGTGGTATTAAATACTGACACGTCTGGTGAATTAAATACTGAAAAGGTACCTACTGGTGAATACAACCAACTACATAATGTAGCCAGGAAATAACTTTGCGTTACAGGCTCAACTGTAGCCTCAGAACGTGTATTTTCAGCCGCTGAAAAAAATTTCTGAGCAACGGATCAGACTGAGCCAAAGAAAAACGGAAAAGTTGTTTTTCATTTCTGTTAATGTGCCTCAAGGAGCACAACTATAACAGTTGGAAATAACTTTTTTGTGACTCTTGATATTTTTATCTTCGTAAAAGCTTTTTATAAATTTAGATAAATTCTTTTTTCGTTATAAACCTTTGTGTAATCTTATAAATATACCTAATCCTGCAGGTAATAAATAATTCAACTCAATAACATTAAATTCTTCAATCGACAGGTACGTAAGGAATAGGGGAAGACACTATCGATAGTATCGATATATTTTAACGGATAGCATCGGCCTATCGATAGTGCTGAACTATCGACTATCGCCCATCCCTACTCACAAGTCCTTTCTCGTCATACCTAAGAGGATGTCTTTTTGTCTAAACTTCTAAAATGTAACGAATATTTTAACGAATTTTGTAACTATTTTTTTTTTTTTTTTTTACGAAACGGGCTCGGTTTCGAAAAACAGCTTATGGTAAAGAGGTGAACATGCTATATTTAGCTTAGGCAAACTTTTATTAATTGATTTGCCGGAGGGAAATGTTTATAATGGAAACAACGTGTATTTTAATTCCTGGCAGTGTATTTTAACCTCGAACTCTAGATTGAGTTTAGTTACTAAACTCGCCGACAGAGAGTGAGAGTGGGAGGGATTTTCATTTCATTATTAATGTTTTTTAAAAACACTGTTGGATATACATTAAAAGTTTGACGGGCTCCGAGGGAGTTGAACAGATCGGAGCATCAGGTGGTGTAATTTTCTAATAGCCCCACAAAATGGAGAGAAGAGATTGGTGAATAACTTGGAAGTTTTATTACCATTCATTCCTATATCAATTTTCAGAATCCTCGCTTTTGAAAGCCTTATTACTTTATTCTACTTATCATTTTATTCTTATTAATAGTTTATCACAACGTAAGCTATTAAACTGCAACAATAAAGAATTTAAAAATTCCGTCACGTAGGAGCTGCATAACTAAGCACTTTCCTCAGAATTGGGTAGTCTCGAGTGCATTCCTGAATAATTTGCTTAAAATAACCTATGTAGATAAACAAAATAAAAACAGAAATTGATCTACTCTTTTGCATCTTTATGAGCAGCTGTTTCAATTATTAATTTTGTAATTAATTTCCTTCCAGAGTTTTGTTTATGCGGGGTACACTACGCACTAAATACACAAAGCTTCACATTTTGATCTATTGGTCTTGATGAATTTCGCGAACCTACGTTTGGCGGAAGAATTCAATTCAAACATAGTACAAAGTAACACCCCCCCCCCCCTTCCGATAGACCGATTTAGTTAATTTTCATGTCACTTCTTTCTTATTAGATATCCAGGACGTATAAAGAGTTTCGTTACAATACAACAGGAATTACGACCGGTATAAGGAAATTAGTAATTTCTGTCCGGAGTAAACCCCCCCCCCTTCTAGTCAACCGATTTAGTTTATTTTTATAACAAATTTTCCCCTTCAGTTGAACACAACGAATACCGAGTTTTGTTAAGATATAACAAATATTATGGCTAGTATTGGTAAACTTTGGCTACGGAGTAACCCCCCCCCCCCCTCCACATGGACCGATTTCGTTGGTTAACGAACTCATTCAATCGTTTAATGAAAGAATACTACATTCCAAGTTTCGTGGCGAAAAAACAAAAACTCTGGCCTGTATCGTGTTAACGGACACATATAAAACATATATGCATATATATATATATATTATATATATATATATATATATATATATATATATATATATAATATATATATATATACATATATTTGTATATGCACATATATATATATATATATATATATATATATATATATGCATATATATATATGTATATATATATACATATATATATATATATATATATATATATATATATATATATATATATAGACATATATATAAATTTGAATGGGGGTCATTTTCGGTGTCTACTTGGTAGGACCGATAAAGATTCGAAGAAATTTTTCAAAAATTCCGTCATGAGTGCAACCTCAATAGTTACTTTCCTTCGGAGGAAAGTGCTAAAAAGTATAAGTTACTGTTAAAAAAAAAATAAATAAAATAAAAATAATAAGAGTAACAAATAAATACAGTAAGTACGTTAGTACCTAATAACTCTAAAAGAATTTAATTGATATTTTTAATTATCAATTAATCAATTATTAATTTGTCCTTCCTTGCAACTAAACTCTAAAAAAGAGCATGTATTGCAAAATAAAAAGTAACATAAGTTTAGTAGAAGTTAAGTTCACTTAATAACGAAATTAAATAGAAAACGTTTAATTTATTTAGCTGTTTGTTAAAAATATATATTATTTATATCTTGTTCGTATTTATGTAAGTTATTTGAATGATATTCTGTAGGAGTACGGTATAAACTTACCACTTTTCTATGGAATGTACTCCATTTTGCAGCTTCTATGCGAAGGAAGTTTTAGAATTGTCAAATTATTTGATTAATGTTACATGAAGATGGGTCTGTCCCCCCCGTCGTCCAGTGGACTTGAATTCTCATAAGGGAGATATGGGTTTGAGTTGGGCGTGTAGTAGGTAAATTTTATTCATTTTAGGGTCTGTTAAAAAATTTCCCTGCTCTACCAAGGACGTTTACGAAGGGTAGAAACGTATTGATAGCCTGAAACTATGGGCCTAATTGAATCGATCCATGCAAAAAGAGCTTCAGTCCAAAACCATTAGTTTTGAGAAAACTAGACTGAAACCCCTTCTGCATGGAATAATAAAATTAGGACTATGTTTCTATGGCAACTATGTATTGGATTGAAGTCCTTTTAACACAGGAATGTGAAGTTATCTGTAGATACAGGTATCTAAAGATAACTTCACATTTCTATTACATTCTTTGTAAAGAATTCATCACTCATATTAACGAAAATATTATCCAAACTCAATTATCGAAGTGCCATAAAAAAAAAAAAAAAATAAGCTACGATTATTATATATGTTTCCAGTAATTACTCTCAGAGAGAAATCTCAATAAGCATTAAAACAATCGGGGAAAAATCTAATGTAGTTCCTTTTTTTACCTCATTGACTAGATCATCAGGATATATATATATATATATATATATATATATATATACCCATTAAAATTAATTTAGGTGCATTTACCTATAGCAAATACTTTTGTTTTAATTTTTATGTTTTTTTTTTCGTCATACATTTTTGCTTTTACGTCAATGACACACATGAAAGGATTTTCCACCCCAGTTTCTTTACACTATCTTCGCCTCCTCCTTTCGACCCTATACCGGGAAGGGATACCACAAGTAAAATTTTAAACGGGAAAACCCCCTAAAATATTACATGAAATATAACCTTTAATTATGGGATCAAATGATTATTTTTTAAAATTAGGCTTTATATTACTTATATATTTCTACGATTATACTTTAGTAATTACTTTTGACATTTATTTGACTTATTATTTATAAATGTAGAAAATCTTTACCGCGTGTATATATATATAAAACATTTATTCCTTCAATATTTCTTTTGTATTATTTTATTCTCTTACTAAAAAGGATTTCCAAACCAATATTTTCTATTTAAATATTTCCTGAAAAAAAAATAAATAATCAGTTTTAAAACAATAGAAATTCACGTACCAGTTCTTGTCCATTATTGCTAGGTTAAACTTATTTTTTGAAATTTTAGCAACCTTGGAAATTAAAAAAAAAAATATAGTTTTTCAATAGGTATGGAGATCTTCCTATAATTTACATGTTTTGTTTAGAGATTCCTTAAAAATAAAACACATTAATTTAAATTTTTCTACTTTTATTTATTTGGTTTTTCTTACTTAAGATTTTCCAGTGTAGGTATTTTTTTTTTTTTTTAAATACTTTTTATGTAAAACAAAAAAAAAGGATTTAACAGGCTCAAAAAAATTAATTTGTTCCGACCCCGAATCACGGTAACTTCTCAGCGTATGGAATTGGAAAAAAAGCTTCAAATAAATGTTGTAGGGAAATAATGTCTGCAGATTTTGGTGTTTTAATTCCTGATAAATGAGATCACGGAACCGGCAGCTTAGACAGCTCATAAAATATTAAAAGTAAAAAAGGAAGACATTGTTGATGATTTTCTAATTAGAGTTAATATGTGGATCCTAAGATAGCCATCTTATAAAAGATCTAACTATCAATCAGTACGGATTACACCTTTCAATCCAGTTCTAAATTAACATTTACTCAAGTAAATTCTTCATTGGGCTTATAAGATTATGTTGAGAATTATAATAAATGTTTTCTTCATAACTGAAAGAAATTTATTTTTCAGAATAGTTAAATATTTAATAAACTTGATTTAGGATAGTTGTTTTATAATATCGTCGATACAAAAGCAAACTAACGAATATGAAAATCACCACTTTTCAGAGTGGAAAAGTATTTATTCATAACTTTTTTTTTGGACAGTCAAATATTCGGCAGATTTGACCTTTTGATAGTGGAATACTTTCCCTTTAATAGAGTAAAGTCCGATTGAAGAATTTCACGTAAATAAGTCCAGCAGAAATGATTAAAGATGGACAATGAAAGATGCATTTTTTCATATTCGTTAGTTTGCTTTTGTATCGACGATATGTGAAGAATTGACAACATATATAACAACAAAAAAATGTTCACCAGTAAATCATTCTTATGATCTATGTAAGTATTATCGGGAGTACGACGAACTATTACATGTGCAAAATTTATAATTGTAATCATAATTATAATTGGATCATGTTAATCAGATAGGACCAAGCGCCATATTTTGAAAAAAATAAGTGTTATTTCCTTTCAGTTATTTAGTTGTCAGAAATATTATTTTAAATAGAAACATCGTGAAAATAGTTGGTAAAAATTGCACTTGAAAAAGAATAATTAAGTAAAGATATTGCAACTTAAAGAGCAATTTTCTGGGGGAATGTTCATACTGTCGCTTGGTTCCTTTCTGATTACCATGGTCCAATTAGTATTTGTTATTTTTTAAACATAAATCATGATAGCATGTGCAGTATAAATAAAGGTTAATTAGATTGGGCTTTATAAATATCTAACCCTTTTTGTATGGTTTTATTTTTAAAAAATTATTTTGGGTAAGAAATATTATTTACAGCTGTATTTCTATGAAAAAAAATAATAATGGTTAGTAACGTGTCAGGGAAATAGAATGAATTTTATAAGATAGATTTATAAACACATTTGACCCATAAAACCTTATAAAGACCTATATATATATATATATATATATATATATATATATATATATATATATATATATATATATAACGAAAAGAGTACTAATTTGTAGTCCCTAAGCCTTAAAAAAATGAGAAGAAAATTGAATATCATTTAATATCTGATATATAAAATTCTCGTGTCACAGTGTTTGTAACAAAATCCCTTCGAAACGGCTTGACCGATTTTTATGAAATTTTAGGCGTATATTCGGAAGGTCTGAGAATAGGATGTAAACTATTTTTCATACCCCTAAGTGATAAGGGTGGCCCACCCCACAATTATTTTTTGTACAAAACCTTTTGGACAAATGAGAAGAAAGTTGAATATAAATTTACATATTCAATATATAATATAACTTTCTTCTCATTTGTTCAAAAGGTTTTGTCCACAACAAAAGAAAAATTGAGGGGACTAAAATATTTTTTTTTTATTATATTGAAGAATAAAATATATTCCTGATTAACTTCTAGTAGGTATACAAGCCTTTCTACAAGCCCCTGCCTTCTAAAGCAGTTATTGCCGTAGGATTGTATTAATACGAGTTGTCGGATCTGACGATGGCTTGATGTTGATTCTGAATAACTAATTAACTCCTGCTTATTGATACGTAAGTTAATTATATCTCATCAAACACAGGAACAGCTTCAAAGGCGGAATTTCATACGGCTCCGTCGATGGGAATTTTCATTTTGTGTTTTACCCTATTTTGCTGGATTCTAATCAGACCCTACCAATTAAAACTCCTGTCACATCTTCAACGTATTTATGTCTACTAACATTGTTTAAATTTATGTGTGTATGAAAAGTTTTTTAGGATTTTCTTTGGACAAAGATAAAGGACCCCGCCCTTTCCTAATGGAAAATGGCTTTCGGTCAAATTGAACGAAACTATGCTCGTTGGATAGAGAAAGTCTTTCTGAACAAAAGTCTCCATGGGCACAAAACCCAAAAATTGAAACTTTTGGTACTTTTGGGTATCCGAAGTTTTCCATTTTTTAATTTTTCCAAAATGTCGTGATCTCTGGTTGGAAGGTTTCCCAAGCCATTAGGCCAGTAAAAAAAATACTTATCAATTATTTTTTGAAGACCTTTCGAACGAAACCACATTTGACACTCCTACCCCACCCCCAACCCACGGGGGTGGGGAGGAGGCTTTTTTTTGCAATTATCGTCCATCCATTTTCATTTGAATATATTTTCGAAGGCAATACACTGAAACCTCGCCTCACACCCTTACCCCACCCCAAACCCCCTTGGGATATGCTCGTCATCGTCAAAACATCAAATATCCGACTTCTTACTTGCTGAGTCACACGTTAGATGCAGCTCATCGTTAGCAAACAAAAAGTCAAAACAGTTGACAGTAGTCTAAGAGACAAAAAGCGGCCCTTTTCAGGACCACTAATGTTAAAGTCTGCTACCGGAACACTTTTTTTGTGAAAAAAGGCCTGTTTTTGAAACATGCGAGCTGGAGGTGGGATTGGGTGAGGTAAGGGTGTAAGGCAAGGTTTCAGTGTATTGCCTTCGAAATGATAATGGATAGACGATAATTAAAAAAAAAAAAGCTCCCCCCCCACTTCCGTGGGTGGAGGGGGGAGGGGGTAGAAGTGTTGAATGTGGTGTCGTTTGAAAGGTCTTTGAAATAATTGATAAGTATTTTTTCTACTGGCCAAATGGCTTGGGTAACCATCCAACCAGAGATCTCGAGATTTTGCAAAAATCAAAAATGGAAAACTTCGGATACCCAAAAATACCAAAAGTACCAACTTTTGGGTTTTGTGCCCATGGAGACTTTTTTTCAGAAAGACTTTCTCTATCCAACGAGGATAGTTTCGTTCAATTTGACCGATAGCCATTTTCCATTGGGAAAGGGCGGGGTCCTTTGACTATGAAATTATATATATATATATATATATATATATATATAAATATAAATAATTTCATAGTCAAATTTATCTTTGTCCAAAGAAAATCCTAAAAAACTTTTCATTTCAAATTCAAATGGAAGAGTTAGAATTCGAAGTTGAAACCGTTGAATATGCAGATTGTTGAGATGCAAATAATATATATATATATATCTGTCCTAGATCCAGAATAAAGGAACACAATAAATTCGCGTAGAATTGTAAAACGTACAATATAACAATTAATATAACCTTGTGAAGCTCAAAAAGTAAGATCACCTGAAAACATATGAAATGAAACGTCTACATGGAAGCACAAAAAATTAAACTGCCGTTTGGAAGGAAAAAGAAAATAAATAAAATAAAACCTTGTGAAAGCTGAAGAAATATGTCGTAAACTAAGAACAGTCTTTCGCGAAGTTGTAAGCTTACGCAACGTGCTTAGACTAATTTATAACAATATTGTTTTTTTTTATATTTTAGAATTGACAGACCAACCAACTAGAGTTGTTCATGGGAGAATAAGCGTATTCCGTATATTTCAAGTTAAAGCTTACAAGAAACTCAAAATATTTATATTTTAGCCACCGAATGTTTTGGTAAAAGTTGAATTGACCATAAAAAAGCTGCTTTGTTTAAGCAGACAGGCTAGTTAGAAGTACTTTTTGACGTAGGTAGTCTATATATTTTAAGAGGTAACAACTATCATTTAAGAGTGCCCATACACGATGAGTAATATCACAAGATTTGGACTGCGCAGTAGTAGCAAGGGACATCCTTGAGACCCGAGTTATACAGTCGAGTAGAATGGAAAAAGTCCGTCACGCAGGAGCTACATAACTAAGCACTTTCCTCAGAATTTGGGTAGTGTAGACTGCTTTCCAGAACAATTTGCTTAAAATATCCTACATAAATAAAATAAAAACATGAATAGTTCTCTTTTGATTTTGTAATGAGTAACTGATAAATTATTAATTTTCTTCCAGAGTTATGTTTACACATGGTACCTACTACACTACGTAATAAATACAAAAAAACCTCATATTATCGTATTTTGATCTAACGCAGGAACCGGATACAGTCACTCTAGTGGTAGAAAGCGCTCCTTGCGGCGCCTTTGTGAACCTATGTCTGGCTGCTTTTCTATTGAAATATATTACAAAGTAAACCCCCCTTTCCGATTGACCGATTCAGCTCATGTTTACAACACTTCTTTCTCATGAGTTACCCACGACGTATACCGCGTTTCAATACAGCAGAAATTACGACCAGTATGAGTATATTAGTAATTTAGGTCCGGAGTAAACCCCCCCCTCCTAATGAACCGATTTAATTTATTTTTACAACACATATTTACCTGTAGATTACCACTACGAATACCGAGTTTCGTCGAAATATACCAAAAATCACGGTTGGTAGTGGCGAATTGGTATTGTGGGTCTGGAGTAAACCCCCTCCTAATGAACCGATTTAGTTTATTTTTACAACACATATTTACCTGTAGATTACCACTATGAATACCGAGTTTCGTCGAAATATACCTAAAATCACGGCTGGTAGTGGCGAATTGGTATTGTCGGTCCGGAGTAAACCCCCCCTCCATATGAACCGATTTAGTTCATTTTTATATCTCACTTTTCTCTCTATATTACCACTACGAATACCAAGTTTCGTTGAAATATAACAAATATTACGGCTGGAATGGTCAAATTAGTGTTTTGGGTTCGGGGTAAACCCCCCCTTCCGGTGGACCGATTTTGGTGGTTAACGAACTCGTTCAATCGTTTGCTAATTGAATGCTATATACCAAGTTTCGTGACGAAAAAACAAAAACTCTGGCCGCTATCGTGTTAACAGACACATATATATGTATGCATATATATTATATATATATATATATATATATATATATATATAGATATATATAAATTTTAACGGGGGTCATTTTCGGTGTCTACGATCGATAAAGATTTGAAGAAATTTTTCGAAAATTCCGTCATGAGTCCAACCTCAATAGCTACTTTCCTTCGGAGGAAAGTGCTAAAAAGAGTAGATTAACTGTATAATCCAATGAGGCCTGACGTTTATGGACAAGAGGATATTTGCTTCACATGCAGTGGGTCTACTATAACCTGACTGTTCAGTCCAAACCTTGAGGAAAAAATGTGCAGTCTGTGCCTTGAGAGTTGAACTGAACGTGTATGGCCACCTTAAGGGTGTCGTGGAATATTTGAGAGACGAATCCACACTTTAGGCTGGAAAGTTAGGAATTGCTTAGGATTGGGAATCTAATCTAGGCTTTACAGGATAACTTCTGCCTCAACTTAGGCTTCCAGCTTTAGCAAGGAATTCGCTCTCAATGTTCCTGTTCCATCCGGAGTAACAGGAGTATGAAACGAGTAGGAACTATGGAATGATCTGTAAGGAAATTGTCACCTGGTTAGGCAACAATAAACAGATGCGTAAGTAATATTAATCCAGAATGGATGTTACGTCTTTAAGATTCGAATATTGTGCTTGTGAGGACTCGTACTTATACATTTTAGCAAATATTATATTATATCATTGATTGCCCTATTCAATAAATAAAACCGTTTCCAATGTTTCAAAAGTTATGTTAATTTTGACCTTTAATGTGGAAATTCAATAATAAAAATACACAATCAATACAGGCCCGCTTCTTTCATTTCTTGCTCCCTCTGAAATATGCCTTTCTGACGGCTCTTCGGCAGCTTACAACTCATCGATTATTCTAAGACTGTAGAGGGACAATATCAGATTTTAGAATCGACAATTAATTAGGTGAAATACCTACCCACCATATTTGATCTTTTAGTAAAGACTATAGCCTGTTCAGATTGACAAAAAAGTTCAAATCCGCATGCATGAAAGTTTAAGGGAAATAGTTACGACGGTTCAACCATTTGCAAACTCCCATTTCAAGGAACAACATGATACGTGAAGCATTATAAAAACTGATGTTGTCTCGTTTAAGACTAGAGAAGGCTTTGATAGGTCAGACAAAGCAAATAGTTTATAATATTTGTCAATATTTAGCCAAAGCTAAGACTAAAAACGTTTTAAACCTTCTAGTGATAAGGTTAGAAAAGAGATAATTTTTACCGCCAATTTCTTGCACGGGGAATATAGGCCACGTCCTCTTCCTCCAACTAATGCATCTATTTCATCAGGCTATAGCTTAAATTTATTTTAGCCTTAGCTTTGGCTAAGTATTGATCAATATTAAACACTATCTCCCTTGCCTGATCTCTCAAAGCCTTCCCTGATCCTAAACGAGAAATAATCAGTTTTTATTGAGTTTAAAGTAGCGTGTTGTTCAATTTAATAAAAATACAAATAGCGGAACCGTCGCGAATATTTTTTTTTTTAGAATTTTGCGCATATGGGATTAGAACTATTCCATCTAACTTAACGGTCTATAGCCGGCGGGGGGGGGGGGGGGGGGGAGCGGAAGGTTTCGCAACATGACCTGTCTAAAATAACGTTTGAATAATTCCACTAGAAATAGTTACATTTGTAGTTGGAAGCTCCTGAAGAGGCGCCAAAAACGTGTAAAACATATGTAGCAAGAAATTAAAGATAATGAATATTAATAATATATAACGGGAAAATATTAGATAATCCAGCTCCAATGTTCATAAAAAATATGCTGAAAACAAATCCCTGGCTAATGGTGAAGATGGAAAAGTATCTTGGAGTGTTACCTTGATTTTTCTAGTTGGCAAGAACTGAAGAAGAACTTTGAAGAATGGGAAGAAAGTTAATCTCACCTCGAAGATTTCTTCTACATTGAAGTCAAGGGGAAGAAACTTTTCTTCTAGATATTTTCTTTAATGCTTTTGGGAAGAATTATATATTTGATCTTTCCATTTCTATAATTCATCAAGATCTCCCCTTTATCATCCCTAGATAAGAATTAATTCCTTTTATATTTAGCTGCTGAATTAAATGTACAAAGGCTCGCAGAAGCTGTTTCATCTATGCGGCTTGCCAAATAATTTTTAACTTTTTATTATGTATGTGTATGTGTCTGAGGATATAAGTTTGTATATGCACATATCTAAATATATATATATATATATATATATATATATATATATATATATATATATATATAGAGGCGAGGTTAGCTCAGTGGTAGAGCACTGGACTAATAAGCTGGAGGCCTGAGTTCAAATCCCGAGCAAGCACTAAAGATTTTTTCTTCTAGTGTCTTGGTTCATGGGTTGAATTCGGCCTCCCTGACCGTCCCTAGGCCAACCCAGCCTTTAATTAATTTAATAATGGGTACCCTGCGCTAATGACCTAGAGGTAGATGCGCCGTAAAAAAAAAAAAAAAAAAAATAGTGGGTACCTTGGTAGGTTCGAATGACTCTAGCAGTCGAAGCAGCCAAGGGGAAAATCAGGCGACCGGAGCATAGTACTGACCACACTATCTCCCTAGTGTGCCGTATGGTCATGAATCAGATACCTTTATAGTAATCTGCCCCTCAGGGCCCGCGTGGCCTGTTACGGGACTAATTTATATATATATTCCTCTTCTTTTAATAAAGACCTTATAGGTAAAAAAGTTGCTTCAAAACTTCATTTAAACCATTTTTATGTCGACTAGTTTCTGGAAAACTTGGCCTCTCTTCACAGATAGACTTTTCTAAAATTATTTTTTTAAAAACATTACAAATTTGTATTTTAAAATTATTTAGTAGTATAAATTATATTTAAAATAGGTACCTTATACATAGTAGTCGTCATCTAATAAATGACTGATTCTCTTTTGTTGGAGACCAGCCATGGCTGGTGATTGTTTCCTTAAGATTTTAAAAAACTTTTAATTTATTTTTTGTTTGTTTTAGGCTAATTTATTAGATGACGACTACTATGTATAAGATATTTTAAATATAACTTATACTAGTAAATATTTTAAGAATTCAAAATTGTAAAGTTTTAAAAAAAATAACTTTAGAAAAGTTTGTCTGTGAAGAGAGGCAAATTTTGCCAGAAATAAAGAAAATGGTTTAAATGGAGTTATGAAGCAATTTTGTAGCCTATAAGGCCGTTATTGAAAGAAGAGGAAAATATATGTATAAGAGGTCAAGTTACGAGTGTAACTCGTTATATATATATATATATATATATATATATATATATATATATATATATGTATATTGCAACGAGACTTGATATAACTCACAAGTATCTAAAGAGAAAGACGTGTTCTAAAAATAAAGTAAATCGGTCCACGGAGGGGAGTTATAATCCGGAAACAAATTATTAATTTGGCCAAATGGATTTTATAAACATATACTTTTATACATGCATTTATTTGTTCTTCTTTTGTTTTCTCTAGATTTTTTTTTTGTTTTTATGGAAGCCAGATTTTATTTAGTTATTTAAATTTAATTGTAATTTTTTAGAGAGTTAACTGTCCCAGAATAATGTTTTCTGTTTTTTTTTTATTCATTCATTCATTTAGAAAATAGCTCAATTACCTTTTCGTGTAGAGAAATTATTTAATTGAGGCAAAGCACAACGGGTAAATATGACCAGTTAAATGAAACCGTATTACTCCCGCTGATTACATTATCACATACTTTAGCTACTTGTTGACATCAACAAGCGAATACATCCTGTTAGTGTCGCCTCACTAAATGTATACTTCATCTCTATCAACACCCACATCACACTTACTCGGGGTAATGTATTCGTTCTTCAAGAGATGTATTACCTCTAATTTTACTCACTTAGAGGATGGTCCCGGAAAAAATGAGAACAGTTTTGTCATGTCAAAAAATACGCTTTAGCCACTTCAAAATAGATGAATCACATAACGTTTCCCTACTGCTTTTAAGAGGAAGGTTAGTGGTTTAAAATTATACAATAAGACACTGTTTCTTAATATTTAAAAGTGTTGGGATCATTGTGATAATAAACGACGTTTTCTCACTGTTCTCAGAAGAATATAGGAAACCTGCGGAAAGTCTTGCGAAACGTCAGTTTTTATGAGAATGAGAATTTCATATCCAAAAGATATTAAAACATTAAGTAACATGGAGGCGCAAAGATAAATGTTGTCAGTCTCATTATTCTTGCGGAATTATCGTACAAATTAATTTCTATTACATCCAAAATGAACGGAAAATAATATACCTTATTTTGCATCAGTGTGATTGGCCACGGGGACCCAGAGGGGATACTGTAGAGGTATGTGATTTTTTATTATAAGGTAAAATGGTACTGAGTTTTCTCAGTGCAGAAACCCATTAAGGGAAAAGTGGATCTTACGATGCAGTCTGACTCGAGACCGACTACACAAGAACCGCTGCGACCGACCCCCTGTCTTTCCTCAAACGTTTTGTGACATACGTCTCCAGATAAAAATGAGGCTTTGCTGTACATATGGGCACAAATACATTTTAAAATTTTTAAAACGCCATAACCTAAACACATCCATTTAATTATTTGATCAATAGTAGTTTTAAATCTGACGTAGTACGAACTCCCTGTTACAATAAATAAATATAGAAATCCATCAGATGATATGGTTAAGGCCAACCCCAGCATTAATCGAAGTACATAATGTGGCTAAATTTAAGTATTTAGACTTAATGTAAATGATATCGTTTCTTGATAATGCTCTTAAATTGTCAAAAGCTATTAATAATTGAAAAATGATTTGTGAACGTCAGTGAAAAAGGATAAATTTTAAAATGGTGGGCTCTGCCTGGAGTGGTAGTAGAGAAATAAAATAAATAAGAGGACAATACCGCGCTCATATTGAAAAAATGCAAAAAAAAAAAAAAAAAAAAAAAGATAAAAAAATGGCAAAGTCCCAGCAAATTGAAAGCCCTTTCAAGCACCCCTCCTTCCTCAAGAGTGGCTGTCCCCTCTCTTCCTTCCCTTCTGGTTTTTTATACACATTTCCAGGAGGAAACTTAAAAAAAAAGAAGGACGCCCCCTACTGAATAATTTGCTAAAATGGATTCCCTTGGAGTAAAAAGATACTTTAATTTAAATTCATTCTTTTTGAACTTCTGATGATCTCTAGCATTACTTAACACTTCACGAGTAATTAGAATCCACTCTCTTGGCATTATTTCTTTCTCAACTATTTTAATATAACTTATCTCAGTCCGAGAAATTATCATTAGACTTTTGAATTTATATCCCTCATATATAATGTATTTATATTTAACTTCCGGAGCGTTTCCTTCCTTCCATCTATAGAGAAAAGACCCGCTTATGACATCGGCTTTTTGATTCAATTCGGAGGTTCCGATAAGAAATGTCAACGATTCAGATCCTTTATGTAACGACAGATTACATACCGCACTAGTATTTCTAAAGTGACACAACTCAAAAATTGGTTTTATTCATACCGTCATATTTATGACTTTTAAAGACATGGTAAATATAGCTTTATCAACCATTAAAACTGTTTGTACCTAGCTTCAGAGCTTGTGCACCAGAAGGCACTCGTGTATCCCTTTCGGTCTTAATCCTAAGGCCCACAAGTATGCAAAAGTGACAAATTTTCAGTTGAGTTGTGTCACTTTATAAATACTAGTGCGATAAAATACATCTAAATATGTGTCTATACCTTGGAGCTGGAGTTTTCGAAAGCTCCACTACAGAAGACATAATACTTTTTTTATGTATTAAAGATCAGATTCTGAATTTTCCTTTGTGGTTTATACAGATAGGTATATATTTATAAAGCAGGCCAAAAAACGAGCCTTGTTGTTAAAGTTATTTTGATGCATTTTCTATATTATTTGTAATGACTACTTATACATAAGACTGATTTTTTTTTTTAAATTTATCTTCTGGTCATCACGCTATTCTTTTCAGGACAAGGCAAATTCCCGTTTGTTGGAATATATATGTTCTATAATGTGCCCATTGGTTTAATCTTTTTGGCATGAGTAATTATCTCTTCTAGGCGGATTTATTAAGAAAACGAAGAAACTTTTAAAATAACATCAACTAATTATAAGATATTTTATTGAATTGATAGGATGAGGCTTATCTTCAAAGGTAAATGACTAAGCTTCCATTAATCTGTTTTCTGTTCCTGGTATGGAAGTGAAACCCCAAATTATGCAAATCTCTATTCAAATATATGCAAATTCCTGTCAATGTTTCAGTAAAATGTACCATGTAGTTGAACATATTTAATTAATCGTTGGTAAATTAATTTATTTTTTAACGTTTTTACGTAGCTTATTTTTTAGAGCACATCTTTTATCTTTATATTTGTGTTTAAAAATTAAGTCGTGTTCTAATTCTGACTTCGTTTAGCTAACATTATTTTAAAATGGATAATAATATAGAACTGTAGACCAAATATCTTTGTGCCAATATTTTTATACCTATTCCTGTGCAAAATACATTCTCCACATTTAAAATTGTATGTTATTTTGAAGAGATTGTAAATTGTAAAAATTAACCAAAGTGAACATAGTGGGGGTTCGGTTATAGATAATAATACTACGTTTTAAAATAAAAGTTATAGCCAAAACCCGACTATTTTCAACGTGAAGATCTCTTCACAAAAAAAAGTGCATTTTTAACAGAGAGGAATGTGTTTTGGCTAGAATATTTCTTATTTGACCTGAATTAAAGAGAAAGCAAAATCGGTGTAGGGGGTTTGGGCTTGGGGTTCTCAGATTTTTTTTTTTTTTTATTTATTTATTTCGAATTTACAACAATGTATAAGGTACATTTCTAGTAAATTATTGCAAGATTATATGACATGGATGTACATGAGGTGGGAAGTTGCACAGTTGTAGTACCCACAAGACAGAATTTATTTTTTCACAGATCTACACTTTCTAGAGTTGATCTCTTGGCCACTTGCGTTTCAGTCGGCGAATGGGGTTGTAAGGAATGTGCTGGGAGGAAAGAGAGTTTATTAAGGAGTTAGGATGGCCGTGTAGGTTCGAATGGAATTTGCGGTAGAGGGATTTGGCTAAAGGTTGGATAAAAGAGATATTAAGGTCATTATGGAGGGTCAAATTAGAGACATAAAACGGAGCATCCGTTATTTTCCGGAGAATTTTAGACTGCATGGATTGGATTTTGTAGGAGTCGGAAGGCTTTGAGGAACCCCAGAGTTGAATTCCGTAAGTAAACATTGGTCTGAGAATGGTCATGTAAATGAGACGTTTGTTTGTTAGTGTGAGATTAGATCGTTTGTCAAGTAAGTGTAGTAATAGTCTGTACCGTCGGCTGAGTTCTTGTCGCTTCTGGGTAATATGTGGCTTCCATGTTAGTCGTTTGTCAAGTATTAGTCCTAGATAGCGAATTTGGCATTTTTGCGGAATTAGAGAACTATGGAGGAACACTGGAGGGCAGGATGAACGCCTGAGGGTAAAGGTTGAGTGGCAGGATTTCTGAGGGTTAACTTTGATTCTCCATTTACTGAGCCAGGGTTCGATCAGTCCAAGGTGTTCCTGAAGAGACTTGGATGTCAGAATTGGGTCAGGACTGCAGGAGAACAGAGCTGTATCATCGGCGAACATATGGAGGGATGTACCGGGGTGAGTTGGCATATCAGCCGTATATGTGAGGTATAGGACAGGACTCAGGATTCCGCCTTGAGGTACACCTGCAAGTTGGGGGAAAATGGGTGAGGATGAAGTGCCATAGGAAACTTGGAAGAATCTGTCGGAGAGATAGGATTTTATTACGAGGTAGTAGGTTGATGGGAGAATTTGTTTGAGTTTGAACAGCAAGCCTCGGTGCAACACCCGATCAAAAGCCTGGGCTACGTCGAGAAAGACACCAGAGCAATACTGTCCATTCTCAAAGGCTGTGGAGATCAGATCCACAATTCTGTGGCATTGATGAATGGCGGAATGGAGTTGACGAAAAGTTCTCAGAAATAAATTTATTTTTAATAATTGACTAAGTTGTTAACCCTTGAGTGAACCAAACTATTCTATTTTCGGATTCTTTAATTTCGCTTTCAGTTAATGACTTATATGAATACACACAATACTGATTAATCAACCTTAGGAGACATTTTTATTTTCCTAATTGATATTTTAATTTATTCTAGGAAAAATATTAATTCTAATTTTTAAATAATATTTCATAGAAAGTTACTTAATGATCCAAAGAGAATATGATATCAGTCCTTTCTTAGAGATATGAAGTTGCAATGAATTATAATAAAGGAATAAGTAAAGAAATGGTTCTTGTGAATTGTTTATTGCGGCTAGAAGCAGGGGATATTTCTTCTGGGAGTGGATTATTCAAGAAGCCATTTCCACAGCTCCGAGAAAAATAGCATCGCTTTTCTTGAAAAACTACTTCGAGTCCTTCGATTATCCCTGATGGGTTTTCAATCATTTTCATGGATAAATAAGCCGATGTATTGTTAATATGAAAGTCTGTCACGCATGAGCTGTATAACTAAGCAGATTCTTCAGCAATTAGTAATATAAGTAGTTTAGGTCGTATTTCTGAATAGTTTGTTGGAAATGATATTTTTGCTCTTTTATTTTCTAATGTCGTGGGTTCGATTGCTGCTCGGCTTTATCGGCAATATCCGCGCCAAAAATGGAACCAGTTCTGTCCCGAAAATCTTTATCATAATTATTTTAACGTCCATTTATAATTGACAACGAATTTTAGGACGGGTTATCTATAGGTTACCACCCATTCCTAGACATGATAGGGCTGATACCTTTTTTAACATAATTTAAATGGATTAATATTTTAAGTGAACAGCTGGTTCTATTATTATTAATTTTCCTGATCATATTCTCCTGAACTTATAGAAAAACATTCAAAATTATAGTATTTATTTAATTAAATTTTAAGGTCCATTCATTATTAACTACGAATTTTAGGACGGGTTATCTATAGGTTACCGCCCTTTTCTAGCCAGGGTAGGGGTGATGCCTTTTCTCTTTTCGAAAGAAAAGCCACCACCCGTAGTGGGAATCGAACCAACGACCTTTGGCACGGAGTGCTAAGTGCTCACGCCTTAACCCTCACGGCCATCGGGTCTCCAAAATAATAGTATAATATCTCAAAAAACTACTAAAGTAGCATCAGAAAAAGGTTTGAAAAAATTATAAACAGATAAGATTAGTTAAGGTTGGAGTGATTGAATGTAGCCAATTAGTTTTTTAGCCTCCAAAAATGCATGTTATTTGTTTTTTGTTTGGCGTTGCCTAAAACTTGTCTGCTGATTGATACTACATGTATATATATATATATATATATATATATATATATATATATATATATATATATATATTTATATTCTTTTTTATCCTAGTAGGCATGGGGTCATTAAAGCAGTCTTCCCTTTTTTTATACTACTTTATTTATTGGGCCCGACATGTTTCGTGCGTCTTTTCTTCGCACCTCTTCAGGGGCACTTCTTGCAAGGAAGTACTCCCTCTGGTGTCCGGCTTATATATATATTGCGGAGGAGGCGAGGTTAGCTTAGTGGTAGAGCACTGGACTCACTTGCTGGAGGACCTCAGTTCAAATCCCGAACAAGCACTTAAGTGTCTTCGTTCATTGGTTGAATTCGGCCTCCCTGACCGCCCCTAGGCCAACCCAGCCTTTAATTAATTTATTAATGGGTACCTTGGTGCTAATGACTCTAGCAGTCGAAGCAGCATGGGGAAAATCAGGCGAACGGAGCATAGTACTGACCACACTATCTCCGTAGTTTGTCGTATGCTCAGAGAATCTGAGACCTCTACAGCATCTGCCTATGAGGACCCTCGTGGCCTGATCCGGGACTAATTTTTTTTTAAATAAATATATTGCTAGGAAATTGATGTGATATTAAACTACAGCAATCGCTCCTTCTTCGCGTGTTCAGGCAATCGTGAATAAATTAATATTTATTTATAGATGTCTTTAATTTTGCCAGTTCGTGGTATATTTTTTAAATTTCTTGTTGTCCACGGTAGATAGGTCGGGTCTAAAGTTTGTATAGATATGCTATTTTGTAGGCCGGGTTATAAGTTTATGTTACGTCGGCACGATTAATGGAAGTTATAAGAATTCATCATATGAGTGACTAAGAAGTCGTCATTAGTGATGTCTTGAGGTTGTTTGATTGTAGTTAAATGGTAAATGTGCATTTTTCCGTTTTAACCCCAAACTCTAAATTAAGTTTAGTAACTAAACTCGCTCTTCGGGAGGGATTTAAATTTCATTATTAATGTTGATAACAAAAAAAGGCCGCTGAAAAATTCATTAAAAGTTTTTCCCCCTTCGAAGGAGTTTATCCAATCAGAAACATCAGGTGGTGTATTTTGCAATTAGCTTCACGAAATAAACTGGAGAGATTGGTGAATGTCTTCATTACTATTTATAACACTCTACAAAAAGTCTCATCATTTTAAGCTATTATTCTAATGATTTATATTATTTTATTTATTGATATTCTGCATCGCGGTTATGCATTTTAATCTATGTCACTTGTATCGCTGTACAACTGATACCAATTCACAATATTTACGTAAGTTTTAGAAATTAGGCGATCTCTTTCATTCAGCTGAATGAAAACGAGTTATCTTTATAATTAAATAATATATTTTTAAATACCTACTACAAAGATAAAAATATATTAAAAAGATTAGAAATTTATTACATGATTATGGGTCTTGTAATTTTATTCTTATTCCATTTTCCGATGTGCTTAATTAAATTATTTTTATTAATTTGGTAGAAAAAAAAAAGATTTGGGCTGGCAGCCAATAAAGTTTCAAAAAAGGGAATGTCCGGGGAGTATCATCTCTTCGCCATTAACTTGAGCCCGACACTAACAATTGCTTTGGTTATTATAGAATGATGCCAGCCACGTTTAATTAAATTTTGATGGCAACGTCCCTTGAATTGTATCTGTTGTACTTCATAGCTCAGAAAGGCGTATGAGTATCAATGACACTGATTTAATTTGTCTGTTAAATTATTCATTGTCTGCACATAGGTTAAAAAAATAAATAAATTAGTACTAGAGTAAAAAATTAATTTTAATTAAATAATATTGGTAATTTGCATCTACCTAGTCAGAAAAAAAAATCAGTCCTGTAACAGGCCACGAGGGCCCAGAGGGGCAGATACTGTAGAGGCAACTGATTCATGACCATACAGCACCAGAGAGATAGTATGTTCAGTACTATGCTCCGGCCGCCTGATTGTCCCCTTGCCGCTTCGACAGCTCGTCAATAGCTACCCAAGGTACCCATTAATAAATTAATTAAAGGCTGGGTTGGCCTAGGGACGGTTAGGGAGGCCGAATTCAACCCATGAACGAAGACACTTGAAGAAAAAATCTTAAGTGCTTCCTCGGGATTTGAACTTAGGTCCTCCAGCATATGAGTCCAGTGCTCTACCACTGGGCTAACCTCGCCCCCTACCTGGTCAGAACCGCAATTAGAATGCGGTTAAAGCTAGTTAACCTAAAACTAGGAATAAGCTTACTACTTGTTCCTCCTTACCGCAGTGTTGAGCAGGCTTGGACGACTAGGTTACATTAGATAAAACGCCGGGCCAGACCTACACTTGATCTGCTGAGATGCCTAATTCTCGCCTTATCTCGCCTTATTCTCGCCTGTCTGGACACTTGCTTTCTCGCGGGAAAATTCAAGGAAAACTTCAGAAAAGAGGACTCCTCTACGCCAGAGAAAAAACAAAATGCATGAACCTATCCTGGCTAGAAACGGGTGGCAACCTATATATAACCCGTCCCAAAAAACTGTGATATCTATAAGTGGACATTTATATAGAATGTGGCTTATACTGACCACCTTAGAATATGCACAGTGCGCAACTCCAGCGTCACGTAAATTGATATTCTTTAGTTACATAACTGAGAGCATTTATAGCTGTATATTTAATAATAGCTAGCAATTTAAAATGAGAAGATTATTTTTTAAATTTAGTAATCAACCCTGAAATAGCTGCCTAAGGCAAGCTTGAGGGCGAAAGAGTATTTTTCAGCAATATCTCGCTAAGGCTTTACTACCTGAATTCAGCCTTCTTAGCAAATATTGCCTTAGCAAACACGAAAATTTCCACTTCCCTCCCACTTCCATGCCTTATTTAATTTTACTTTATCAACTCCATGAAATCATTAATATTTTCAGCTAAACCACTGAGTCGGGTGTTGAAAAGTTACTGAGAATTATCAAAATTTTAAGCCTTCGGTTGCCAAACGGTAGTACGTTCATCGCAGAAACTTCAGGATTATTGTTGAGCCATTATTAAAAATTTAAGAATAATAAAATTATATACAGGGTAAATCGCAACATAATGAAAATTCTTTAGGGGGTTAAACTAGACAAACATTTTAGCTCACCGCCACCAACCACAAATTTCTATCTCACTCAGTTCCAGACTTATGGCCTTCTAAATTTTCTTTAGAAAAAAAACAAAAACGTGTTTTTTTTTGTAGTAAAACTCCAATTTTCTCTGCTTGAACAAAACTAGCAAACATAACATGCTCACTGTAATACCCTCACTGGACAACATACCTGTTACTGATCACAAAAAGTCCGACTCGCAGGAACTGCATCATCTTAGCGCGGTTCCTGTTCATATCCCTATTGTCATTTGAAAAGCTTAGAATAGAAACAGATAATATTTTTCCCATGAAGATGGATGATAAGTAAAGATGGAACGGTGGGGATTCGGCTAAAGAAACCTCAATAAGATTTTTGTTAAAAAGCTTCGTCGCTTTGTTTTAGCCTTCGTCAGCTAAAATGACAAGAAAAACAGAAATTAATACAGAAACAAAAAAAAAAAAAAGTTTATAATTGAGATAAGTAACAGAACTATAAATACAATTAACTTATTATAAAAGAACAATTTCGTCTTAAATTCTTAGAATGAGTAGAATGAAAATCAATAGAAACATAACAGAAAAAGAAGAAAAAAAAGGCTATTTTACTGAAGTTTATATAAGTAAAGGTGCTTATAGTAACATTAATTGATTTTACAAAGAAATAAGAAACTATATACCAATGAAAACTATAGTAGCTAATAGTAAAATTAATTAATTTTACAAAGAAATAAGATACAACATACCAATGGAAATGCCGGGAGGCAGAGGAAGACCAAGGTTGACAGTTAAGTAACCATTGTGGATAATATTTTCCTCGGCCTTTGTTCAAAGGGTTTTATGGCTTTTACCTGGTTAATGGTTTATGGGTTTTACCTGGTCCTGGTCCGCCAGAACCCTAGAATCCTCTTCATTTCATACATTTCTAGGAATTGGAAAATATCAAAAATTTTCTTATATTCCTGTGTTCTTTTACTATAGTAATAATTCTACAAATAAAATCAATTGAAAAATAAAATAATAAAAAAAACCCACAGCATGAAGGCAATTGAAAATATTCAAAAGACGTCATCGAATCTCTTTCTCTTGGCAAGCTATATTTCTAACAATGAATTGTTTTTCTTATTTTACCTAATCTGTTTTATTGTCAAATACATTACCCAACTATAAGCAATTAAAAAATAACAAGGAATAGAAACAGACAAAAAGAACTGTTCGAATAAACGAAATCAATTACTTCAAAGTTTAAGCACTTATTTCTCCGATTGACGTCACCTAATCAAAAATTGTTTCAGAATCTTTTTTGTAGAGAATTTATAAAGCTTTCAGATAATTTCTATCCACTTATCACGATTTCCCAACCGTGTTCGAGATATAAATGAAATTATACAAAGTTACCAAAACGTTTTATGTCTGTTAATAAAATATTTTATTCTAACCCTTCCTTAACTCCAAACGTAACCAAACGTTTAACATGTTAGTTTTGATGAAATTCAAGCATGCAAAAATTGTTTCAACTGAATCCCATGATTCCAAGTACCCAAACCAATAACGGTATTCAAAAACTATTTTTCCAATTTTCTCGAAAACGGTTAAAGCTATCGCCTTGAAAATGATTTCATTCGTTTTCCTAGCCCAAGAAGCCTATAAAACGAGTACTTAGAAGCTTATGAACTCAAAAACGTAAGCGTTACGATTTTTTTGCGCGAATTTCGCCCTAAACGCCATCTTCCAGTGGGCGGATTCTGCTGGTTAACGAACTTGACCTTTCAAATTGGACGACGGATTTTTGTGCCAAATTTCATCACAATAAGACCATTAGGGAAGCCAGAAATGAGCGAACAGACAAATATATATATATATATATACATATATATATATATATATATATATATATACAAATTTGAACCACCGTTATTTTCGGTCTCTAGGGGTTCTGAAACGCGAAATTTTCTAGTCGGCACTTCCGGATTGTTTCATTGTATCAACCCTATAAGCGGGGTTCCTCCCTATGGGGGAGGGAGGAACCGCGCTAAAACATTAATATATGTATTGACTAACTGCGCGCGTTATTTACATTACAGAAAATTAACAATTCTAATCCTTTAATAACAGAGATAATCAATAAAATATCATTACTGAACAAGACAGTCTCTCTGTATTGGCCACAAAGACATCGGAGGAAGTACCAATGTTGATTTACAAGCAAAATTTACAGGAAGCCTAAAGCAAATAGAATTTGGCTAGAAACCTGGTATAAAAGAAGAGAAAATATATTAAGGGAGATTAAGGATACAGTTGGAGAATGGCCTTCAAGCAGTAGATGTAACAGACGAGAAGAAGTTGTCCTCTGCCGGCTGAGTATAGGCCATTCCATACTTACAGACTCGTACCTGATGACAGGACAAGACAGACCAATATGCCAGTACTGCAATACAACACTTACTATTAAAGACATAATGACCGATTGTATACTCAGGCAAACCAATAAATGTCAACAAAACATTAACGAAATACTTTCAGAATACAGCAAATACCCCCACCCATTTTTTCTTTTTCTCTTATTTATAGAATTGAAATATTAATTTAATAAATATTACTGCATGAACAACTGAAATATCTACTCTGAGTTGGCTATTGTTATTCATTTGTTGTTGTTTTTTTATATTTTTAACATTGGAAATACTGATTTATGCGTTTTCTTAATTTTTTATTGTCGCAGTAAAATCGTCTGAATTGCGATAAACTATTAATAAAAACGAAAAAATAATCGGTCCTTAAAATGGTTTTAGTAGATTCGTTGTATAGGTCAATTCCCTTCATTAAAGATTAAAATCGAATCTACAAAACTAAACCTAAACAGAGCCTTGTGGTATAGTAGTCCACAATATGTGAGTTAGTGTGGCATCCGACAAGCCAAAATCTACCAAGAGAAGAAATAAATGGTTTGAGGATGAATTTATTGAGTTTTTTAAAAAAAAAGCTAATGTATAAAATGAAGCTGTGTTCAAGATGTTAAAAATCTTTAATGAAGGGAAAAAATATTATTATGATAAAACTATCGCAGGCACAGTTGTTTATGTCAAAGGGTAAGCTATAATTATAATGCACACCCTAGTGGTGTTTTAAGGTTGTTTGAGTTTACACTAGGGATGTAATATTTGAGGTTGTTTAAGTTTATCTCTGTTATTTATCCCTGCCAATGTATTATTTGTATTGTTCCAAGTCCCTTGGTAGCGAACGCACATAAATAAATAAAAAAGTAAAATAATAATAACAGGAAAATTACACGTTAAAATGCTTGTTGTAATTATATCTCTTTGAATAATGGGAAAGTTTTTTTTTTAACAAATTAGTATTGACTTGTGATATAATTCGTTAATTATGAAAACAAAATAAAATGGGATAGATCTAAAAAATGAAAACCTGTAGTACTAAGTATTTAAAAATAAATATCGGAGTTTTAACTCTTTATAATGATTAATACATTAAACTTACAGTTAACAAATCTAACTAACAAGTCACATGAAAGAGAACTCAAAAAAGGTTTGTTTGTTGGCACAGCCACGATCAAAATTGCTCTATCTGGTCACCAGTCGCTATCTTTGCTACTAGCGACTTCTAGCGGATTGTGCACTGTGCACTGGTGCCAACAAGAAAAAGGAACTGCGTCATCTTACCGCGGTACCGTTCTTATCCCTAGTCTCATTTGGAATGACTAAAATATAAACAGTTATTATTTTGGTTCGACCTTTCATGAAATGATTTTATGGCTACAGGTAAGTGACAAAGGGCCCCTTACCTGGCAGGGACGGCCAGCCCCCACCAACCACTTTTCGAGATAATTATTTCACAGTTCAATGCATTGAAAAATATCAAAATATTTCACATTTTCTTCTGTTCTTCTACTATAATACTTATTCTACAAATAAATGCAATTAAAAACAGCAAAAAAAAACAAAACAACCAATTAAAAATTGAGCTAAACAACTACAAAAACCCGTTCAAAAGAACAAAACAAATACATTTGAAGTTTTAAGCACTTATTTCTCCGATTGATATCGCCTAATACAAATATCTTCTGAACCTTTTTTGTAGAAAATTTAGTAAAATTTCGAATGCTTACAATTCACTTACCACGAATTCCCAACCGTTTTCGAGATATTAAGGAAACTATACGAAGTTCCTAAAACTTTTCATGTCTGTTAATAAAACGTTTTAATCTAATCCTTCCTAAACTCCATACGTAAACCAAAATTTAAACAACTTAGTTTAAATAAATTTCAAAGAATTAGAAAATATCTCAATCGAATCCCACGATTCTAATTAGCCAAACCGAAAATCAGTTACAAAAAATTGTTATTCCACTTTTCTCAAAAACGGTTACAGATATCGCCTTAAAAATTGTTTCATTCCTATGTCTACGAACCCATAAAACGAGTACTTGCAAGCATATGAACTCAAAAACGGGTGCTTTATGATTCTTTTTGAAGCAAATTTCGCTCCATTAACCATGTTCTGGTGGAAGGTTAAAAAACTTGATCTTTCAAATTAGAGGAAAGATATTTGTAAAAATTTCATCAAAATGGGACCATAGATATATTTACATACATACATAAAAATTTGAACTATTTCGTGATCTATGGGTTATTCTAGAGTCCTGATGGTTGTCAGTGGAAATTCTAAGTAAACACCACACATTCCACTGAAATCTTCGTAATATAGCCCGCTCAAATTCTAGAGCGTTCAGTGATGTCAAAACCACTGTGTAGCTAGTTAGCTTACGTGCTAACAATGCTCTAGCCAGTGGCGAATTTAATAGAGTTTCAGATCCCCACGAGATACCGCAGGACATCAGGGGCTTGTTATCAGTAGTTAGGAGAGGCGGGAGGACTGGGTGGGGCGACGTGACGTCAGCACCGATAAGGCAGACAACAGCCCTGCTTCCCCTCGCTAACATTGCCAATGGCATTCGTGTCAAGACAAAAGGTGGGCATACACTGCTATGCCGGTGAATCACATCCAATGTGCGGCTATGTTTCTTGAGTCGGAAAGGTGCAAGAATACTGCTCGTTTCGGGCGTAAAAAATATTAGTGTTGAGAAGATTGTAACGAGAAGAAGAATCAAGCGTTAAAACCGTTTCTAGGGAGATTTTACCGAGTCTTTTGAAAAATAGAAAATTTGAATAGATTCTATAGATACTTTAATTGGACTATATTACCAAGATAATATAGTCGAGGCCTAAGGGTGGGTTTACACTAGGATAGTTATTGCAGGATATTTATATCAGAGAGAAATTCTGACTAGTGGAAACCATGAAAAATTTATGCCAGACATAAATTCTACATGGTTTACATTACTCAGAATTTCTCTCTGATATAAATATCCTGCAATAACTATCCTAGTGTAGACGCACCCTTAGGCCTCGACTATATTATCTTGGTAATATAGACCAATTAAAGTTAATAACTGCCGGTTTTGTAGTCGGGAGCAAGCTCATTTTTGTGGAAACGTCTTTGGAAGAACCCAAATAACATTATTTGAGGTACGCGTAATCCAAAAATTTCTGGGAACATCTTTTTTAAATATGAAAAAATTTAAAAAAAACAAAAAAACTTTTTTTTTTACGTGTTTCGCACATAATTCCAAAAGTGTCCAAGTAAGAGACGATCCCAAGGCGTCGAAAGATTTGAAATAAAATTGTATATAATTTTTCATAGGTTAAAGTTAAAACACTTTATAGAATAATTCCTGAAGCCGTCCAAAATATCAGATGTTTTTTTATGCTACTAAACTAGGGGTCGAAAATAATTGTTAACTTTTATTTTAAATTTTTTTTTAAGCTTTTACTTTTATTTCCATTTTAAAAAAGTACGAAAATACCTTTTTGGGCTTAAACTGTTTTTAAAAAGTTTTTTTTTATAACAAAATAATTGTTATTAAAATACCAAAACAAAATAGAAAAAAGTTTTGTAGGAATAAATTAAAGCTACTAATGTTTATTTTTTGTTTTGTATCAACAAATATATTTCAGCCAATAAACAAAAATAAATTTTTAAACAGAACATTTCACATATTGTTAAACCAAGGAAATTCTAAAATTCTTGATTAAAATACTCAAAACTTTTCTTGCAGATTTAAAAAAAAAAGGATTACATTAACTTTTATTTTAATGTACTTTATTTTAAGAGTTCCTAAATAACTTTTACTCTTAAAACTTTTAAATAAAAGTTTTTTTCAAACATTTATTTTTTAACTTATAAAACAAAGGTTATATTTTTACTTTTTCGATATAAAAATAACTGTTTCGATCCCTGATTTTAACAATTTGAAAAATATTAAATTTTGCACTGATTCCTCAATTGTAAAATTACTATGCAAAAATTATAAAACAGATTTAAACAAACTTTATTTTATTCCTAAAATATGAATATGATATTTTTTTAATACTTATTGATATATCAATTGTAATGTTTCTTAATAAAACAATACAACAGGAAACTTCGATACAATTGTAACACGAATTTTTTCGAAGTTAAAAGCGAAAAAAGTACAAAAAAAAAATCGATTTTTTTAATAATTAAAACTAATGTTCTGGGACTTTTTGGATTACGCATACCTCAAATATTGTTATGTCACTATTTCCGAAGATTTTTGGGGAAAAAGGAGCGTGCTCTCTTTCTCAACGTCCAACTCAAAATAGATGGAAGCCGGACTATTTGATAATTTTTTCCCCGTCATTAGCGCCGACATCCATGGTGCAGCAAGGCACCTTCTCAACGGGTCCTGAGATGAGAAAAAGGGACTGGAACACTAAATTCATTCTTAGGGGGAAAAATATGTTAGTATGTGTTACTAAATATTTTGACACTAGTTTCTGGCTAAAGAAAGTTCTCCGTTGTGCGGATTATGCTGTCTTTGCTGGTAAAAAAAGTGCAGACATTTTCCCGTGCAAGTCTTTTTGACGGATTTAGGCCCAGAATCTTTGTGCCACTCTTCATCGAAATCCGTCTATTCTTTAAGCATGTTGAGCTCAACAAGTATAAATTTATGTAAATCAGATTTGCCCGTTTATCAGTGGCCTCTCTTCGACATTTCTCATCGAGATGCTTTTTGGAATCAAAATTAGGTATTCAACTTGACATGGAAGGTAGAAATACGCTAAAATAATTTCGCTTCAATGGCATATTTTGATAAGGCCATTGTGAAATATCGAGAAACGTGGACTTGTGGAAGAAGAAATGAAAATGAAAAATTCAGAAGGACCCTTTCCCCCCTCCCCGTCGAACGGCGAATCGAACGAAGAGCCGAGACCGTTCTATCCCTTTACTCTAAACCCAATAGGAATGTGTTTTTAAACCCAATCCAAGTTTTGAGGATTAGATTCTCTCTTTCTTTTTTTTATTTTTTATTTCCTATGATTACAAATGAGAGGATCCAACAAAAACTGAAAACCCAACTTTGCCCTCCACTTTTTATCCCTTCTAATGGATTTAGATTTTAGGCAGCTAAAATACAGTTTTATAAGTATTTTTTTATGTTATATCCATTACCTGCAAAACTCTCTCAAAAACGCACTTAGGGGTGTATCCCTAGTAAATGACAATACTAAATGGGGTAGAACCAGACCAAAAATAATTTTTCACTACTATGAACGTTACTTTCCACCATCGTGAAACTCCTACAAATGAGGTTAATTGCCTTTTATTTATTATACATTTTATTACATTATATATATATATATATATATATATATATATATATATATATATATATATATACCTTCCCCCTCCCTTCTGAAAGAAAGGAACACATTAAAATGAAAGATCAAAGAAAATATTCAAACACAGCCATAAATAAAACAAAAACGCATTTAAAAAATGTCTATCAAATTTTCCATAGCATTATAAATTAAACCCCGGGAACAATTTTACGAATAATCGATACCATTAAAACAGCTGAAAGAATCGATAAAATACGGCCATATTCATTACCTCAGATGACTTGTCAGTATTACGCCTGACTCAAGCTAGTATACATGACGAGAGGACTTCTTGAAAAGGTAGGATAAGAGTTTTAAATAAAATATTATTTGTTTAAAACTAAATTTATTTAGGGAAAAGATTAATGTTTATTTTTGTACAAAACATAAATTTGGAATTTACAAAAAAATATTTTTGGATAGGAAAGCCCTTGACGATTAATATTTTGGGGGCGATGTTTGCTAAGTACTGGACTAATATGCTGAAGGACCTGCGTTCGTGGGTTGGATTCGGTCTCCCTGACCGTCCCTAGGTCCAACCAGCGTTAAATCAATTTTATAATGGATACCTGCAAAGGGGAAAATCAGGCGGCCGGAGCATAGTACTGGCTAAACTATCTTCCTAGTGTGTCGTATGGTCATGAATCAGGTACCTCTAGACTATCTGCTCCTCTGGGCCCTCGTGGTCTGTTATGGGACTGTTTTTGTTTGTTGTTTTTTTTATACTACTATGCATGAATGTCACACGTCTTAAAAACCTTTTTAATTCAAGCTGTCGTTTTGGGTTTTTTAACCGAAATTTTGATTGTGTCTAATTTTCTCCAAAAAAGTTAAAGATAATCGTCTTAATGGTTTCGATCGATATATCAAATCAAAGACCTATGTAAAGATCACCTGGTAGCATATTACATGAGCTCCTGCAAGTCCGTTCCTTTGAAAGTAAATTCATGTTACTGATACAATAAATGGTATCTGATATAACATACGAAAATACATTGTATCACAATGATTGTGAAAATGTACTAAGTAAAGTGGTGCATAATGAGTATTTGTACTCTGGACGAGTACAAATTCTTTTTCCAAGATCGAAGGGGACCTGAAGGGGTTTTATTTCGGAGAGAGCTTTTCTATTTATTTTGGGCAAGTATGTTTGAGTTCGAGATACTTGTTTAAACAGAGAAAACTAACAAGACCAAGGAGAACTAAATTTTTAGTCCCTCTTTTCCTTCTTGGGAGTTGTGTATTACTTACAAGAAGCGAATTCTTTAAATTATATGCAGTTTTAGTGCGTTTCTTTCATGTGATAAGTAGGGACCGGATTCTTAGGTTTTCACCTATTTTTTTCCTTTCTCCTAAACATGATATTGATCGGTTTTTTATGCGATTCGTGTCTTGTATTATCATTCATGCAAATTTGGAAGAACCTAAAAAAACCTATTTAGGGTGATATGACCTAAAATCACCTAAATAGCGATCTGTTGACCTAGACTGACCTAATCTTTAAAATAGAAAATAGAATTCAATGAACTCGTTTCCTCCATCAAACAAATTTTCTTAATAGCATCTTCCCGGGTTCAGGGAAATTTTACTAGGAGTGTCACTTCCCTCAAAATCTCATTTGAATTGTCAACACTGGAGCTATAAGATGCGATAAAATACCTTCTTATATCTTGTCATGTGAACCGGCGCATCCTTATCTTTCTCTGCTTTCAAGACAGTTCTCTCAGACAACAAGAAGAATTTCACCGTCGAAAACCTAGGCATCTATATGGTAGTTTACTGTAACAAGGGTTAATATCTATTTTAGTTTCATATTTTCCCTTATAAATTTTTCCAAGATTTAATTATTTGGTTTCTAACATAGTTAAGTACCTTTCTGTAGGCAGTTAAATTCTTCCTCACGTTCTTTAGAAGTTGAAGTTCTTCAGTAGAGAACTTAAAATGTCCTTCACATATTCATTTTGATTGTTTTGTTTTGTGTTCTTATTTATTTTTGTTATTAATGTAGGTTTCATGGAATAATTTAATTTATTTTTCTTTTTTTAGACATTGCTTTATTTCTGAAATGCATTTTATTTATATAAATTTCATTCACTTTGTTTTTTAAATAAATATTTTATTGAATATTCGGACTACTTATTCTTCTTTTTAAAAAAATAACTTATTTTTCCGTTTTATTTTTATTTGCTTATTTTTTTCCTTCTCAATATACAATTCTATAAAATAAGATTATTTTTTGTTTATTTTTATGTCACTATTTATAGGCATATTAATTAATCAATGATAAATTAATCGAAATTATTAATGATAAATTATAATAGGTTGGACTTATTTTTTGAATCTATTGAATCATTTTTATCATCTAAAAAAAACCTAAAATGGGGTTTTAAACAAAACCTAAAAAGACCTATTTTTGAAACTATTCAAACATTTTTATCACCTAAAAAAACCTAAAATGGATTTTTCAATAAAAACCTGAAAAGACCTATTATGCCCGTAGCAAAAACCTAATTGGGTGATTATTTTATCCTAAAAATCCGGTCCCTAGTGATAAGGCATTCCGGTAGTGCCGACTAGAAAATTTCACGTTAAGTCGTTTGTGGACGTGGGTTCCATTCCCGATGGGGTGATGGCTTTTCTTTAGAAAAGAAGAAAATACATCAGTCCAATCCTAGCTAGAATAGATTCGTAAGCTATTGATATCCCGTCTTAAAATTAGTTGGCAATTAGGTAATTATGCAGTTTAGCCTCCTCCAAACAGATTATTTTCAAATTTTGGACTATAACTTATTTTCATACACTAAACACGAATCCTTTAAAAAAGAAGTCGCTCTCAACTAGGAAAGAAGTTATTAAGCATTAAAGTTCTCTGTTATGCGGGTTAAGAAAGCTAACGCTAACAACTATATTTGTCAACATGCGCATACACAGTTATGGAAATGTCGGTAATAAAGAAGTCTAATTGAAATTTACCATCAATTATATCAATTTACCAGCGGTGATTTATTCAGAAACATTTTTTTTTAAATAATAAAACATTCTTCATATGTTTTGTTTGAAGAGCGCTTTTTTTGAAGAGGCATTTTTCGGTGTCATTGCGGATTTATATCTACCGAACAACGCGTCTAAAGGTGTCTAGGAGGCTAAGAAGAAGAGTATTTATATTTTATATTTATTTCGCGTTATGGGCATACTTGCTTTGCGTTTGGGGTCGCTACGCTCGTGAAGATATCAAAACTATAGTCAATCCAACTCGAGTTCTTTGTTTCCCAATTTTACATCCCTGCGCATGCACATGTTTACAAATACCTTGTTTACGGCAGCTTTTATAACCCCCTTAATAGTGAACTTTAATGCTTAATAACTTCTTTCCTATTCGAGAGAGACTTTTTTTTTAATGGTTTCGTGTTTAGTGCATCAAAATACGTTATAGTGCAAAATTTGAAAATGATCGGTTCGGAGGAGGCTAAACAGCCAATTTACCGCCGTGGCGAAAAAAGAAACACTCTCAGGACACACTCGCACTTAGTTGTAAGGTAGGATTGATACATAGTAGAAAAATTTCTTTGGTAAAACTGAAGGAGAGTGTCCTCAGCACCGATTTTCTTCAAAGTTTGCACTATAACGTATTTTGATGCACTAAACACGAATCCGTTGAAAAAAAAAGTTGCTCGCAACTAGGAAAGAAGTCATTTTAAAAAAAAAGTTCACTGTTATAAAGGTTAGGGAAGACTGCCTTGGACGACTTTTAGGCATAGAATTCTTTTCATTTCTGCGAGTTGGATTGACTAGGGGTTTTGATGTTTTCTTGAGCGAGGGGAAACGCATAGCACGTATGCCCAAAAGCGACAGTTTACGACCAAGTCAGCTACCACAGGTGAGTCTAAATTTCAATTACACTTCGTCATTAAGGACTATTGCGCAGGCGCGTGTTTTTATAGTCTTTTATAACCTCCATAACAGTGAACTTTAGTGCTTAATAAATTCTTTCCTAGTTGCGAGCAACTTTTTTTTTCAACGGATTCGTGTTTAGTGCATCAAAATACGTTATAGTGCAAATTTTGAAGAAAATCGGTGCTGAGGACACTCTCCTTCAGTATTACCATTTCTTTTGCTTTTTTACCTTATTTACCTCAGAAAGGACTAAAAGAAAAGCTATCAGCCTTATCCTGGCTACAGAGGGCCCCATAACTTAAACGCGCGTGTACAGTACCTGAATGTGTAACCGACCACGTGCTGTTGGCATTATAAAAGGGTGTCAACCTGTGGATAGCCCGGCGATAATAGCCCGATTGTTGATACGCCTATATGAATTAAAATATTCATAACAAAATAATAATTTAACAAAATTCCTTTAGGCAATGCCACTCCCTGGAATCTGTACAGCTCGCCATCAAGTATCATGTATGTATGTATATATATATATATATATATATATATATATATATATATATATAAATACTAGCAGATACCCAGCGTGCCATGCTACACCTTGTTTTGCATCTAGTAAAGAAAAAATAAATAAAACAAATAAGAAATATGAAAATCTAATATAACAAATCTTTAACTGTTCGGGTTCAAGCCTATGACATTCCCCGGAACAAGACCAAACTGTGTACCCAGTTTGGTCAAAATCGGTCAAACGGTGGGGGTTTGCATAACGAACAAATATACAGACAGACAGACAGTTGACGTTTTTGACCTAGCCTATAACGCTCCACGTATCAAGATCTACCAGTGTGCCAAGTTTGGTCGAAATCGGTTTAACGGTGTCGATTTGTAAAAGGAACAAACAGACAGACAAACAGCTGATAGTCGTTTTTGGCCTAGCCTATGACACTCCCCGTATCAAGACCTACCTGTGGCCCAAGTTTGGTCAAAATCGGCAAAACGCTGTGGATTTGTATAAGGAACAAACATACAGACAGACAGCTGTAGACGTTTTTGACATAGCCTACGAGTCTTCTCGGATCAAGACCTGCTTGTGTGCCAAATTTGGTCAAAATCGCTCAAACGGTGTGGATTTGTATAAGGAACAAACCCTATATATATAAATATATATATATATATATATATATATATATATATATATATATATACATAAACATTCTTATAGGGGTCATTTTCGAAATTTAATAAATACAAATTTTCGGTAAATATTTTTTATAAAATTTCTGAGCTGGGAAAAGTAATGAAAACAAGTTTTATTTTCGAATTATGCCGTGCATTTAATAAAACTTGTATTTTGTTTCAATTTCATTGAATAACTAAAAATCCAAAATAAAAAGAAGTTCGAATTTACTCATTCATTTATTCAAAAAAACTTTTCAAAACTTTTTTCATGAGAGCACCATATAATAGGTAGATTGGATAGGGAAAGTGATAAAACATGAGTAGAAAATAAGAGCTGGTAATAACCGGTTTGAAGCAGTTGAACTGTGGAGTAAATAGATTTGAAGATATTCTTCAAGGAATAGAGTGAAGAATGGCTTCTGGTTTTCCTCACCCTCCCTCAGAACTATATTAGACTCGTCCATCCAGGTAGTAGGTACATCACACCCCCTGAATCAAGTATCATTTGGAATCGTCCAATTACTTTTCAGTCTAGCTCGTGAACTTGAACCGTTTACCGCTCGGTTTAATCGCTCCGGTTAGTGGTTATTTTATAATGCTTTTATTTCTGAAATATACTTAATAACATGTTTGTGAAGTGCTTTACATGAAGACAGCCAAGATTTACTTGATCATCCTTGTCTACGTGGCAGGAACTCTTTTATGTAAGTAAAATTCTTCATACATTTGCTGGAAATAGTGTCTTTAAAAAATATACAAAGGAATTTAACCACAGGGGTCGTAAACAGTTCATTTTGCGTTAATTTACTTTGTTAACCTGTCCTAGATTAATACTGAGACTATATTTTACAATTATTTATGTCATAAGTCCTAAAAAGGATGTTTAAGTAATCGAAGAAAATGCAGTTTAATTCTTTGAAAACAAAATGGCGGCACGGTTTCAGAAGGCGGCAATTTTTAATGTACACTCAGCGTCAAAATCTGGCAATGCCATTTAGTATTATAGCCCATATTAATATATATATATAAAATAAAAACGTTTGAAAATGGATTCTAGATGCGTAAAAATGTTAGACACACTATGCAAAATGTTATTTCTGGCTATTCAATCTACTAGATCAAGAAAGAAAATACTAATTCGATTATTTTTAACTTATCTGTCAATGCCATTTAGTATTATAACCCATATAAAAATATATATAAAATAAAAATGTTTAAAAATCTGCCCTGAGACTATATTTTTCAGTTCTTTATGCTATAAGTTTTATAGGGGATGTTAAAGTACCCGAAGAAAATAATTTTAATTCTTTGAAAACAAAATGGCGGCACGGCGTCTGCAGGCGGCAGTTTTTAATGTACACTCAGCGTCAAAATGTTAGAAACACTATGCAAAATGTTATTTCTGACCTTTCAATTTACTAGATCAAAAAAAACAAAAAAAATACTAATTCGATATCCAGGTTTCATAAAAATTGAAAAAGACCAACCAGGTCTCCCAGTTTGAAAATGTTTTATATTTTAATAATTGTAAACTGTATTTCGGCTTAATGCCAATATCAGTAACTCTCTGGAAAAAAAATTCAAAATCATAGAACACCAACAACATTTTTTTCAATACATGTAACCCACTGTTTCCATGTAACCAACTCATCTTGAGCTCATCTGGCAATGCCATTTAGTATTATAACCCATTACAAAATATATATAAAATAAAAATGTTTAAAAATGGTTTCTAGATGCGTCAAAATGTTATAAACCCTTTGAAATATGTTATTTCTGACCTTTCAATCTACTAGATCAACAAAAAAAATACTAATTTGATATCTAGGTTTCTCAAAGAAAGTCAAAAGTCCAATCAGGTCTCCCAGTTTAAAAATGTTTATATTTTAATAATAGTAAACAATATTTCGACTTAATGCCATCATCAGGAAATCTCTGGAAAAAGAATTTCAAAATCTTAGAACACCAACAAAATGTGTTCAATAGATGTAACCCATTGTATCAAACTTACTTATTAATATCACAGTCTAAAAATATCACAATTTTACTTGATTCACATCATTTCTTTGCTCGTCATTCAATTTTATAAAAATATTTTTGAAAACAGGTAAATATGACCAAGTCATACCACTCCCCGGCTGAGGGGGCCTCAGCCCCCCGAAATATTGAGTTGATCGGTAAAAATGTGTCATAAAACCCTTAAAAATAAATTAAATAAGATCACTTAGTCCATAAAAAATATTTTATTTATATTGTAATAGCGTTTTAGTAGCCTAAAACTTTTAAAAGTTGTAGATTTTTAAGACGCTAATACTTTGGACGATTAGCGGATATTATTATGTTTTGTATATCGTTCAAAATGTAAGCGTCTTAAAAAAAATACAAAGAAATTAATAAATGGTTAACCCATTGGAATCCCATCATAAAACTGTAGGAATAAGTTCTCAAATACACTTATAAAAACATATAAAATTTTGAAAAATACGCTTTTTGAGATATATAAAATTAAAATTTTGTTTTTGAATTTGATAATTTTTTTTCCCACCTAACCTATATGGTGTTGCATATCATAAAGAAGTTCTTAGAAAGAGCTTTAAAATAACACCCCTCCCAGCTCTCTAGCTTAAATATAAGAGCCACAATAGCAATTCAAAAATTTGAGGTACCGGCATTTTTTGAAACTTTGCATAGCTGTAATTTCCAAATCAGTTGATATTTTCCAATAATTTTTGGTATTTTTCTTAGTCTATACAAAGGCTACCTCCTCACCAAATTTCATAAATTTCTGAGATAGTGATGTTGAAAATGTTCTTTTTTTGTGTTGATTGGACCTGGAATGACCCTCATATTGAACTTATCTGGGAATAAAATTTAGTCTTATAGCCCATTGCAAAATATATATGAAACAAAAATGCTTAAAAATTGATTCTAAAGGCGTCAAAATATTAGACACACTGGAAGAGGAAAATAATAAAAGAGGAATTTAAAATTCTGTGGCTTTTCCACTATCTTTTATTACTTCAAAAGTCCTTTTTATAATTGAATAAAATAATTTGTTTAATGTTTCGTGAGGTTAGACTTGCCATGAAGCTAGAATTGCACTTTTTAGATCATCACTTGTGGAATATTGCCTTAACTCCCTATAAACCTACCGTTCTTGTAAGAATCCCCTAGACATTGCCTTAACTCCCTATATACCTACCGTTCTTGTAAGAATCCCCTAGAAATTGCCTTAACTCCCTATATACCTACCGTTCTTGTAAGAATCCCCTTGACATTGCCTTAACTCCCTATATACCTACCGTTCTTGTAAGAATCCCCTAGAAATTGCCTTAACTCCCTATATAGCTACCGTTCTTGTAAGAATCCCCTAGACATTGCCTTAACTCCCTATATACCTACCGTTCTTGTAAGAATCCCCTAGAAATTGCCTTAACTCCCTATATACCTACCGTTCTTGTAAGAATCCCCTTGACATTGCCTTAACTCCCTATATACCTACCGTTCTTGTAAGAATCCCCTAGACATTGCCTTAACTCCCTATATACCTACCGTTCTTGTAAGAATCCCCTAGACATTGCCTTAACTCCCTATATACCTACCGTTCTTGTAAGAATCCCCTAGACATTGCCTTAACTCCCTATATACCTACCGTTCTTGTAAGAATCCCCTAGAAATTGCCTTAACTCCCTATATACCTACCGTTCTTGTAAGAATCCCCTTGACATTGCCTTAACTCCCTATATACCTACCGTTCTTGTAAGAATCCCCTAGACATTGCCTTAACTCCCTATATACCTACCGTTCTTGTAAGAATCCCCTAGACATTGCCTTAACTCCCTATATACCTACCGTTCTTGTAAGAATCCCCTAGAAATTGCCTAACTCCCTATATACCTACCGTTCTTGTAAGAATCCCCTAGAAATTGCCTAACTCCCTATATACCTACCGTTCTTGTAAGAATCCCCTAGACATTGCCTTAACTCCCTATATACCTACCGTTCTTGTAAGAATCCCCTAGAAATTGCCTTAACTCCCTATATACCTACCGTTCTTGTAAGAATCCCCTAGAAATTGCCTTAACTCCCTATATACCTACCGTTCTTGTAAGAATCCCCTAGACATTGCCTTAACTCCCTATATACCTACCGTTCTTGTAAGAATCCCCTAGACATTGCCTTAACTCCCTATATACCTACCGTTCTTGTAAGAATCCCCTAGAAATTGCCTTAACTCCCTATATACCTACCGTTCTTGTAAGAATCCCCTAGACATTGCCTTAACTCCCTATATACCTACCGTTCTTGTAAGAATCCCCTAGACATTGCCTTAACTCCCTATATACCTACCGTTCTTGTAAGAATCCCCTTGACATTGCCTTAACTCCCTATATACCTACCGTTCTTGTAAGAATCCCCTAGAAATTGCCTTAACTCCCTATATACCTACCGTTCTTGTAAGAATCCCCTAGACATTGCCTTAACTCCCTATATACCTACCGTTCTTGTAAGAATCCCCTAGAAATTGCCTTAACTCCCTATATACCTACCGTTCTTGTAAGAATCCCCTTGACATTGCCTTAACTCCCTATATACCTACCGTTCTTGTAAGAATCCCCTAGACATTGCCTTAACTCCCTATATACATACCGTTCTTGTAAGAATCCCCTAGAAATTGCCTTAACTCCCTATATACCTACCGTTCTTGTAAGAATCCCCTTGACATTGCCTTAACTCCCTATATACCTACCGTTCTTGTAAGAATCCCCTAGACATTGCCTTAACTCCCTATATACCTACCGTTCTTGTAAGAATCCCCTAGACATTGCCTTAACTCCCTATATACCTACCGTTCTTGTAAGAATCCCCTAGACATTGCCTTAACTCCCTATATACCTACCGTTCTTGTAAGAATCCCCTAGACATTGCCTTAACTCCCTATATACCTACCGTTCTTGTAAGAATCCCCTAGACATTGCCTTAACTCCCTATATACCTACCGTTCTTGTAAGAATCCCCTAGAAATTGCCTTAACTCCCTATATACCTACCGTTCTTGTAAGAATCCCCTAGACATTGCCTTAACTCCCTATATACCTACCGTTCTTGTAAGAATCCCCTAGAAATTGCCTTAACTCCCTATATACCTACCGTTCTTGTAAGAATCCCCTTGACATTGCCTTAACTCCCTATATACCTACCGTTCTTGTAAGAATCCCCTAGACATTGCCTTAACTTCCTATATACCTACCGTTCTTGTAAGAATCCCCTAGACATTGCCTTAACTCCCTATATACCTACCGTTCTTGTAAGAATCCCCTAGAAATTGCCTAACTCCCTATATACCTACCGTTCTTGTAAGAATCCCCTAGACATTGCCTTAACTCCCTATATACCTACCGTTCTTGTAAGAATCCCCTAGAAATTGCCTTAACTCCCTATATACCTACCGTTCTTGTAAGAATCCCCTAGACATTGCCTTAACTCCCTATATACCTACCGTTCTTGTAAGAATCCCCTAGACATTGCCTTAACTCCCTATATACCTACCGTTCTTGTAAGAATCCCCTTGACATTGCCTTAACTCCCTATATACCTACCGTTCTTGTAAGAATCCCCTAGAAATTGCCTTAACTCCCTATATACCTACCGTTCTTGTAAGAATCCCCTAGACATTGCCTTAACTCCCTATATACCTACCGTTCTTGTAAGAATCCCCTAGAAATTGCCTTAACTCCCTATATACCTACCGTTCTTGTAAGAATCCCCTTGACATTGCCTTAACTCCCTATATACCTACCGTTCTTGTAAGAATCCCCTAGACATTGCCTTAACTCCCTATATACATACCGTTCTTGTAAGAATCCCCTAGAAATTGCCTTAACTCCCTATATACCTACCGTTCTTGTAAGAATCCCCTTGACATTGCCTTAACTCCCTATATACCTACCGTTCTTGTAAGAATCCCCTAGACATTGCCTTAACTCCCTATATACCTACCGTTCTTGTAAGAATCCCCTAGACATTGCCTTAACTCCCTATATACCTACCGTTCTTGTAAGAATCCCCTAGACATTGCCTTAACTCCCTATATACCTACCGTTCTTGTAAGAATCCCCTAGACATTTTCAACAGTATTAAGATCTGGAGAAATAGCAGACCAATCTAGTTTGTCTATAATGTTTTAGATGAACCATTCCTTAATAATTCTTGCCGATTGGCTTGGAGCGTTGTCTTGCTGAGAGACAGGTGAACCTTCTGATATGTCATTAAAAGTGGCTTTTAGCAAGGTTACTCCCTATCTCCATAGGGAGAACCCGCTTATGAGGTTGACCTCATGACGCAATCCGGAAGTGCCGACTAGAAACTTTCACGTTTCAGACCCTGTAGATCACGAAAATATAGGTGGCCCAAATTTGTATATATATATATATATATATATATATATATATATATATATATATATATATATATATATGTATATGTATATGTATATATTTATATATATGCTTGTCTGCTCGCGCTCTAGCAAGCTCAAAAATGGTCCGATTTTAACGAAATTTAGTATAAAAATCTGTCGCCTAATTTGAAAGGTCAAGTTCGTTAACCAGCAGAATCCGCCCACTAGAAGATAGTGTTTGGGGCGAAAATCGCGCAAAAAAAATCGTAACGCTTACGTTTTTGAGTTTATATGCTTGCAGATACTTCTACAGAAAGGGTTATTCTCTTTGTTAATCTCACTTTTTAAATGGTTGTTTCTTGTTTTAAATTGTATTTATCAGTAAAATTAGTATAGTAGCAAAATAATCTAACAACAGTGAAAGGTATTGGTAATAATAAGTCTGAAGTGGCTGTGGTAATCAAGATGGCTGTGGCTAATCATGATGACGTAGTTTGTTTTGAATTCTCCTGTCTTATAACCTTCCTCATAGCCTCCAACTGAAGTTATCGTTATTTCTTATTTTATAGAAATATTTAACCCACGACAGAATGGAATTCTATTCGCCATGAAGCACATATTTACAGTTGGTTATAACAGTAAAACGAATTTGCTAATAAAACCAGATACTTAAAATGTCAACGAATTTTTGGTTGTTAATAATAGAGCATTTTCAGCAGTAGTCAAAGAGTAAGTAGGTTTTCAGTACATAATTGTATTGACTTATACAGATTAATTGAGAAGATATGGTCGACCGTTCGAGAAGTAGGAAGCGTAGATCGTCGGGGTTTCGGTCAGTGTTCTTATTCAATAAAACACATTTTATTTGCTAAAATGTATATTTATTGCCGCCAACGTTTCGGCTTGCTATACAAGCCATCTTCAGGGCTGTAAAAACATATATGGTGTAACAATCGTAAGGACAGAAACAATAATAAAAAAAAAAAAAAAAAAGGCTAGAAACATTAACATAAGTATGAGTACCTATATGCTTGAAAATATAAATATAAATATATATATATATATATATATATATATATATAAAGTATAATAATAGCAATTGCTATTATTATACTTTATATATATATATATATATATATATGTATATATATATATATATATGCATATACATATATATATATATATATATATATATGTATATATTTATATTTTCAAGCATATAGGTACTCATACTTATGTTAATGTTTCTAGCCTTTTTTTTTTTTTTTTTTTTTTTTTTTTTTTGTTGTTTTTTGTTATTGTTTCTGTCCTTACGATTGTTACACCATATATGTTTTTACAGCCCTGAAGATGGCTTGTATAGCAAGCCGAAACGTTGGCGGCAATAAATATACATTTTAGCAAATAAAATGTGTTTTATTGAATAAGAACACTGACCGAAACCCCGACGATCTACGCTTCCTTATACAGATTAAGAATTATCCGCTTCTGTGTAAGTTGGCTACTGTCAGTTTGCTGTGATTTGTGATGCTAATCTATTCCGCCTCTTCGATATGTAACCGCGCTAAGATGACGCAGTTCCTGCTAGTCGGACTTTTTAGTTGTTCTAGTATGTTTTGATATTCTAGTGAGTTCACTTTCTTAGAAGGAACACCAAGTAGGCTTTCTTCTTGAAAGCCATCCCAATCCCAATCCATAACAGTCCCTCCCCCCCATTTGCTGCCGAGATAATATAAGTTCTTCTTTCCAGCCAAATCAAATGTTTTCCCATCAGAAAAAATAACTTTCTTCCATTAATTGGTCCCTAACATTACGTTTTCTGCAAAAGCCATTCGAGCCATTTTATTATGAAACAGAATTTCGCGTTACTTATTTTCTTACAAAGTTTTTTGATCTTTCCAGTAACACATGCATATTCCTAGACTTGGTATAAACACCGGCTATAAACACCTATGCAATTGGTTTGGATGTTTTGCTTGAGTTGGACGTGATTCTTAGACCAATTGGTTCTCCCTCATTGATAGAGCTGGTGGTCTTCCAGTTGAGTAATGGGTACCGTACGTCCCATATGAAATATATATATATATATATATATATATATATATATATATATATATATATATATATAGATATATAGACACACACACATACACACAAAATTGAACCACCGTTAAATTCGTGTTCTAAAACATGAAAATGTTTACTCGGCACTTCCGGATTGCGTTATAAGCGGGTTTCCTCCCTATGGGAGAGTGAGGAAACCACGCAAAAACTAAAATTGTTTTGAATGACGTTCGCATGCCCTCCCTTATAAAGCCTTGGTAGTTTTACAATTACTTCAACATGTAAGCGCTTCAATCTATTTAAGTACTTAGGAATAAGATAAATTGTTGGTTTCCCTTGAGAGAAAGGGGCCATCATAATAAGAAATATTGCGTGAAGACGTTGGAAAACTGGGTTGTTCTTGATAGCTCGACTGGCAAATCCAATTACACACCATTTGAAGGCGAAAACAAGGAGTCTTGTTAATCCGAGGAGAAGGATTTGTCTTCATGCTGAAGTAACATTCTGTTGTAAGTTTTAATTGGATTTTAACTACAAACATATTTCATTTTTCTTTATTATTAGTTTGATTGTTCTTCCTCCGATTTTTGACTACACTTTTTTTTTTATTAGAGTCTTAAAACGAATGAATAATTATTCATGTGAAAAATTTTATTTTTATTTTATTTCATTATACTGCCTCTACCCTGCTGGGTCATTGGCAGTGCGGTCAGTTAAAAGTCAAATGTCTTTGTAAATGTTGATTGTTTTAAGAAACGTGAGGAGTTTTCGAATTGTCAGTTCGTCGTCTTGTAAAACGTCTTGCAGTGTCTCGGGTATCTTGAGAGTTAGTCTGATGTGGTCGTATTTGTGGCAGTGTATTAGTATATGTTCTATAGTGTTTTGTGTCTCACATGTGGTGCACGTCGGGTGATAGAGATTGTTAAGTAGGTAGCTGTGGGTCAGTGCAGTGTGCCCTATCCTCAGTCTTGTCAGAACGGTCTCTTCTCGTCTTGAATGTCGATGAGCTGTTGTCCAAGTCTCTGTAGTTTTTTTGATTCTTGCGATTTGGGTACGTTGGGTTCCGAACCATGTGAGGTTCCATTTTGATCTTACGACATTTTTCAAATGACTCTTGACGTCTTCTTTTGTTGCTTCATTAATTATGGTTGTTTCTGTCTCTGTTCGTGCGTAATTAGCTTGTTGGTCTGCTAGTTCGTTTAGTGTAATCTCGCAATGTGATGGGACCCACATAAACGATATTTCCTGGTGACTGCACTGAAAGCATAATTCTTGAACCTTCTGTAGAAATCCATGAGTGGTATCTCCTGCCATGATTGCCTTTATTGAACTTAGTGAATCGGTGATGATCAAATTCTTCTTCTCTTTCGATTCTTTTACGATTTTTAAGGCTTGTAAGATAGCATAGAGTTCACTAGAAAACACTGAATTAGTTTCGTGTAGTCTGAATCGTTTTGTGAATGAAGAAGACACGACAGCACATCCTACTTGATCTATTTTTGATGCATCTGTGAACAGCTTGAAGTGGTCTGAGAATTTATTGATCTCTTCTAAAAACAAGGTTTTGTACACATTAGCAGGTGTAGAGGCTTTTTGGTGACGTGACAAGGAAATATTGCAGGAAATCTTGGGAATCCACCAAGGAGGTAGATTTGCTGCCTCTATCTTACATATTTCAGGGAGTAATAGATTTTCTCGGCGTAAGTATTTCTCAACTCGACTTTTGAACGTATTCGAAGGTGTGAGGTTGTTCAACTGATTATTGTTATTAGTCAGTATATTTTGTTGGACAAGATGATTACTGACTCCTGTTACTGTTACATAATACGATAACGACAAAATCGTTCTTCTTACAGATAGAGGAGGTTCACCACTGTCTATATGCATACTCTCTACGGGCGATGTACATGTGAAAAATTATAATTTATTTAAACATTACACATCATTTTCATTACACAGGATAATAAACGTCGTCATTGTCTAAATTTTTGTAACAACAAACGACGTTATGCATTATCAGAGGCTTAATAACTTTTTATATAAAACACAGAGGGGATACACTGTAGCTGCTAGTGCAGTCTGCATTCGGCCAGGAATGGCCCGATATGGTGATGTGGGCAACAACCAGCACGTGGGCCGGATCCGGCCTTCTGTATGATTTGATCCGGCCCGCAATACATTTTGACAAACCCAATAAAAAGAAATAATATTACACTGCTTAATCACAGTCACTCCAAATGAGGAAGATCGACTGAGATGGGGTTTGTCCCTTGCTCCTGCGGAATCAAGTGAGCGAGCAAGCCGAGTGTTTCATTGATTTCGTGTGGCTATTTAACTTTCGTAGTTTGTAATAAGTGAAAATTTCACTATTTAATTATTATGGTTTACCTTTTTTTCTATCCACTTTGTTATTTTAATATATTGTATCACAATAACATTGTCGTATTTTTTCATGTCTGATATCTATCGCTAAATGTAAGTAAAACTACTTTAAAATCCGATTTTATTTTATTTTGTACCATCTACGTGGGCTTTTGCTCACTAAAGTTTGGCCCACAATATGTCAAAGGTTTCCCATACCTGCTATAGATCCAGTGTAGTCGTGAGACCAGGCAGCCTCCTTTGGTCGATGAGGAACTGTAATGACTGCTCCTCATCGGTTAATTTCCGGTCCTCTAGTATTATCCTGATCCTCAAATTTTCTGAATCGGCAAAAATGTCTAATAGCCTTGCCTTCAGAACTTCATAAGGAGTTTCTGCAGGAGGCTCTTGCGCTATATCAGGAACTTGTTTAAGAACTTCGTATTCAATTTCGCACTACTATTTGAAATATTATTTTACTAGAAGTACCTTGCTAGTAGCAAAAGTTGCCTCTTATGTGCCGAACCATACCTGCTATCACAAAAGGTGTTTGGAGGCTGGAATCAGTTCCTATCTTCTCATCAGGCATTGTCCAACATTTCTTAATAACCAAATGACAAGGGTCAAATATAATAAGCCGAAAGACAAATGCCCACTCTGTGGGTCAAAAGTTGGGATTGTTCAAAACAATACAAAATAAATGAGTAAAACAATTGAATGTCTTTTACAGCATGTCAAAATATAATAAATAAACTAACCTCCATTCCAAAATGATAACAAGTGATATGATGATAATAATAATAAAAATAATAATATGTTCATAAATAATTTAAGACTTTTGGCGAAACACTTAATAGTGGTTTAACAACTTAAGAACTAGGGTTGACAAGGACTCTCTCACTCTCGAATGGTTTACTAAATTAATTTTAAGGAAGGAGTATAGAAAACCGTCGCGTTTACTACTTTGCGTTTTTTTTTATTATTCTCATAGGTCTGATGTTTAGTTGTTAGACCCTGTTCTTGTTACATTATTCGAACGAAGAACACAGTTACTTTTATTCTCTTCTTAACTCGTCCAGCTTTCTGTAACCTACTTCAATTATTATCGGATTATGCCTGCATCCGTCAGCGGCGTACACAAGGTTTAGCTGTCAGTTATCCAATGATTGATTAGTACGCCGATCCGCTTCTAATGGATCGAGACATCTCGAGCAAATGCCCAACTAAGCTTCTGTCACTACCAATCACCAAGATGAATTCCACCATGTAGCAAGGAATCGCATAAATGAGAAATCATTTACCTGTTCCTAGCCTGTTTCTGCGTCCGCATGGAATAGTGACTTAGGGTGGCATTTTTCGTATATATCTTGTGGTTTATTTTGGATTATAAACTCCGTCGTTTGGGTATTTTAAAAAATCTACTCTACAGTAACGCTTCTCTATACATAATATCTGACGAAAAGCCATTGTGGATTCCTAACACGCGACAGTGCCACATAAAGCTGACCCCTAAGGCTCGGGCACACAGAACGCGATCTGTACCGCAGCAGGCAGCGATATAAGGATCGTCGTGACGGTATTGTTTGTGAGTAATTCAGTAATCTGATTCCCTTCTAGAGAACAGATCGCACGGTAAATCTGCAATTTTTTACAACCGTACCGCGCGGTAAAGGGATAAAGACAAGCTCGCATCGACAGAATAAACCCCCTCCTTATGTACCGAATTAGTTTATTTTTACAACATATTTTTAACTGTATATGATGAATACCGAGTTTCGTCGAAATATAACAAAAATTACGGCTGTTAGTAGCAAATTGGTAATTTGGGTCCGGAGTCAATCCACCTTCCAGATGGACCGACTTTGCTTGTTAACGAACTCGTTCAATTGTTTGCTAGTAAAATACGAAGTTTCGTGACGAATAAAAAAAAAAACTCTGATGTGTATCTTGTTAACGATAGTCCATCAAATGTTCGACGTTTTTCTTTACATTGTCATAACATTCTTTTTTATAAACCGATTGACAAGAAACGAACACTAAATATTAAGTGAAGCTTACTAAGATTAGCGTGCACAAACGCACAGACTAACGTACAAAAATTCTAACAATCATTGTTTTAAGTACTACTGCGTTGATAAAGTCCCCCAATAATATTTTTCCCCAAATATCTTCCATGTACAGACAGCGTTGATATTTTATTATTTGTGTAGATGATGGTGTTTTTCATCATAATATTTTGATTATGATCTGACATGATTATGGGGGAATCTTTTTTTTTTATTGACGTGGGAAATCTAATGAAATCATTTTCAATGCCATATCTATAACTGTTATAGAAAAAAATGGAAAAACTTAAGTTTTCTTAGACCGTTTCCATAAACTCATATATATATCTGGAACCCATTTGGGAAATCAGAGTATCCAGTATGCGAGTCGGACTTTTTTATTTGTTTATTTTTATTGCTCTTAATAATAATATTAACGTAATAATTCGGTTTGATTTTTTTTTATTAAATGGTGAGGGGCATTAACTAATAATACAAGTTAGGGGTATCGATTTAAGGAATATCCCTTCAAAATTCTATAATAACATTATTACTTCAATCCAGCGTTTCGGTCAACTTGTCCGTCTTCAGGAAGGCTAATTATTCGGACTTACTCTTAATTAATATGTAAAAAGCTATAAGTAAACTGCTGTAAGTATAGTGTCGTTATTGGAGTTTGATATTCTACAAATTTCATCCGATATAAAATTGCTTTAAACGTTCCAATTTTAACATATTGGCTTTTTATAATAAATGCAATCCCATTGGGCTTTGTACTGGTGTGCTACAGAAATTCCAATTACTCGCCGACACGGGAGCCAATTCAGCGAATCTCGTATTTATTAAATTGGAAGTGTGCTTGCTGAAATTAGTCTAAAATGACATTCTAAACCGCAATCATTCATGTTCAAAGTGATAAATCATTATTTAAATAGCGCCTCGCTTTTGACAAAAGTAAATTAATGTTCTTATCATAATATATGATTAAATAAAATGTATTACCTACGCCTTAATATGAAGCTAATTAGAAGTTTAATTAATTTTAAGCAGAGGGCGGTTGAATACTACAGAAAAACAGTATTATGTTTATTGGACGTTAAATTTATTTTCAGAATTTCCTGATGTAGTTCAACCATATTTCTGTCAATTTCGCGGCAAGGAACAATTCTACTGTTTGGAAATGTGGCTAGTAAGTTCTGACCAACCTCTACGGGCTACTTACAACTCCTTGGAGCTGTAATCAGTGCTGTCAGTTAAGTCCAAGTTAGTTAAGCAAGTAGGGGAACTTACCTGGCAAAGGTTATTATTCCTCGAGGCACTTGTAGAGTCTGACAACAAATTGAGGTAACTCTTTGGGAAAGGATTCAGAATTCAACAAGACTTCTCTTTTAGAATTATTTGACTTGCAAAAATGTGTATCCCAGTTTGGACGGTAAGGAAAGTATGGATGAGGGGCCGACTGGCCTTAACTTACACATATCTCTATATCAAGCCTGTCCTCAAAGCGGTGAGTTCAAAATTTTGGCATATAAAGCCATTTAACGTCGCGTACAAGGTACAAATAAGCGGACCTCTAAGCTTAGGTACTCGTTGTAGAACATCATCATTTCTGGTCAAGCACTTCAAGACAGTGTCATCGAGATGACCCCTTTTTGCGTTTCTTATATAGAGAAAGAGAAATACGCTAAAACAAGTAAAAATATGGGTTTTTAATCAACTATTTTGACGGAATGTGGACATTTCCTTCTTGGTAAGAGCATGATTTATGACTTATATTATTATGTTTTTATAAATATCATTGGCATAATTTATGTTGTATTAGGTCCTATTGTTGTCGGCTTCCTCGATCCTCTTAATGCCCCAGAGACCGATCACTCTCAGAGGAATTAATGTATTGATACCAGAAGGAAAACACATCTATAAAAATGCCTCTTTGGTCGGTTGGTTGTTTTATTGGAAATTTTTGTTCTTCTTTTTCTGGCATTTCTCAGAGCTCTCAGTCTCTCTTCCTCCATCAGTTTATCTCACTCTCTCTCTATTTCTTTTCTCTCTCTCTCCCTCTCTCTCTATTTCTTTTCTCTCTCTCTCCCTCTCTCTCTTTATCTCTCGGTGACTATTTGGTTTAAAAATAACTTCTTTCGCCACTGACGACTAACTTACAAACTTTCATTATTGGTAGCTTACGTTATTCGGTCAAACCCTGAAGCATTTATTCAGCTGCTTGAACGTGAACGGAGAAGTTCTCTTTTGTTCTGATTGAATGTACAGTTGAAACGCTGATAAAAAGTTTCCCCCACTGTCAAAATAGTCTCTTTAAATGTGTCAGATAAACTGAAAAACTTTAAAGAACTTTGCTGCTCAGCAACGGTTAAAAAAAAAAAAGAAGAAACATACTTAATTTACAATGAGTTGATAAGTGCTACCACTTCTTTGAGACCTCCACTAAGTTATCCAGGTTTCATAACAAATGAAAAAGGCCAATCAGGTTTCCAAGTTTCATAATTTTATATTTGAATAATTTAATTTTTACCATGAGAATCGGTGATATTATGTAAATTCTGACGATAAAAGTAAATTAAGTATTATCCAGTTTTCATAACAAATGAAAAAGGCCAATCAGGTTTCCCAGTTTCATAATTTTATATTTGAATAATTTTAAACAATATTTCGGCACCGATTCTCATGGTAAAAATTAATTTTCTATGCCAATTTTGAGACGATTTATTGAGTTGGGATGAGGCATCTATGGGTTAACCATTTTCAGGAGTTTTTTCAAAAGGAAATAAAAATCATGGAATGGAATAAAAATACAAGTAGAATCTCTAGCTGACATATGTTGGAATTGACCGAGATTATGTTAAAGTAAACTTTTGATTGGCAATACCAAACGATTTCGTGAAATTTGTAGGCGAAAGTAATCTTGGAAGAAAAACCCAGCTGCCCCTGATCTCCGACAGAGGAAAAGGCGGTAGAGGATAAGCTTACAGATGTTTGAGCTAGCGGAAATCCTAAGTTCTGGTTTGTACAGGAAGGTAGGTTTGCTGATGTACAGTGGGTCTTCCCTAAGTCCCTGGGGTCTGAATAGGAAGGAAAGTTGTTTTTTGTATTCTCGTTGAATGAAGGATGGTGTGCTTGAGTCTGAACACACAGAGTATGTGCGGAATAAAAGATACAATTACTTCATCGTTTCATTGTTCATTTCTATGTCTGAAGCGTATAAAAAAAAAATAAAATAAATAAATAAAAAAAAAAAAACTGAGTCAAAACTACATTTGTCATAAATTGTGCAATGTTTCTAATAAACGCCAAAAGGACACGTAGAACAAAGATTAATCGTTTATTTGGAGCTGAAGTCATTGTATTTTTTTTGTATGTATTTGTTTATCAGAGAACTGTCCATAAAGTATTTTATACAGGCTGTATTTAGGGTTTTTGATTTTAAGAGAAATTTTATGCCCAAGTACTTCCGTCTATACTCTAGTGGAGGTTCTCCAGCTTCTACACAAATGCTATCAGCAGGACTTGATCTAAAGGCCCCAGTCGCTATTCTCAGTCCTGTAAATGTTGTAAACAAAATTTACAAAACCATATTTACCTCACTTTTGGCAGATAAACTTAACCATATCCACATCTACACAGACGGATCGAAAACACCATCTGGAACTGCAGCAGCAGCCATTAACCAAAACCAAACACATTCAATCAAATTACATGAAAACACAAGTATCTACACAGCCGAATTACACGCCATACACTTAGCCCTTACAAAACTACATAACACTGAAAACACAAACATCCTCCTATGTACAGACTCACTCAGTTCTTTACGCTCCCTCGATAACATTTATACTAACCACCCAATAATTAAACAGATATACGAACAATTACACAGACTCAGCAATCACACACTTACACTATTATGGCTACCCGGACACGAGGATATCGGACTAAGTACATCAGTAGACAAACATGCAAAAGACGCAACTAATAAACAGATCGTAGACATTGAAAACATAACGTTAGATGATTTGGTTCACACATTACGCACACTTACATTAAACGACTGGTTGCATCACTGGCTACAAACAAACAACAAATTATCACAAATTAAGAACACAGTAAAAGCATGGAGTAACGAACAAAATACCTTGACAAGAAGAGACCAAGTAGTACTGACCAGACTTCGCATTGGACACTCATTGCTCACACATAATTACCTCATGGAGAAAAAAGACAAACCAATATGCAGAGTTTGTAACATAACATTGACCATTAAACATATACTCACTGAATGTAAAAGACGTGACAAACTGAACACATAAACTTGTATCACAGAATCTGAAGAAACAAAAGAATTTTTTTTTTTTTTTTTTCTATAGTGTAATTATTATTATTTTTATTTTCTATTATGTAATTATTACTCAATTTTACTTGGTCATTAATGGAAAACCACAACATGTAGACCCCATCATGACCTAATAAAAAATTGTTGTTAGTTTTAGTTATAAGTTATGTAAATATATTAACTACATTTCAAAAAGCAAGGCTCTAAATAATGTTTAGCACATAATTCTTAACACAAACCTCCTAACTTTTGTCGTATTCTCTTTTCAAACTTTTGTTGTATTTAGTACTATAAGTTACTGATAATTGTGAACATATAAATTTGTATTTTTTACTGTATCTTAAAAAAAAAAGAGCAAGTCGCCGTCGTTGCGAAGCTCGTAAAATAAATAAATAAATAAAATGAAGTCATTGTGATTTTAATGATATTATAGTTTTGATATTATATAATGAGTTATTTAATTCCCATTTCTATTATCTTGCGGTAAATATTGGGGAAAACCTTTCTATCTTCCGAATGTACTTATCAACAACAATTAGGCTTATTTTGGACAAAATGCGTGGAGGTGTCATAACGTAAAAGTTTTGTGTCTTTGTTAGTCTAAAATACTTATTATTTTTTTTTTACTTTTCACTTACAATTTTTATAATTGTAAAAGATGACGTATTAGAATTTTGAAAAATGTATAAGAACGCGCCTTAGGTACGAGTATGAAGGTACTTATAGGTCAATTATTAGCGTACGTATATTTTTACAACTATGCACACATATTTTTATATAATAGTCATTGTAGCGTAATTCCTCAAGGGAAAAAACAATTTCAGAACCAATAAAGGGATGAGAATTAAACGCCTAGAAATAAGGATCATTTAGTGTCATAAAATGTAACGTGTTTTATGGTAGAACTACCTACAAATTGTTGTAGGTAATGAACAAAGAATGAATTAGCTGTCTGGTACTAAATGAAAATGGCCGATAGGAGCCATAGGATTTAGGATGTGGGGTAAGGATAGGCCATAATCCCTGTCTCCATCAGTAAAAGTTGCCAGTCCCAGCAATGAATCGCCTGAGTAGCTGTGGACGCCGAGAGAAGCCTTACATCCCGTAACAACTGTGGCAATTGAGGAACTCTTTCCACTATGTAATGTCTACTATCTGCTATGCATAAGATCTGACTTACAAGGCAGTCTTCAGGGCTAGCTAAACATACACTAATGCGTACCCCTCCTCATAGGTTCTTATTGATTTTATTAATAATAATGTACTATATTGGTTCTTAGACTTTCTTCCATGGAATTTCCAAATAAGGCAAAAAAAAGTAGTCCTACCTCATAATTTTAATAAAACTCGCTCAAAATTACAGTTAATATTAACCTATATTATTTTCTGATAATAATGATAAAAGAAAAATCTGAAGAATAAAAATAAGAGCAAACGTATAAGTCTTGCTTGGAGGATCCCTGATTCGAACGAGCTTTGCCGGAGGTGATTCTTTAAAAGCGAAGCCGTGTTCTTGGGGAATTATTTTCATTATTGAGTTTCGATTCAGGTTTTTCTGATCTCCACTCTCCATTAAATCTAGAGTTCCAAGATTCGACCATTACTAGAGGAGCCTCTTGTGTGTGTTTCCTATTTAATTCATATATTTAAAGGACTGTAATTTCGCTCCAAATGGACCAATTAAGTTCGTTGGGGTCTCAAGAAATTAGTATTTTTAAGTACTAAAAGGCAGTACACAGGAAATAGTCGTTTATTTTGGTTAACGACTTGAATAAATATATTATATTGTAAAATATCCTAAATTCTGAGTTTTGGGGGGGGGGGGGCGAGGCTTAAACAATTAGTGCAGGGGTTTTTCTGACCCCGGATTAGGATTCAGCGACCCCAAAAACATATAGTAAACATGGACCATGGACGCCGGGGTCTGGTCTCGGGATCCGATTTTTGTTGTTTTTTTTTGTTTGTTTTTTTTTTTGTTTGTGGCTGTGATATTATTTTTACTTCCCTGAAGACCCACCAAGAATACGTGAAATATGTCACGTAATATAGCACGTATATTGCAAAATAAAAGATAATTGCAGAATGGTGTGTAGTAAATGACCTCTTGCTACATTAGAATAATTAGTGAAAAAAAAAATCGTTCAATACAGTGTGAAGTTTTTGAGCAAACAATTTAGTTTTTACATCTTTTCGATAAATCGGTTGAATATAACAGAATCTTGTCGAAGAAACAGCTTTTAGCGAATTTAACTTGATTTTACGTTTTACACAAACTACGTTAATTCATTAATGTCGGTCCGTATTTGTGGGTATTGGAGACCCAACTGATGTTATAAAATAGCTATTTGTATAATTTCATTTTTATAGAAGAATTTATTCCTGCTGTCCAGTCACTGTCCACTCCCAAGCATCCCTATTCCCCACCACGACTGTTGAACAGCATGTGGCCCCGCGATCTGCTTTAAGCAATACAAGGGAGTGATAACGGTGCTTATCTTCTCCCCACTATGCCCCTAGAGTGTCTGCAGTTCTCTCGTCCCTTTTCCAGCTCCAGTATTCGTACTGCCGCTGGTTGAGGAGTGGGGTACGGCTGTCCCTAGTCATCTCGCTTACCCGAGGAGACAAGGGGGCAGCTGGTGCAGACGCTTGTGATTATTATATTTTATGTAAGCACATTACAAAATGTAATTATTTTACAGAATGTAATATCATTAAATGAATAAATAAATAAAAAATCTAAAATAGAAGAATTTTATCACCTAGCGTACCTTAGTAGAGAAAACCTACAGTGAAAGGAATTTCACGTGTAAAATATCATATTTTTTTTTTAGTCTCCTTGCATGATAATAAAAATTATTAAGGAAAGAAAATTCTTTAACAAGATATAAATATACAAATGAAGTCGTTGCAAAGAAAATCCCCGCTCCCCAGGTGTTTGGAATGTCGAGGGGTGCTTCCTTCCTATATCCCATTTTCCTCTTCCTATTCATTCGCTCGGCTCCTTTGTATTCAATTTAAATATTCCAACCTATATACGTAGGTGTTAAAAATAATTTAAAAACGTACCCTAACCACAACAACTGCTTTATAAAAAAAATTTAAATAAACTTACGAGTGTGTGGTTGTGTATACGTGCTCTGGAGATCGTCCGTCAGAAAATTACCGTAATCATACATGTCATGTAATTTAAAAATGATTGTATTACCTACATGAAAAGAAAAAAATTTGGCAACAAATAATGATATAGTTTATAAATTAACCTCGAATATCATCACAAAATGCTTTAGAGAAGTAGACAAGATAGATACTGTTGGAGTACGGTCGTTTGGTATCTTACTAAGAATACTTCTTTTTAATAAGAAAAATAGTTTTATTTTTCCCTTAATACTTCAAGTATAAGGGAAAAATGTACTCTATGTATCAGGAAAAATAATAATCATTTTCAAATAACAGATATTGTTTTATTAAGATACCTCAGGACTGAGTCCTGACATTATATACCTCGCAATCTATAATACATAAAAAACCTGTTTACAAATTTATCTAATAAGAATATACAAATCACAAAAGAACATAAAATTAACAATATCAGTGAATTACTATACATGAAAACAATTGAAAAAATTAATGACGGGTTTTAAACGTATATATCCTTAATTTATAAATATATTTTACTATCATTTATTTTCTTATTCCGTTTTTTGTGGAGCTCTTTAAGTAAATAAATAAATTATATAAAATGAAATACCTTGAGAAAAAATTATTAGTTACTTGCTGATCTATCCACTGCAATTTAAATATTTTTTTTAAAAATAAAATTGCTTAGAAAACCTACAATGGTCGGTACGGAATATAACATATTACAAATATTAACAAAAAAAAAAAAAAAATAAAAAAAAAAAATAAGAACAAAATGCCTTTTACAAAATAAATCTGAAATGATTCAATGAAATACAGCCAATAAGAGAAGTAAATAATAAATAAAAAATCTGCATGCTTAGTGATACTAAATTTAGTATCCCTGAAAAAAAAGAGGCAAATGTATAATTAATTATAAAAAAATCTATTTGAAATTAAACTCTGATGGGTGATGGATTTCTTAGTACTCATGCGTATACGTACAACGTTAACAATATCACTTTTAAAATAATATTAATTTTAATTGTATTTTAAAAAGATGTATTTTACATTAGAAACCCAGTTGAATTTACTTTTGATATTTGTGTAATATGATGCAACTATCTCTTCTAATAATACATCCTTTTTGTTGTGCAGGTTGTAGGAGGAAATTTAGTGGATTTTTTTTCAAGATTATCAAGGTAAGGATTACTGAAAGTTTTTATTATATTATAACATAGCTATTCAGTATTTTATTTTTGGATGAAATCCATGCAAAACTTTTTTTACTTGCTTAATGTTGTATGTTTGATTCTAATATTCAAACGGTTGAACTATTTTTGTAGCCAATGTTATTTCTTGGCAATAAAAAATGTAGAGAGTTAAAAGTAAATAATGTAATGTAATGTAGAGAGTTAAAGCTAATTATTGCGGCATGGGCGTATATAAGGGGGGGGGGGCTGCAGCCCCCCCCCCGAAATTTTGATTTGATCGATAAACATTTCATAAAACCCTTAAAAACAAATTAAATAAGATCATTTAGTTCATGAAATATATTCTATTTTGGGGGTAATAGCGTTTAAGTTGGCTAAAACTATTCCAAGTTCTAAATTGTTAGTATTCGATACACCGGAAATGGTATCAGCCCCCCCCCCCGAAATTTTCCCAGCTCCCTCCGAAATTATTTTCTATATACGCCCATGTATTGCGGGAATATCTTCGGAACAACTAAAATAACAATAATTGATCTAAGCGAAAATCGAAAAATTCTTATAACTTTTTTTTTAATAGAATAATTAAAAACAATATTGTTTTCAATTATTCTATTAAAAGGTATTTACCTTTTTTGTGCTTCTTTCGCTCATAACTCTAAAGCTTTCACAGTCACGACTTTCCTTAGGCCTAAAAGAATTTGTAATGTTCTATAATGGTCTATTATGTACAAATGTTAAACGTTATTCGCTGTTTTGAAAAAGAGCTGTACGTATGTTAAAATGGTTACAAATAGACAATTGTATATTGTTTTTTCGGGAATTTGTTTTTTCATATTCCAGGAAAAAAACGAGGATTATATAGTAAAACATCCCACTAACTTTCGTTTAAATAGGTTTAATAGTTTCTTCATAATAATTAGCGCGGTTCCTCCCTCCCCCATAGGGAGGAACCCCGCTTATAAGGTTGATACAATGAAACAATCCGGAAGTGCCGACTAGAAAATTTTGCGTTTCAGAACCCCTAGAAACCGAAAATAACGGTGGTTCAAATTTGTATATATATATATATGTATATATTTATTTATATATATATATATATATATATATATATATATATATATATATATATATATATATATATATATATATATTTGTCTGTTCGCTCTCTAAATAGAAGACGAATGGTCCGATTTTGATGAAATTTGGTACAAAAATCTGTCGTCCAATTTGAAAGGTCAAGTTCGTTAACCAGCAAAATCCGCCGACTGGAACATGGCGTTTGGGGCGAAATTCGTGCAGAAAAAATCGTAACGCTTACGTTTTTGAGTTCATAAGCTTGTAAGTACTCGTTTTATAGGCTTCTTGGGCTAGAAAAACGAATGAAACCATTTTCAAGGCGATAGCTTTAACCGTTGTCGAGAAAATTGGAAAAATAGTTTTTGAATACCGTTTTTGGTTTGGGTACTTAGAATAACGGGATTCAGTTGAAACATTATCTGCATGTTCTACTTTCATTAAAACTAATATGTTGAAAGTTATGTTACGTTAAGGAAGGGTTAGAATAAAATATTTTATGAACAGATATGAAAAGTTTTGGAAACTTCGTATACTTTCATTAATATCTCGAACACGGTTGGGAAATCGTGGTAAGTGGATTTTAACTATTTGAAAGCTTACTAAATTCTCTACAAAAATGATTCTAAAACTATTTTTGATTAGGTTATGTCAATCGGAGAAATAAATGCTTAAAACATCAAATACGTCTGTTTTGTTCTTATGAACGAGTTTTTGTCGTTCTTTTTGTAATTTTTGTCTCTTTCCCTTGGTTTTTTATTGCTTTTTATTAGCGCGGTTCCTCCCTCCCCCATAGGGAGGAACCCCGCTTATAAGGTTGATACAATGAAACAATCCGGAAGTGCCGACAAGAAAATTTCGCGTTTCAGAACCCCTAGAGACCGAAAATAACGGTGGTTCAAATTTGTATATATATATATATATGTATATATTTATTTATATATATATATATATATATATATATATATATATATATATATATATTTGTCTGTTCGCTCATTTCTGGCTTCCCTGATGGTCCGATTTTGATGAAATTTGGTGCAAAAATCTGTCGTCCAATTTGAAAGGTCAAGATCGTTAACCAGCAAAATCCGCCCACTGGAAGATGGCGTTTGGGGCGAAATTCGCGCAAAACAAATCTTAACGCTTACGTTTTTGAGTTCATAAGCTTGTAAGTACTCTTTTTATAGGCTTCTTGGGCTAGGAAAACGAATGGAACCATTTTCAAGGCGATAGCTTTAACCGTTTTCGAGAAAACTGAAAAAATAATTTTTGAATGCCGTTTTTGGTTTGGGTACTTAGAATCAAGGGATTCAGTTGAAACATTTACTGCATGTTCTACATTCATTAAAACTAATATGTTGAAATTTTGGTTGCGTTTGGAGTTAAGGAAGGGTTAGAATAAAATATTTTATTAACAGGCATAAAAAAGTTTTGGTAACTTTGTATACTTTCCTTAATATCTCGAAAAAGGTTGAGAATTTGGGAAACGAAAGAATACCATTAGAAAGCTTACTAAATGCTCTACAAAAAAGGTTCTAATGAAAGTTTTGATTAGGCGATGTCAATCGGAGAAATACCGTATGAAATGTCAGTTTTGGATTTGTCGATTTCCTTCAAATGTCTTGAAACTGTCGAGGCTCCTACTCCGAGTTCTTTGGCATATTCCCTAGTGTTTTTAATTGCTTATAGTAGTCAAATGTATTTGTCAATGAAACAGGATACGTATAATTAGAATCAATATTTTGTTTGTTAGAATTCGAAGATGCCGTATGAATATCTAGATGTGACAGTACTGGTGTTGATTTCGTTCTTTAGAATTATTCTTGGTATTCCCTATTTTCATCTGTTACCCATAGTTTTTTATTGTTAGTAGATTTTTCTTATTGATTATAGAATATTAATCTATTTGGCTATAAAACAGGATACGTAAAATTAGTGACAATATTTCGGAGATTTCTGAGCGAAATACGTTTAAGATTTTCTACCACCACGAACGGCTTTTTTCCTCTATTTTTATCCACTAGATAGGCTTTATTTTGCATATTATTCTATATAAGTTTTATTCAGCAGGGGATTCTGATGAAATGTCGTGCTTTTGCTGTGGATTTTAAATACGATGTATCTAAGATTGGATAACATTAGCGAGTCTACATAATTAAGAACCGACGACGGAGGATTACTTCTTGCTATGATTTAGTCTACATACGTATATTAAGTCCTAAATCCAATCCTCCTAAAGTTCAATGCCCGTAGAAACCAGGGGGCCGCAGGAAATTTACCTGCTAAGAGTTAATCCTCAAGAGCTGTAAATATACCCCAGGTATCTGCCGACACAAATACAAAGCCTAGGCGGAGAGCACCACAAAAACTCAGATCCAAACATAAGGTTATATACTAAATATTGATAAAGACTACTTAGTTGTAAACCGATTCATCAATTAGCAATCAATAGTTTTCAACAAAGGTTATATACTAAATATTGATAAAAAGTATTTAATTAGAAAAAAAAAAAAACAATATTCCACAAGACTTGTTTTTGGTCCATTTGTGTCTACTCCATAGACTTAATTAGGTATATTATTCTATTGTAGTTGGGCAACTAAACTTTGTTTTATTTTGTTAAATAAAGTTTTTTTTCTTGATTTGTTATTCGTCAAGACTTTTATTTGTCCTTGTGTATTTACTTGATAGGTTTTATTCAACATATTATTCTATATAGGCTATATTAGGCTGGGTATTCTACTCAATCTTGTGTACTTCTTCTTGATCCTTCTGTACATGGGCGTATATAAAAACAATTTCGGGGGGGGGGGGGGGCTGAGACCATTTCCAGGGTATGGAGTACTAAATATTTAGAGCTTGGAATAGTTTTAGGCAACTAAAACGCTATTACACGTAAAATAAAATATGTTTTATGAACTAAGTGATCTTATTTAATTTATTTTTAAGGGTTTTACGAGAAGTTTTTATCATCAATTCAAAATTTCGGGAGAGGCTGCAGCCCCCTCAGCCCCCCCTCATATACGCCCGTGCTTCTGTATCCTCTGGAAAGGCTTTATTAGGCATATTTTGTATTGATTTATAGAGCTTTGCTTTAGAATGAGAGCCAGATTCTGTAATTTCCGCTTCTGTGTAAAAGTTAGCTACTGCCGGTGTCCCTGACGCCTTAATATCACTTTTATTCGAGATGTTCGAGAGGATTTTGACAATTTTCACAAGATATATAAAAAAAATAAGTTTATTTTTTTTTCTAAGCTTATCAAATGGCACTAGGGACATGAACGGAACCGCGCTAAGATGCTGCAGTTCCTGCGAGTCGGACTTTTTTGCTATAGAGGCTTTAGCGAACAAATTGACATTTTTCAAACTGTTGCAAAATCCGTACAAAATGCTCTTTTGAGTACTGACATTAGCGTGTTTTTTCTAACAGTAGATAAGGAATAATACCCTATAAGATATATATATATATATATATATATATATATATATATATATTCTATAAACTACTAGAAAATATAAAACGTTCATATAAATGTCATGCTCTGCATTACGTGGTTATGTATTTAGATGTAATGAAAGCTAGCTAGAATCATAGTGGTATACCTAAGCCACTCTTAGTAAGTTTTCAGTAATTTAGGTTTTTGTAAAAACAAAAAAAATTAAAAATCTGGGTTATATATATCTTGTTATAGTAATCTGAGTTATTGTAATCTGAGTTATTGTATTTTGAATTGTATAAAAACCCATTGTTTACAATAATTCTTCATTGCTTATAAATCATCTATTCAGGCTATTTTATTTACTGTGACTTACACCCAATATTCTAATGTTTGCATATTGGAATGATAGTTTATTTCGAGAAGAATGACACAATTATTGTAGCGAAAAAAATTTCCTAGTGTTGTTTCACTAGGGAAGGCGACTGAACTAACAAGGTTGGGAAGAGAAATTTTAACAAGGACTCAGCAATTTAGAATTTCTTTTTTATCTCTCTGTCTATGTTAAAACAGCCCAGTTTTTCACGAGCTGTATTCTTTAGAAATGTAATCATGTTTTCAATTAAAATACATTGTTTGTCCCCGTGTGATGAACCATACATATTCGGTTTTGTCAGCGGTAATAGTCTTGTCAAAGGCCAAATAAATCAGGCATTTATAACTTTTTTACTGTATTTGGACTATACTCGAATGACTGTATTATTATAGACAAATTCTGAACGAACTTATTATAGGATAGGTTACAATAGGATTCTGGTTTCTATAATAGTTATTATGACAATATCTAAGGTCAAAAACGTTCAACTCCCAGGAGCTGTATAACTAATAACATTTTTCAGAAAATTGGTTAGTTCACACTGTATTGCTGAGGAACAATAACTAACTGAGAAATAAATTTAAAAGCTATCTCCTAATTTAATTTAAACAATTAAAAACGGTACTGTTATAAATATTTTTTTTAACGTTGTCGGGTTGGCTAACTGTTGTGGAAACGACAATAATAAAGGTACTGGCAACACTGAATCACAAGGTCAAACCTTCCTGAAATTGACAGTTATGTGAACTAATATAGTTGATGATGAAACAGTTATTATTTGTGTTGGGAATGTTGAGTTAATGTCAACTGTTGTATTGTCTGGGGTCGTATTCATATAAGCCTACGCTCATGCTTCTCTTATATTACGGACGCATGCTGAATTCTGTAACAATTACTGGCTGACTTCATAGCTCTCCTAATAAACCGTAGGGATTCAGTTGCTTCAGCATAGAAACTATTTACGGGGTTGAACACTGCAAGTTCCAACCAAATTCCAGTGCTATGTTTTGGGTTGAGGTGATGTTGGGGCTTGGCAGACGAATATGCTACGCATCTGGAGTCCAGTATTGATAGAGAGTTAGCTTTACTTTTCTGTAAGGACTAGATTTTGTATTACTTTGAATTCTCAAAAGGTGCAATACTTGTTTTACATCGTTTAACATGATCTTTAAGGTACCCATATAGGTCGTTTGCATGAATTTTAAACTGGTAAGTTTGCAAAAAGTAGTTGATAATTCTTGTTTCATATTCTCTTGGGAAAAAGATAGATTTTTTCTTTGTAAAGACTTTTGGTCCTGTAATTTCTGCCCCTCTTCTAGGGAATTTATTGTTTTCTATATCTTGTTCAGTGCTTTTTGCATGCACACAACCGAATATGATTTTAAAAAATCGTATAGGCAGTACTGCAGATCCGGGGGGATTAAATCTCTTGCAGTGTCCATGGCAATTAGGAACAGTGTTGTACTCAGCACACTCCCTTGAGGTACTCCCATTTTTGTTTTAAACAAATCTAAAAAACAGTTCCTAATTCTAATTGTTCTTTTTTTTAAAAAAAAAACATAAATTATAAAATTAATAGGTTTTCCCCACCACCCTACACAGTGAGCTTAGGAACAATCGTCCTCAGCCAGACCGAGTCTAAGGCATTAGTAATATGAATGTATGCATCCAGTGTAGATACTTGGTTAAAGAAGGCATCTATAATAGACCAATCATGTCTGTTTGGTAGATCGTCTGTGTCTCTGCCTGAAGTCACATTGAAATGGTAAAAGTCTTCAAATTGAATACACTTCTTTGAATACACACGTGGTGAGGGAGACAACAGTTTAACTTGCTACATCATTATTAGAATTCAATATTGGAATCATTAAGCTATTAGTCCAAGAGTCAGGAAAATACCGGATACAGAGTTTGTAAGCCCATAAATAGTTATTACTCATTGATATTATCTTTATTTCTTATTTACGAATAGAATTAGTAGAACGAAAATATATTTTTTTATTAACAGTTGACTCAATATTAAAAAAATAATAATAAAGCGGTCAGCCTCAGTACTCTCACCGATGCCAGTGACGACGGTCTTCGCCAACAGGTATGACAACAGTATATTTACTGGTGGACCTAACCCCTTAGATTATTTACCTAAAAAATAATAATTTGGTTCCTGAGTAAACCTCTACTCATATTGGACCGATTTTGCTTATTTTCTAGAAACGTATTTCTCAGTAGTTGGGGTATCTAGTATGTACGATCCATTAGGATTTGAAGGAATTTAAAAAAATTCTCATACCCATGGGAGCCCCTCCATGATATTGAGCAGCCAAATCTTAATTCACTGGAATCTTATTAACACATAACAGTTGAAACTGATTTCTTTTTTGTAGTTGATAATTTCGTGTATAAATAGTATTTTGGTAGGTGAATCCAGTTTACTTGACTTTTCGCATTAGGAAAATCATTTTTGTACGATGTTTCATCAACATCGAAATATTTGTGAATTTGGTATAGTTTGAGCATGTGAGTTATGAAATGACAGAATTTCGTTGTCGGATCGATGTCATAAACGTGTTTTCGTTCCTTCATGGAGGCATGAAACAACTTAAAAATAGAAAACCATGGATAGAACTTTTTTTTTTCTTTCGAAAATTGCTCAGTATAGCCGGACCATTGTATATTTTTCCTTAACCCTGGATTGACACCGTGGGATAAAAAATACCCCATACTTTGTTCTATGGAGTGTTTCTTAATTTCTGTAAATCGTAGAGACTCCCTCCTTCTTCCTAAATAATCGGAAGTGTATTATCTGGTTTGAGCTAATATAAACAACGCCAGATTTCCGCTAATCGCTGCATGAGAAGGTCGCGAGTTGTGCATGGGGTATTTTTTACACCACGGTGTAGTTAACGTATGTCTTTTCCGCTGATCTGACAAATCTTCACAGGTCGAATACTTTCATGTTGCGGCTTTCCAAGTGACAAAATGGCCTGTAAACTGCCCAGAAAAGATTTTCTTGATTTTTTTTTATAGGTTCTCTTTTATTTGGACTACTAACTGGTGAAAGCTCATGTGACATTTAGTCCCTAACTGGAGAACATACCAAAACTACTGAAGGCACTGATGCTTGTTGTTCCTGATGGACTTTCAACATCTTTCGTTAACTTGGACAAACCCGTGAAATGTTTATTTTGTAACATAAAACATTTAGGAAGACGAAAACGCAATGTTCTGTGTGTAGAAGGGCCATGCACACTGATGACCAAAATGTGTTAAATGTTAACGAGTCTGAATTGGACAGAACATTGTATTTTTCTGAAGTTCCTATTTTTTTATAGCTTTTTATTATTCTAGTTTATTGTTCGTAAAAAATATTTCCAGTTTAGTAAAAATTTTATAGGATAATTATTTGGTGTATGAACAATATTGAGTTTTAGGATTTCCTAGCTATTTTGTGAATTTTAATTAATATTCGGCAGATTTATTCCTGTTTGAATTTATTTCTTGATGTCCCTGCTCTACACGTTGCTCTTGTATAAAAAAACAAAAGAAAAAAATTGAAATTTATTTATTTTATATATTTTCAAAGTATGGGGTAAAATTTACCCCGCGGTGTCATTAACGTAGATGTAAATGGCAGTGTCAAACCAGGGTTAAATTTAGATATAGCAGTATAAGGAGAATACTATGAGGGTTGGTATCATACTGAAAAGTCTATGCATTGTTTATAGGATATAAAGGTTGAGTATATTAGTCTTTATGGTGGGAAGGGCTGAGCGGGGGGGGGGGGGGGGGGGTGGTGTGCTTTTGGTGTAGGAAACTTTAATAAAAGTGCAAGCACACCACCAGGCGCCACACCAACAGCTGGCTGCACACAAAGAACCCTCTATGAAAGGTGGAATGAACAAAGAGCCAACCAGAAACAAACTTTAATTAAATTTCGATGAGTACAAAGTCTATAGTAAATATTGTATCTAGGTTTTTATTTTTTTATTCATTAGCAGACCTTCATTGATGAGGCTTTAGTGTTGTGGGAATAAAGCAATTGGACCTTTTGAAGCGTAAATCAATTACTCCTAAAGATAACCTTATTTAATATATATATATATACATATATATATATATATATATATATATATATATATATATATATATATTATATATTATATACAGATATATAAATACTTTGTTAATCCTGTTACTCATCAAAACAAAACAAGTGTAGGCCTCAGGAATATATACATATAGACCCAATATATCTTTCTTTACATTATTATTATATTATTGTTTATTTGATTACTTTATTTTAGGCAGGGGTTCGATGTTGCAGTAAAACCTCGAACCCGGTTCATAAATCGTGGTAAGTGTAAGGCATCTATTTGAAAGTCGATTTCTTACAAAAATGAGTTCTTATACAATTTTTGATAAAGTGATCTCCTGAGGAAAATTTTTTTCTTGAAATCCGACAGTGTTGGTTTCGTTCTTTTCAGTCGATCATTAAAATGAGAGAGGTAAATGAGAAGTGTGTTAGTGTTATTTGTTTTGTTTGTTATTAGGGGAGGGGAGTTTTATCCGTTTGGCTACTGCAAGTTTCCTGTGTATTTTAAATTTCTCTTTTCAACGAAATGTTTTTGCAGCAGTTGTTTAAATTGTTTACGAAAATATCAAAACTAATGTTTAACTGGTTCTATTCCTAGTTTTCAAAACGCCGTGAGATGACGCTGATATGAACTTGATAGGTCTGGTTCACTTTTAAAACCCGATTTTTTCGTTTGTATTTAATGTGCTTCTTTCATTGTTTGAAAATAAGAAATGCCTATGATACGAAAAATATAAGATTCTTTAGTTAATAAATTTAACTTTTTGTAAGACAGGAATGTTATTTGTTGGTTATCCTAAAACATTTTCGTGGAAAAGTGTAGATTATATCAGATGAAACACGCTTTTTGCTGAAGATGTATTCAGAAGGCCAAAGGCGTGTCAATACCAGTGACGTAATAACTATTAATACAGAGATAAAGCTTAATGTTAATATATAATTTATCATTACGTCGCCCGGGGATTATTGACGTAGCCACTCCCAGGAGACCTGACGTTCCATATATTATCTCAATCCCTTAATATTTTCCCCTTAGTTCTCATTTCCAATAAGAGTTATGTCTTGCGGACAGGATGTTGACGTTTTTTATGACATCGTTTTGCCAGGGATGACAAATTACTACTTTATGCTTACCTAAATAGTACCTTTTGCTTTTTAACTTATTTTTACCCCTCTCCCCTTAAGGAGGAAATCCGCTTATGACGCGTGTGGTCGCAATGCGGAAGTGCCGACTAGAATATTTTACGTTACAGGACCTATGAATAACAAAACTGGCGATGGTTGAAATATATATATATATATATATATATATATATATATATATATATATATCGTAAATCGCCTTTGTTACGATGCCAGAATTAAAGAAATTAGATGCATATAAATTTATTTTCTCTCTTTCTAGGTGCCGCGAAAGTGATCTTCTTTTGATGAAAATTGGTACAAAAATACTTTTCTAAGTCTGTACAAACACTGCCTCATTTGAAAATTCTACCGGAACAATGTTTTTTTTGTTGGCATAATTTCCAGAAAAATATCGTAGCACTTAAAGCGTTGTGGTTATAGGCTTCCATGTAAACTTTTAATGGGTTTTTGATGAAAGAATTTGTAAGGCGATAATTTACGCTGAGAAAAGGAGATGAAACTAGTTTTTCTAATTCATTTTAGGTTTGGATACTTAGAATCAGTGGATTCATTTGAAACATTTCTAAATCGTTGACGCATATCCAAAGTGAGTTATTAGTTCATAGATAAAGAAATAAAAAAACAAATGTTTTATTATCTGACAATAGCTGTTTTATAATTTTTCTTTCAATATCTACGAAAAGGTTAGAAAAACGCGGTATGTCGAGGGTAACCATTTGAAGATTTATTAAATTCCCACGGTTCTAGGGTAGTTATCAATGGGACAATCGTAGTTGGAGAAATACGTGCTAAAAATAATAATTTACTCAGCCTAAAACAATTATATTTTGACAGTTGATCTTCTTATTTTGTTGGATTTGTAATGTTAGTAACTTTTGTTTTAAAGTATAAAACTGGCCCTCATGGTTTGGAGGCCGAACTAACTATCTTTCGTATCCTATACATTATGTAAGAATAATGTTTTTTTTTCTTCTTTTTTAAAATATTTTTTTTCGTTAATTACTTTATCTTTAAAGACGGTATGTTCTATAGGGCATTCTCCAGACTACGAGGATGGAAAATATGATTATTAAAACGTCCTCAGTAAGAGACTTGGGATTTTATCGCCTCTTCAAGTCTCTCAAAATTCACGTCTGTGTGGATTTCTGTCATGCAACTTTAGTGAAATTGGCTTACATTAAAATAACGCTCAGTTTTTGTGTGATAAATTCTGCAGTAGTGACAGAATTAATTCTTGTCACATAGCAGATATGATACTTTTCAAATGAAATGCTTTGGGTGCTTGAAAAATAACTCACTTATCTACAAAAAAAAAAAAAAAAAAAAAAAAAAAAAAAATAAGCTCTTCAAGAAGGGAATCTGTCCCAAGAGGCCTTAATATATGGAATATGGCTGTTGTAGGAGGGTCCAGACACACGAAGGGAAATTGGCTGAGAAACGAGAGCGGGGAGTTGATTTTATGGTCCTTCCCTCGGGGAGCAGCTCTACAATCCTTCCGACCATTTGAGGGTAGCATTTCGGCGTAAGCCAACAATTCTGGGAAGGATCTGCTTTTCAGAACTCACTTCATATTAGCGCTTACCAGCAGGGTAAAAAGAGTAATTGAGCTTGCACCCTAGATGAGATAAACGTTTAGGCTTATTAACACCTTGGCTTCGGTAGGGGACATGTATGTCCCATACTGGCTTCCACTGAGGTATGGCAGGCAAAATAGCCCAACTCCTTTAACTTACGATGGCGGTAACTTCCCAAAATAATTTAAAAAAAAAACTCATAGTCCAGTAGATGCACATAAATTAAACAAATTATTAGAAAGTACTGGACAGATATATCTCGTAACGTACACTAAAGAACGAAATCGGGACACCAGTGTCCCGTACCCAGCCGATACAAAAGTTGAAACTGTGCATACGCTTTGAGCAGAGTGTGTAAGGAATCCGAATTACTGCCTATTTTTTTTTTTAATATGGACGATGAAGTCCAATCGAATAATTAAATCAAGTTTTTTAAAAAATATTTGAATTTTAGTTTTTGCATTATTACGCCTTATTAAAAGCTGAAACTTGTTAAAACATTTTTTTTATATTTACCTTGTTTCTTACGATTCCTGCATATAATATTTGTAAAGTTTGAGATTTGAACGTAGGTACTTATTTTGCATTATCAAATACTCATTTGTTTGTCATCTAATCCCACTCCTCCTTCGAAGTAGTTATTATATAACCATCAGTAACAAAAATATTAAGCAATAACCTTCGGAAAATTTGTTTTGACTTCATGAGATGTGTGTATATATATATATATATATATATATATATATATATATATATATATATATAGAGATGTTTATGGGACACGTATGTCCCGTACCGCTAAGCAGTTGGAATCGTTACAGGACACATGTGTCCCTTACCGACTCTACGACAAACCACTGAAATTTCGTGCCGAAGCCAACGTGTTAAAAAAAAAACATTTTTTGAGGGGGCCTTTCATTGAAATCTATTTTTTTCTATCTGTAGGAGAGAGTTTTTTCTACACAATTTCCAATGATTGTAATGAATAACCCGGTTTACTTATACTAAGCAGAACTTTTATTAAATAGAATAGAATTCAAATTATAGATCTAATAAAATAAGACCCTCAAGAACAATATAATACATGTATTAATTATGTTTACAATAATTTCCAAATTAATTTTGTTGATCTGTCATCTTTTGCCCTTGATTCCGAAGCGTACCCCAACCCATAAACAGAGCAAAAAGTTTGTATACGTAGTCTGGGAAGTAGCGGACATCAGCATTATTGTTTCAAATTAAAGAATGTATAGCTAATGTATGCTGTAGCTTCTTCAGGCTAAAGCATATTTATTGGTTTTGAGTTTCGAAATCATAAATAATTAGATTCAAATAGATGTTTTCCTAAAACAACGAGATACCATTTTACTGCCTATTAAATAATGCAACTTTTGAGGCGGAGGCAACCCTCGTAAGTCTACAAATAGTTGATTACGAAAATATTGAATAATTTAAGAAAACACTGATATCATAAGTTAATATGGATTTTAGTGTAGCTCTTAATTTACATAAATAATGCTTAATAAATATTGAAACTGGTGTTTCTTTTTGGAAATTTAATGTAGATTCCAATAATGGGGTCCTTGTTTACGATGCATTAATCTAAAGTCCCGAAAACGCTGTTTTTAATAAAAAAAAACACCAATAGTTTTGAAAATGACAAACGTTTGAGTACCTCGGCTACATGTTCAGATAGAGCGCTCAATTCTGCGTCTCTGAACTACAAATGAGGTGCAGAATAAACCTCTAAAGTTATGACATCTCACACCAGGACACCCTGAATTAATGAAGTTCGGAAATCGAGGTGTAGTAACCAGCATTTTCTGCGAATACCGCGCCGTAGATCTTCCTAACATTGTTAGCAAATGTTCGATAAGAATTAGCAGTTAGGAGTTGTATCTGATATTTCTAACTGCTAATTATTATTAACGTAAGCGGTTTGAACAGTTATCAGGAAATAGCGTCACTGCTTTAAATATGATATTATTCCAGAAGGAAGATATGATTCCTTGTGTCAAAAACAATTCCCTCTGGTTTGACTGGCCTAATGTCAAATCGATAGCTGTTCTGCTGGAGTACTGCTCCCTTTCTCCTGATCTTTATGCAACAGCAGCCCAGTTCGACCCAAATGTATTGAATAATGTAGGCGATTCCGGTGCATCAACTTAGGGGCCAAGTTCTAGGGGAAGAAAAACATTCAGCACAGTATTGAGGAAAACATTTTTCCGTGAATGTCCCCTCCTACAAGTTTGATTTCTATGTGTAATAAAAAGATTCGCTCTGTTCCAAATATTGGCGGTAGAAAGTACTCGCAGGAAGTTGATGATTATTACGCAAATATAACACTAGGGATATGTAAATAACACACACACACACACATATATATGCGTGTGTAATTATTAGAGTCCGGAAGTTAGGCAAAATACCTTTTTCATCTGAATGGATATATTGAAGAATCAGATAAAAATAAATATGTTTCCGTGCATTTAGGAAGTGTAGAGACAATTTTTATTTTGCCTATTTTAAGATTTAAAGCCTTTTTTTGCCTTTTTTGCTTGTTATGCAATTTTTTCCTGCGATTTAAACATTTTAAAAAGCACATAACGAATTTCAGTTCATCGAAAACAAAATAGGTTTCACAAATTAAATTGCATTTTGCCGTCTCAAATATCAACTCGAAAGCTTATTTTCCCAACCCGTGGATTGATCCTCTGTAAATAACAGATCCTTCCTTGGTAGAAGGAATGCACAGGCATAATGAATAGGAGGAAAGAGAGAGGATGAGAGAAGTACGTCTCCTTCCTCACACCCCTTTTGCTCTGACAATGTGATGCAGAGGAAGTTTTTCCATAATGAAAAACATTTTTTCTTGGAAGGTCTATGAGAGTGATACTTTGAAAAAGCATCTTGTTGTTGCTTGTAAGAAGGGAAAGTAAGAGTAAGTGCACTAATTCTGTATAAATTGATAATAAAGAAATGAATGAGTATTTAAAATACATATTTTCATTAATAATGAGTGAGATTCCTGTTTTCCTTCACTCCTGATGAATACCTATTTTAATTACAATACTGCCTATTTTCAGTAATTCAAGTGCCTTTTTGCTTGCCTATTTTAACCAAAAATAAATGCCTATCTTCCGGGCTCTAGTAATTATTTACGAAAATTCGTTTGACAATTTTTTTATTTATGAATTCATTACTTTTTTTTAATTATGGACATTTTAGAGTATAGATACATATCTATATTATGGACAGAATAGAGTATTTTGGGCTGCAAGATATTCATTTGATACAAATTTTAGATGTGGAAAACTCCTTTGTCCACTTTTCTTAGAGAGTCGTTTTGAGTTTTTTCATTGAAAATTGCTGTCTAATGAATGTCTTTCAGCCCAAAATACTCTGATATAAAATGTCCATAATTATAAAAAATAATTGGTTCATAAATAAAACGACATAGTTATTCAGTTTGCATTTTAAGTATTTGCCATTTCCCTTCTGTATGTACATTGAAAGTTCATTAGTTGCTAGGTATTGTAAGTATATGTTCTATATAGATACAAAAGGTATAATTATCATCTAGAAAGGTCGTGTCTGATTGTTACGAGAAAATGGATGGGAAGATTAATGCTCCAATGGAGACAGTGATAAAATGAAAAGAGCAATCCATTTTTCAAACCTAGAAACCTTTAAATGACCAGTCATTTTCGCTGCAGACTGGGTTTATCTCACCTTGAGTGTCATCTTGGAGTCCATCGCTCATCTCAACACTTGAGCGAAGGAGAACACCGGACAAATCGGCATCGCTAAAAGACTTACAACTTACTCGTATCTCAATTTTTCCTTTGGTACTTGCGGACTCATAAATCACGAAGATGTTTCACGATCTGTGACAATGAGAAGACATTTAATTTCATGAGATGATGGTCAACAGACGTTTCTCATTTCTCATTTACCCTTCAATTAGATGGAATAGTTCTAAAACCTAAATTCTAAGGCATATATATGAATAACACGCTACATTAAAATCAATAAAAACCGATTACCTCTCGTTTAGGACCAGTGAAGGCTTTGAGAGGTCATGCAAGGGAAATAGTTTTTAATATTTATCAATACTTAGCTAAAGCTATGACTAAAAACAATTTAGGCTAGAGCCTGTACTAATAGATGGTTTACTTAGAGGGAAGAGGGCGTGGATTATATTCCCCGTGCAAGTAATTAGTGGTAAAAATTCCTTCTGTTATAGCATTATTATTAGGAGGTTAAAAACGTCTTTAGTCTTAGCTTTGGCTATGTACTGATAAATATTAGACACATATGTCTGTGGCGAGGTTACCTGAGTGGTAGAGCACTGGATTAATATGCTGGAGGACCCGACTTCAAATCCCGAGCAAGCACTAAAGATTTTTATCTTCTAGTGTCTTCGTTCGTGAATATTCGGCCTCCATGACCGTCCCTAAGCCAACCCAGGCTTTAATTAAGTTATTAATGGGAACCTTGGTGCTAATGACCCTAGCAGTCAAATCAGCAAAGGGGAAAATCAGGTGGCCGGAGCATAGTGCTGACCACAATATTTCCCTAGTGTGCCGTATGGTCATAATTCAGATACCTCTCTAGCATCTGCCCCTCAGGGATCTCATGGCCTGTTACTGGACTGATTTTTTTTTTTTTTTTAATCTTTTTCTGGATGATCAATTTTTGTTTCTTGGAATCTATGTATTTTACACAGCTGATTACTCGCAGCCACAATCACATCTCTACAATGGTTTTAAATATGAGATAACGCAAAATGGACAAAGAGGTTTTGGCCAATGACGAGCTGCAGAACCTCAAATATAGATCCTGTCTAATGAGAGTGTCTATGATTGTCCTAGACAATCCTGGCATTCAAGGTGGCTAGATAATACAGCCAAGTCTACAGCTATCATTAATGGGCTTAGCTGATAAGCACAATCAGCTTCTACAGAACGGACTTTGGAGCACATCAATAAGTCCCTTTGTTCCTGGAAGCATATTGAACCTCCTTTACGGGGAAACGAGACACTATCTAGTTGAAATCTTATGCTCCAATGCCTTAAAAGGAAATTAGAATGACATATTGTCTATTGTGAATTCTAGCCCCGTTTCACTTGCTTCAAAAAATTTGGAGGACTTCCACTTCTTAAACTTAAAAAGGTATTAGCCACTCTTTGGGAGGGTTTTGCTCAAGAACAATTTTTCTCTGGGTCAACCCACCTCTTCTTAGGTTGACTTCCATGCAGCATTATTTAAAAAAAAAAAAAAAAACTAATGTTCTGTACATCTGACAATTAAAAATTAACATTGAGTTTATACTTATTCACAGCGTAAACATGGTTTTTCGACAAAATCTGATTACCGTAAATTATGAAACAAATCAAAGGCCATTTAAAGCTTCTAGGCAATCTAAATAAATTTAATAAATACTTTGATTTTATAAGTTGAATTTTATAATTTTACACAGGACTGTATATATATATATATGGAGGCCCGGTGGCCGTGAGATTGCTTCTAGGGGTCATCTTTTTTTTTTTTTTTTTTTTTTTTTTAGTATTTATTTATTTGAAATCTGTACAGGTTAACAGTACAATGATCAAGTTTGTTGATCCAGATATTATGTACAAGTTGACAAAACTGGCAAAAGTAAAATAAAATAAAAATAAAAAAAATACAAAATTTGGAAGAAGCCAACCATTGTTGGCACTTCCAGAGGTGTCTTAATAAATATTTTATTGATCATGAAAAGATCTGGCAAGTAAATTGTCTCGGGGCCACTGTCTCTTAAGCCGCCTGGGAGGATTGTCTGGATGGTATTGGGAAGATAAGGATTGACCTACGGGATTAGGATGGTAAGACAATTTGGAGTGGAACGTTTGGAAACGGGTTTTAGCGAGGTCAAGGACAAATGGGATGTTGAGGTCATTGTGTAGGGTTTTGTTGGATACATAGAAAGGGGCATTTACAATTTTACGGAGGACTTTTGACTGGAATGCCTGTATTCTGTTGATGTTGGATGTTTTTGCAGATCCCCAGAGTTCAAGTCCGTATGTCCATATTGGTCGGATGATTGTTTTATATATCGTAATTTTGTTCTGTGTCGATAGTTTAGATGAAGGTCCAAGGAGTCGTTTAAGTAGTCCGTATCGTTTGTTCAGTTCTTGTCTTTTCAGTCTCGTGTGAGGGTTCCATGTCAGTCGGCTGTCAAGGTATAATCCTAGATATCGAACCTCGCTGGATGTTGGTAGTGGAGTGTTTTTGAGGTAGACTGTAGGACATGATCTCCGGTTTAGAGTGAATGTTACCTGTTTACATTTTTCAGGGTTGATTTTAATTCTCCACCTTTCACTCCAATGCTGAATAGAGGTAAGATGTTCCTGCAGGTGTTGGGATGCTACTGAAGGATCAGGGGAAGTTGATAGGATGGCAGTATCATCTGCGTAGGTGGTCAGTAAGGTTTCAGGGTGTGTGGGAATATCCGCAGTGTAAAGGAGGAAAAGGAGAGGACCAATAATACTTCCTTGGGGAACTCCAGCATGTATGGAGCAGGTCGGGGAAAAAGTTGTACCTTGTTTGACTTGAAAGGATCTGTTTGAAAGGTAGGATTTGAGGATAAGGAAATAGGTGTGTGGAAGTATAAGCTTTACTTTGTAAAGTAATCCCGGGTGCCAAACCCGATCGAATGCTTGAGCAACGTCGAGAAAGGCACTCGTGCAAAAACTCTTACGTTCAAGCGAGGATGATATTGAGTCTACAACTCGTAAACACTGTTGTATGGTGGAATGCTGGAAGCGGAAACCAAATTGGTGGTTGGGGATTTTCTTCGAGGACTCTATGATAGGAAGGATTCTTTTGTAAAGGAGTTTTTCAAATATTTTGGACATTAGTGGCAGAAGGCTGATTGGTCGATAGGAAGAAGGGCAATCGGGAGGTTTGAAAGGTTTGGGAATAACAATAATAACTGAGTGTTTCCAGGGGTTCGGGAAATGGGTTGTAGGGGTCATCTTTAGGAAAAAGAAAAGGCATGAGCCCTATTTTGGCTAGAAAAGGGTGGTAACCTAAATAGAACCCGTCTTCTCAGTAAATAATAATGTACTTTAAAATTTAAATAATATATATATATATATATATATATATATATATATATATATATATATATTATTCTTGTGGATGACCCAAAATATTTCTTAATGCGTTTCGTTCTTTTATGCTTAGGGTCGGGAAAAAGTAACACATGTTTCGTGCTTAATTGATGAGGTGCGAATGAATTAAGCACGAAACATGTAGGGCAGGAAAAAATAAAGTGGTGTGACACAAGGAAGTACTACTTTTTCCCGACCCTAAGCCTAAAAGAACGAAACGCATTAAATAATATATATATATATATATATATATATATATATATATATATATATATATGTATGTATACATACCTATATCCTGCATTTAATAAATTGATTAGTCAATATTATTACGTTTTCCCCGATTAGAAACGGTAATTTAGGTCTATTTAGGCTTACATGTTAGTAATTCTCAAATCCCTTTCTCCTTCGAAATAATGGGATATAATGGAAAAGGAATGGCGAGAGTGGCCGCAACGGATTTATTTCTCCAGGAAATATGTTAGAAGAGGACTGAACCAGTTGATTAATGCTCCCAGCTCTTGAGAGTAATAGGATCGGAGAAGAAATATTTCCAAGTGAACGTGCCCAAAGAGTTTGAGATATCTTCTGGCCAAATTTTCCCATCATTGCCTCCTTCTCTTTGTATAACACCGCAGGGGGGGGGGGAGGGGCGGAGAGAGGCCTTTGGCTTTAATGTTTTATAACCGAGTAAACTGCTAATGTTGCGTGTAGCCGAGTTGACTGGTTAATGTTGTATAGAGGTGTACCCTGTCAATGTTGCGTAGTCCAAACTAATTAGCCATTCTTTCTGTTCCCTCTATTGCTTCCAACACTTTGTGTTTAGCTTCCACCAAAATTTGGGTTTAATGTTATGTTTGCTTGACAATACAAATATGAACATAAAAGTGAAACGTAAATAATAATGCGAATGTGGATTGGTAATATCTTTCAAATTCCTGCTTTAGTCTTATGTGGTCGTTGGTAATGATGGACGACGTAAAATTAGAATGGCCAAATCCTTCACAAAATGCTAATGCCGTCGTTGGAGGGTTGAATACGGCTAGAGTTTCTCTAGGCCCGCCCAGCCATTAAATAATTTATTAATAGCTACCAGAAAATGAGAAAACCAGGCGGCCAAAGCAATCCACTGACCACAGTATCTCCCTAGTATGCCGTATGGTCAAGAATCGGATATTTCAAGTGTATTTCTCCCTCTAAGCCTTTCTGGCCTATTAAGGGACTGATTTGTATACATGTTGTGTATTCTCGCCAGGGCACTAATTACGGGTGTATTAATGTTTGATCGCCAGACACATAAAACAACTCACCAGGCACATTTCAAATAAAAAATAGCTCTTACCTCGCAAGTATCTCGTGGGCTAATGCTGATCTGTAGTAGCTCTTGGTCCTGCGCAGATTGCATAGGTAGGTTTTATATCGCAAGGCATGGTATTTGAAAACTGATTAAAGCGGGCTATTTGAATAAGGGACACCCATTTATATATATATATATATATATATATATATATATATATATATATATATATATATATATATATACATATATATATTAATATATATATATATTTATATATATATATATATATATATATATATATTTATTAATATATATATATATATATATATATATGTATACATACATACATATACATTTACATGCCCTTAGGCTGCGCTGAAATGATATTTCATGATCCAAGGGTCACGAATAAAATCAGTCGTTATTATACACATATATACATATATATACATATATATATATATATATATATATATATATATATATATATATATATAATAACGACTGATTTTATTCGTGACCCTTGGATCATGAAATATCATTTCAGCGCAGCCTAAGGGTTGCGTGATTGGGTATACGTCATAAACTTCTTCTCCGCCATATACGGACGGAGAAAAATCGCTAGAATGTTCACAGAATCATTTCTTACTAAAATACTCTTATTCTAAAATATTCACATCGAGTCTAGTGAAAGATAAACGGAGAATTAAGGATAATATTGTTGCCCGAATTCTTACCCTATTAATATTTGCGTATAAAATTATGCAAATATAGCAAAACCGAGCAATTTTGTTATTTTGGATCTATGATTGAAAGTAATGGGAGAGAAGATGTTCAATAAAGGATTACTAATGGTAATAAAAGAATGGTGGTTGCTTAAATCAATACTATGGAGCAGTAATCTACTATATACTTGTCAAATGCCACTCACTCACTAACCTATCATCGACCAGCCCAAACCACTGGACAGAAAATTTTGCATGGACACTCCGTAAGTAAACACTCGCTAAGAAAGGAATTTTTGATATTAGGATTTTGTTCGTAATAACAATATTTTAGCTACAACGATTCTATGATGAAGTATGATGATTAATCTTAAATATAATCATTTTTGAGGCCAATTAATGGTGGATATTCGTATAGACTGAGCGTAGATTCTCATTGATTGAGAGAAAAATGGTCAACTACGGTTTATTAATTAATTTTCCTGTTCCAAAATTGTAACAGATTATTTCTGAATCTTCAGCGTACTTAGTTTAACGTATTACCATTCTCTCTACATAATAAATAAATAAATTGGTCTCCTTTAAATTATAAGGCCACGAGTTCCAGTCGGGCGTATATTGTAGAGATGTAGAGATATCTGATTCCTGGCCACCTGGCATGATAGGGAGATAGTGTGGTCACTACTGAGCACTGGCCGTCCGTTTTTTCACTCACATGATTAAATGAATACCTTCTAAAAGTGTCTAGGCCACGCTTGAACGGCGAACATCAAAGAATCCGCTTGATCAATGGGCAACCGGCAAATACAGTGAACTTGAATTTTTATGGTACATATTTCCTCTCTCTCAATCAGTTAAATGGAATTTAAAACTAATGAGAAACATCAAAGAACCATAAAGTAATTTTGAGATGAAAGTGGAAAAAAAAAGGAATCATTAAACCTGAAATGTTTGGTTTTACTACTGAGATAAATCAGTTTAACCAAGAGTTTAATTAAAATTGCTGTGAACACGATGACATTTTATTTGTATCATGAAAGCGCCAAGCTAATACATGGCAATGGAACTAAAAAAAAACAAAAACGAATATCATATCTTGCCTGGTTATTACAGATGTTTCTCTTAGTTAAAAATAATTATTAAATCACATAGCCAGTTTTTTTTTAAAAAACTCAACGTTTTAGAATCATTAAGCGTAAAGTGTCTCCGTATAATGTTTTTTTTTACCTTTATAGGGGCGAATAAAGCCCCCCTGCTTATGATGTTTATTCTTCTTTATGAAGCCCAATTCGACTAGAAATATCGATAGTTCGTAACCTCAAACCCGTCGTTCCAATTTGTAAACGCCATCGTGTATTTTCCACGCTCTTCAATCAAAGAGCTTACGGTTTTGTAAGCGTCTTTGACGTATCCCTGAAAATCTATTAGGAATTGAACGGAAAGAAAACATCAATCTTTCATTGTTTTGAGTGTTATCATGCCGATACTACGACGGATGCGGCAATATGGGTGCGTTCGGGGCTTCTGTGCCGCCGAGAGACTGGAGGCTTGTACGGCTTGAGAGAAAGAAGAGGCAAGTCGCAGTTGTTTCCAATTCAGTGTGTAGGCCTTAAGAGTGTTCCAGGAAGACTGACTGACCCTCTCGGAGTCTCCTGTCTTAAGCCCATAGGCGGACCGCGACCAGGCAGTGGAGGGGGAAGTCAGATGGACTGACTACCGGAGTGGGGGCTGAGCGCCGGGGGGGGGGGGGGGGGTGAGGGAAGTGCCCGGAAGAGGGGGTAGGACGCTGTCAGACGGTGACAAGAGGAACCACTGAGAAAATAGATTTTACATTTCCAGCACTTATAAACGCTGTACTTTCTTTGCAGTTTACAAATCACACATCAAATTTAATATGACTTTTGTAAATTGAATACTTGATGTTTTTCAAGGGTTATTAATATAAATCCCATCTATCTTCCAAAATAATTATTCTATCAAATGGTAGTGGTCTCATCCGACTCAAAGAAAATCAAAAATGCTACTAAAATCAAAAATATTATAGTACCAACAGGGTTTTCTCTAAAATCCAGTGTTTGGCCCCCCGGAACGTCGTTCCCACCTAATAGTAACAATTTTTTTTAAACATTATCAAAATGTGTGTTTTCAGCATGTACATTATTCCTTTTGATAATTTGTTAGGTGTTGATAAGAAATATATTATTGCTTCTCGTTGAACGAATAATATAGCATTCGAAACTACTTTCCCCTGAATAGATACCCTTTGGTGACAGTAATCGACCTCAAGAATTTTAGAATAAACATAACATTATACTGGGTTCCGGGACATAAAAAAAACATTGAAGAAGGTAGAGTTGACTTACTGGCATGGGTTGAGACGTAGGAACGAAGTTATGGACAATTTTAACTGTCCCACAAAGAAATCGTACGACAAACTAACCAAGATATAAAAGACTAATAGCAATTGAAGCACAATAGAAAAAAAAATCAATTTTTGTTTTATGGGGTGCTGTATCCAGTTACTACGTTATGTGAACGCTTTTATTATTTACTAGCTGTTACCCAGTGTGCCATGCTACACCTACTTTCTGCCTATCACTCTCCCCGTATCAAGATCTACCTGTATACCCAGTTACGTTTCGTGAGACAGCCAACCGAGGCCAATACCACAGCAGTTCTGCAAAAAACCGACAGAGGCCAGCACCAGAGTCTGCAAATAGGTAGCTCTTATCAAAGAAAGGCCAGTACTCCTTAGTTAGACAGTGATTGTTGATATAAAATTGAAATAATCTGCATTACAAGATTTTGTAATGATGTAAAGTCATCAATGAGTTCGAGTTATTCTAATTATCAGGAACATCAATAAATAAATTTGAGACATTACTCAAAATGGCTGTCGATTCAAAATGGCCGTCACAATCTGAATGGTTCAGTGTAGCCAAGGAAGATTTAAGTATTCTAAGCGAAAATGACTCCCCCACTTTCTAACATTCGCCATGGGAAACACTATGACCAAAACGTTTCTCATTTTCATTCCTTATTTTATTAAAATACTAATTTTAATATTAAATGCAATTAAAACAAAACAATAACCAATTAAAACGTTAGGTAAACAGTGACAAACGCCCCGTTTAAAAGAACAAAACTAACAATTGTTAAGTTTTAAGCACTTATTTCTTAAGTTAAGAAACCATCTGAAACGAGTACCAGCATGCATATTAACTATTAATTATATATATATATATATATATATATATATATATATATATATATATATATATACGTACAAATTTGAAACTCCATTATATTCTTGATCTATGGGATCTAAAACATGAAATTTTCGTGTCGGCACTTCCGGATTTCTTTATGAGGTCAACTTCATAAGCGGGCTTCCTCCCTATGGAGGGAGGGAAGAACCGCGCTAAAAATGTGAAGTTTTTGTGTATGTAATAAGTAGTGTAGTACCTTTCATTATACAATATCTTGTACAGATTTAAAATTAGATTAAATTAAAAAACATCAAAATAAATTCCGTCAAATTTAATTCTTGATAGTACCCAGCGGATTTCCTACTTATTGCAAGGTAGAAGAAATTCTACCTTACTAGCAGAGCTAGCGAAATGGATACAATTGGATAAGACGGAGCATTTAATAAATGAAAACATTATTAGATTTCTTAATCGTGTCTTTTTATATGAACCTACTCTTTTTATTACAATTTCTTATTATTCTACTTTAAAATTAAACTACTTTGAAAGATTTCTTGATGATTAAACTGCTCCAGGAGATATTCAATTTATTTTAAAATGTTGACTAAAACGAAATATAATGTCATTTTTATTAATCCTTATTCAATATTTTAATGTTTTACAGACTCATTATTTGCTAGTCGCCTCCGTTGCGATCCAGCAATAAATAAATAAATAATGTTTATTTTTATTATTCATAACAAAAATACCTAAAAACTCTAACTTGAAAAATTTAAACACTGGTCTATTGTAAAAAAAAAAGAAATTATATAATACACTCTCATATATTATATGTATGTACATATAAAAAACACACACACATATATATATATATATATATATATATATATACATATATATATATATATATATATATATACATATATATATATATATATATATATATATACATACCTATGAATATATATACATATGAACTAGATAGCTGCCACATTGATCGTTCTTTCGGCTCGCAATATATATAAATCCTATGCGTATATAAAATTAATGGACGAGTTCGTTAACCAGCCAATTGGCTCATTGTGGAATTGAGATGTACTCTTGAACAAAATTATTAATTTGCCTATGCCCCTCTTGATTATATTTTTTATCAGTCATTCCCTTTCATTCAAACGTTGTGACCGAATAATGAGAATGATCCGTTTTGAAATTCAGAGAAATCGTTTCATGAGCAGTGAGAAATTAATAATTTGCTGATCTTATATACATATATATATATATATATATATATATATATATATATATATATATATATATATATATATTACTATTATGGTAAAGGATAATAGGAAACAGTAAGCAGTGTTTTTCTAGAGCGAACCTTGACAAGGCCTGGGAGTCATTTTTCTGTGTCAGGTAGAGGACATTAGGGATAAGAACGGAACCACGCTAAGATGATGAGTTCCTTCGAGTCGGACTTTTTTTGTTGTGAGGTTTTTCTAAGTGGAATGGATAGTTACGGTTTTATTAACCCTCCGTCGACCAGGTGGGGTCTAGGCGGACCCCACGCACACTATTTCCCCCTCCCTTATAGCTACCGTCTCTCTACCTTCCTTTTCTTTGAGTAGTTTCCTAATCAGTAGTGCTCCGAAGAAAAACGGCTTCGCGGTCTGTTTGGACCCCACGTGGGCTTCCGTAATAAGTTTTTTTTTTTTTTAAATATTTATATGAATTTTATTTTTCCAATTTAATTAGTTTGCATCATGGTAGTATCTGGTATAAAGATAAAACTCAATTCATCGAATTTTACAATCTGACGAAAGGATTCCATTTTCCTGTATTATAGTCTTTCTGTAACGTAATTTCAAAACCTGCAACCACAATTTTGAAACCTGAGACTCCATATTTGGAGGCTATCTTCACAGACACCTACAAATTGATAGAATATTTTTTTAAGGTAGTCTTATGAACTATTAGCACGTTACCACCATAAATGTAAGTAGGGTCCTGGTGGAGCCTACGTGGGCGACGGTGTAACTCTCTCCCACGTGGTCGAAGGAGGGTTAATGGGCGATTAGTTCCAAGGTTATTATTAATTTATTTTAATTAGATGTATTATATCATATCATGTAAGCTTTATTATTTTCACCAATTTAACCGTGAGTTCTGGCGAGTACTGTAAGAGAGCTGATGCAGCTCGTTGCATACTCCGAAGAATCTAGTGGGCTACACGCATAGAATGGCGGTCTTTTGTTACCATATGGCCATAAGTCAGGTTTGTATGGCCTATTCTCATCCTAGTTAAAACCACCTCTTGAAGTCTATTAACTCTTAAGGCACTTCCCCATGGTTTATTTGCAGGCTTGATAATTGAGGTATTTCTGTCCATATTGATTGCCATTGGCTGCGAACTCTTCTTGGGAGCCTATTTTAAGTAGGTATTAGAGACAAAAAATGGAATACCTCACAAACAAGACACAAAACTCACGTATCAAGACGATTAAATGAATTCGTCAACCAGTAAAATAGTTTAGTTAGTATTTGGGATTGACCTGAACTACACTCCAAGGCAGTATGTAATTGTGTATTCATGGGGCGTGATTATTGTTCTCGAAGGGTAGTAACTATTTAATATTCAGAGTTAATGAGAGACATACATTATGGATATAAGGAAAATCCGTCCATTACCAGTTTGGTTTATTCCGTAACAAATTTATTAGTTTGCCAGTACCGTCGGTGAATATTGATAATATTTATTTATTGAGAGTACACAGTATTTATTTACTCTTAAAGTCTATGTGCGAACAAAGCTAAATGTTTCTTATACTAATTGAAGCTAGGAGGAAGTCAAATGAAAAAAAAAATACAAAAATATACTGTAGTAGCTGAAAACATGTATCATTGTTTAAGCAAACAAAATAAATAAAATAATAATAATAAAGGCAAATAAAAATATACAAAAAATATGAATTAAAAAATATACCTATATAAAAAAAATAATAATAAATAAATAATTTATAGGGAGGATTTATAAAAAGGTAGGAACTTATTTTTATTTTTTTAAATATTTTAAAATATTATCAATGTGTGTACTGTCACGTTTAAACAATTCGTGTAAGTCTGTAGATAAGTCAATGTCTTTCCTTTCCCTGCAGTCTGTAAGTATGTGTTTGATTGTTAAAGAAACTTAGCAAAGTGTACAAATAGGTTTGTCCTGTCTTGTCATTAAATATGAATGAGTCAAGTGTGAATGTCCAATACGTAGTCTAGTAAGCACGACTTCTTCTCTCCTAACATTCCGAATACTGGAACTTGAGGCTCCTATTGTCGGATTAATCTCTCGTAACTTGTTGTCTTGTGTGTACGTCCAGTCAGTTTGCCACTTTTTCAGTATGTGTTTTTTTTATGATATTGTTTATGTCATGTCTAGTTATCTGATTAATGTCTTCAGTTGTTTGTCTTGTAGCTAATTTTGCTTCATTGTCTACGGCGAATATTGATTCCTTGCAACGAAATTATTATATATTTTGTGGAACTAATAAGTAAGATGTGTTATGAATATAAGGACAATAGTTCATATATTGGGAGATATTTATATGTAAGGACCATAGAATCTCTAACTGAGAGAGTTTACTTTTCTGCCCAATCCATGCCAACATTAGTAAAAAATATTTTACTTACCCTAATTTTATTTCTTTTTTAAAAACAATATATATATATATATATATATATATATATATATATATATATATATATATATAAAGTCCGACTCACAGGAACTGCATCATCTTAGCGCGGTTCTGTTCTTATCTCTAGACTCATTTAAAATGATTAAAATAGAAGCTGTTATTATTTTGGGTCCACATTTCTAGAAATCATGAAGATTAGATAGTTAGCCGTCGAGGTGATAAGTAAAGATGGAATGGTTGGGATTCGGCTAAAGAATCCTCAATTTTTGTTAAAAAATCTATATTTAGGACGTTTTGGCTACTCATTGGTAGCCTTCGTCAGCAATAAAAGTGCCGGGAGGCAGAGGAGGACCAAAGTAGACAGTTCCATCTTTACTTTCAAGAAAAGACTTATTTACGATCTTACCTGGATGGGTCCCCGCCCTAGGAAGGACCCCGCTAGGCATTTGAAAAGCTATATCTTGGAAATCCATATCTCTAAGATTAAATTGTTTTTCTTATTTTTCTGAACCTAATTTATTATCAAATACATTATCCAACTATAAGCAGTTAAAAAATAACAAGGAATAAAAACAGACAAAAAGAACAGTTCGAATATGCGAAATCAATTACTTTAAAGTTTTAAGCACTTATTTCTCCGATTGACATCGTCTAATCAAAACTTTCATCAGAACCTTTTTTGTAGAGCATTTAGTAAGCTTTCTAATGGTACTCTTCCTTTTGCCAAGATTCTCAACCTTTTTCGAGATATTAAGGGAAGTATACAAAGTTTCCAAATCTTTTTATGTCTGTTAATAAAATATTGTATTCTAACCCTTCCTTAACTCCAAACGTAACACAAATTTCAACAAATTAGTTTTAATGAAAGTAGAACATGCAGAAAATGTTTCAACTGAATCCCTTGATTCTAAGTACACAAACCAAAAACGGTATTCAAAAACTATTTTTCCAATTTTCTCGAAAACGGTTAAAGCTATCGCCTTTCAAATGGTTTCATTCGTTTTCCTAGCCCAAGAAGCCTATAAAACTAGTGCTTACAAGCTTATGAACTCAAAAACGTAAGCGTTACGATTTTTTTTGCGCGAATTTCGCCCCAAACGCCATCTTCCAGTGGACGGATTTGGCTGGTTAACGAACTTGACCTTTCAAATTGGACGACGGATTTTTGTACCAAATTTCACCAAAATCGGACCTTTCGTCTTCTACCTAGAGAGCGAACAGATAAATATAAATATATATATATATATATATATATATATATATATATATATATATATATATATATATATATAAAGTCCGACTCGCAGGAACTGCATCATCTTAGCGCGGTTCCGTTCTTATCTCTAGACTCCTTTAAAATGATTAAAATAGAAGCTGTTATTAATTTGGGTCCGCATTTCTAGAAAGCATGAAGATTAGATAGTTAGCCGTCGTGGTGATAAGTAAAGATGGAATGGTTGGGATTCGGCTAAAGAAACCTCAATACGATTTTTGTTAAAAAATCTATATTTAGGACGTTTTGGCTACTCATTGGTAGCCTTCGTCAGCAATAAAAGTGCCGGG